>VXAU01002546.1:274-86978 GCA_013399695.1 Formicarius rufipectus
TTTTTTTTTTTTTTTTTTTTTTTTTTTTGTTTTTTTTTGGTTTTTTTTTTGGTTTTGTTTTTTTTTTTTCCTTTCTGACTGTAAATAAATAATGTTATGTATCAGTGTGCCTGAACCTTGCATACCCTTCTGATATTTCCCACAAGCTCTCAGAGAGGCTAACTGTGATGACACTTTGGTACAATGTAGATGTCTATTTGGTGGTTCCTATTAAGATGCATCAGTGTAAAATGTTACTGTATTCACTGTTTCATTGTAATTGTGTATTGTGAAAAATATACCTTTGGAAGGCATGGGGATTCTAGTACCACAAAAACTGTGTTGTATATAATGTATAGATTTTAAATGGAGATAATGAGCATCTGTGAATAATGAAATGTCTTTTTTGATAATCTTGAATGGCAGATAACCTAATAGCCTGCATATGAGAAGACATCTGTGATTGTTCTATTACTTGAATAGTCCTGCAGTCTTTTTTTTAATGTTTACAATTACCCAGATTTAGAGGAGAGACTTTAATGCCATTACCTGTTTACTTGTTTTATGTTGTAATCCAGTTTATTTTATGTAAAACGTATACTGAATGCTTTCATTTTTTTACTTGCCTTAAATAATTTGGCAATCAGAATAAAGAAAAAAATTTGTGGGTTTTTTTTTTTTTTCAAATTTCTGGGTTTCTATGGGCCACTTTGAAAGATGTGTCATAGCTGTAGATAGCAGAGGCTGCAGCAACTACACAGCTACAAATTGTGCTCTTGCTGGGCCTGTGCCAT
Organism: Formicarius rufipectus; assembly: GCA_013399695.1. NCBI lineage: Eukaryota > Metazoa > Chordata > Aves > Passeriformes > Formicariidae > Formicarius > Formicarius rufipectus. Next base: position 1,048 of record VXAU01002546.1, read on the forward strand.
TGTCCTTCCCCAGCAGGAGAAGGAGGGCCCAACCCAGATGGCAGTGGGCCACTTTCAGTTGACCCTGATAGGCTGAAAAAAGGCCCATAGTAACAGTTTGGATGGTATTAGTGGAACTGGAATCTCTAATACCTTTTTTAGAGCAGGTCTGTAGGCTATAAATTACAGACCATTTTTTCCTATTATATCTGTATTGCCCCCCTTCCCCCAAATTGACTAGATGTCTAAAAACAGAGGAGCTGTCAATTAAAAAAAAATTCCTTTGCTGTGCTTAACATGCATTACCACAAAATAGATATTTTATGTGTCTGTACAATCTGTTTTGTTACAATGTGGTTAACACAGTACATAGTAATATGAAATCACTAATCATAACATGAAAAAAACATCAGATTTCCTGGTCAGCATTTGAGGCTTTAACTTTTGTGCTTTTCTGCATATCTCAGTTACCTTGATTGTCAAAACTGTTTTGTTTGGTTGGGGTTTTTTAAGTTTTACTGGGTTTTTTTATTGTTTTGTGCTTGCTTTTTTTCTTTTTTTTCTTTTTCTTTTTTTTTTTTTTTTGACAGGGTGAATTACTGCAAGTTAAAGGTTGTTCTTGAAGTCGGTTCCGTTTCTTCTACCTTGTGAATACTTAATACAGAAGGATGAATTAAAGATTCCCAACAGACAAGCACACTTGGACTTTTTATATTACTATGATGAATCTGCCATTAATAATGCTATAATTGTTTTATTTTTATAGGCATAAAATCAGTTCCCTTAGTGAATAGTTACAAGGTTTATTGATTTTTACTACACATCATTCATCTGTGGCTATTATTGTCTTGTTCTGAACATATTCAGAAGTCTCACAGTGGTGACATACTACAAGTTAGCCTCAAAAATGGGAAGGAAGGGATGTTTTCTTTGAAAAAGGGGATATTGTGAATGCAGGGCTCTTGAAATAATAAATGCCTTATTACTTCTATAGTAAAGGCTCAGATGGCTTTTGTGTTGAAATGTACCATTGTTTTGTTTGTTTTTGTTTTTTTTCACTTAGAACATTAATGTTTCCAGAGCAAAACAGATCTTATAAACTCACACTATTGGTAATTTTGATTTAGTATGGCTCGGGTGTCCTAAGTGACTGGTATGAATTACTCTGATTGATACTGGGTAATCAACAGTTAAGGCTACAATTAATGTTACAGTTTTATTATATCCTTGAAGTCTGTAAGAATGGCTAACATCCATTGCCATTTATTGTCTTCCTCCACTTAAGATCATTGTCTTCCATCTAGCTTTTTAGTCTTCCTTTTGGTTTAACACATGCCATACTGACCTCACTGTGCCACAGTGAGTGTGACTCTGGTTCAGCATTCCCCAAAGCCAAAGGTATCCATGTCCAAGCATAGCTGTGAAGCTGCTTGGGCATCTCACCACTATGTTAGCATCCAAAGGATGGTCAAACTGAAGTGGTAACACAGAGAAGACAATTTACACACCTAGGAACTAAGAGCTTCAGAGGCTGGTCATTGAAAAGGGGCAGGAGTAGCATCAGATACATTTGCACTCTTTTCCACACGCCGGGCTTATACTTTTTGTTACCTCTAGCTGACACTTTTACCACTCTGCGCCTACAGCAGCAATTATCAGTGACCTTGCTCCTGTCCTTTACCCACAAGTTACTGCATATCTTGAAAAGGTGAAGCTGGGCTTACGCATTACATTTATTTGAGTTTCTACTCTGTCTGTGTAAATGCAGCTTAGAGAAATTAAAGGTCTGTCAGTGGGAGCCTGTCACACAGACCGGGAAATCCCAGCCAGTGAGCTACAGCCTGTGGTGCTTGCAGGGGGAAAAAATGGATGTGAACAGAGGAGGGGTGGGGTGTTTTTTCAGCAACCATGTAGATCTAGGGGTTGAAACTGCATAGGAGTCTGAGTGAGCAGGCTTACTATTAGGGCAAGGCTAGATCTGGTCAAAAGGGGTGCTGGGATTAACATTTTTCCAGTTTTGTGATTTTAGATTCCCTGGTGGCCTTGGGGAGAACAGAACTAATTCTGTGCCATGCCATCCCTTCCTTGTTTCTGAAAGTTGCACTGGTTAGGCTAAACCACCAGGTCATTAGTCCCACTTGTCACTACAACAAGTGCTATCAGAACAAGGGCCTCCAAAGGACATGAAGTTAGAGAATCCCTGAATCCATCCTAAAATACACAGTAGGGATTTTTGGTAGCACGGAAACTGGTGTGAGCACAGAACACCACAGTGGCCTTCTGCAGTTCACCCCCTGTCTCTTCACAGGGAACCAGGGAGAGTCAAACAGGGAATCTAGTTCAAATTTCTTTCTAGCATCAGTCTTTTCAGTATCTTTATCACAACTGGCAAATGTACTGACTGTTCTCAGCTTTCTGTCTCATAATCTCTATAATGTTTCCTTGCTACACACTCTTGTCTCCTGCTTTCTCCTCTTCCCTCTCTATGCCACTTGCACACTTAAGGGGCCCTCTTACATCCAGTATTATCAAAACTCTACATGCACATCTAAAAGCCTGCTGCATACATTTGTGATCTCAACTCTTGATAAAGTTCTCTCTCTTTCCTTTTATTACAGTTCCTCCTTTGACCTGTGCCTTTTTCTGTATCTTACACTGTGCTAATGTATCCTGCCTCTCTTTAGCCTAAGGTGTTTGGGACAGAGAACACATCTCACTTCAAATTCATATATCATAGTTCATATTTATAGTTATCTCTGAATAATAGCAATAGCATCTCATAGGCGATAGCACAAGATACCACGAGTAGCTAGGACAGACCATTATTAACAAGGAGCTTAAGGTAACTGACAAAAAAATTTACAGTTTTCAAAGGTATTTTAAAATCATCTCATGACTCAAAATTGTGAATGATACCAACTCCCACGTAGGAAGTCTGAAGCTGTGTCTCCCTGCATCAGAAGAAACTGGAGACTCATTACTTAATGTGCCAGTGTTGTTCTGCTTTAGAAAGAGAGCTCTGATTTCAGTTTTAGCACTTCAGGTGGTTTTCTGTAGTAAACATTCTATAGCATTGCTGTTACAGTCCTTCTCCATGAAGTTTTTTCCCCTTAAGTCAGTATTCAGGTCAGTATTTCTGCCAGGGTGTTTTTTTGGTTGGTTTTTTTGGGGTTTTGTTTTTGGTTGTTGTTTGTTTGTTTTTTTTTTTTTTGGAGGCAGGGTGGAAGTCTCACTATTACCAAGAAATGCAAGAGGCATTCATCAGCTGAAGTTGTGCATGTTCTAGTGGTGGAGAGAGATAGACATCATTGAAATCTTTACACTAGCAGTTAGTAATTTTTATGCAATGTATGCTAAATAGGGCTTTTAATTTCAGTAGCAACTCTGAAATTTCTTTACTGAATTGATAAATTAGAAAATGTAAGGATTTAGCGAAGGTAATTATTGTTTGCAGCCTAGCAGTATTTGTCATGCAGAAAACTTAATCTCCACTATAATATGATACAGAAGTGCTCTGGAGACTTTGAAAGTAGATTTTTTTTTTTAAAGGCTAATGAACTGCAGGCCAACCTGATACCTGTCATTTAGTTCCAAGAGGCTCACAGATATGTCAGCAGCATTCTGTGGTCATTTTGGGTGGTATAATGATGTATGTTAATTAATTACATGATTTCTGTCATTTGAGTTTGGTAATGGTAGGATAGTGTTTACTTACTGCTCTGAGCATAACACTGCAGGATTTGTTTATGAAACAGTGCAGCAAAGCCTGATTAAAAAAAATAGAATTAATTCAGTAGGCAAAGACTCACTGAAAGCCTGTTTAAACCCTTAATGCATGAGACTAATTTTAAAGAATCCATCTTGACAAGTAGAGTAAATGACTGCAATTCTCTTAATTGTTTCCAGTGCACTGAGGGCATTACCAAGTCTTGGTCGCCCTGTCCAGCCTCCCATGGAGCTTCCTTCCTGCACCCTTCCTTCAGCCCAGGACTCTCATTTCAGTCCACGCTGTGACTGTTCATCTCTGAGCCAGGGATGCAGATGCCTTGGGCTAGAGCTTCACTGTGGTTGTCTTGCCCCCTGACTGGGGTCGCTGGACTGTGATCTGCCAGCTTCCAGGAGTGCCCAGCCCTGATGGCACCTTCAGAATGAACAAGGAGGTGCAGTTTCTGCTCTTATGGGTCTTGGGTTTAGGCTGTTTCAGAAGAGTATGCAGGGAAATGGGCTTCAGTAAGTCCCTTGCTAATATTTGTTAAATATTCAAATATAATGTTAAAGTGGAATTTTGTCTTTATATATTTCAAATGAAACTCCTACAGAATAGTGGAAATGAAATGTGGAATAAAAAGAAGAACCCCTTGCATAGTTAATGACTGCCATGAAAAAACAGTCTTTTTATCCTTAATTTTTAACTGTTTTTTCCTCAGTAGTATAAGTTTGTGTTTGAGCGTTTGAGTGACGCTAGAAATAACTTGAGGGTAGAGGGGCATTTTTTCCTCTCACGGTGTGGGTGACTAAAAGGGACAAGATTTCTAATTAGCTATAAAAGGAGTTGGCTCTTGATATAATGTACTCAAACTAGGCCCCTTCCTTACACAGAGCACATTTATCATTGACAAGCTCCCTATTCAGCAGTGGTCAGCTCTGCTGGCCGCTTCAGCAAGTTGACTGCCTGCTTTCTGTGGGCTCTCTGTTTCCCAGAAGAGAGTGGGAGGAACCAGATCAAGGCCTGCATGAACTGCGTGACAGCTGAAGTTTGTGCTTTTCCTTTGCTTATGCATACCAGAGCAATGTTTTTTATAATCTTTTATCCACACCTTTCCCCACTTTGTCACTATGTGAGCATAAGCATTTGCAGTGATGAGCCTCATCAAGCCACTGAGCTCCAGACATAAAAGATAATTGACATTTTAATGACACAGTATGTCTCCCATGTCATGCATTGGAACACAGCAATTTAATTCCGAGCTTTGCTGCAAGTATCTGTGGTCCTAATTCATGATCTTCCTGCCTGAATGAAAGCTAATTTCCCTTAATGGAGAAAATGCCAAATAGACTCTGAATGACTTGTGGCTTTGTTGAAACCAGGTGACCACTTTTCCTTTGATCTGCCAAAATCTATCCCCATTTTTGGAGCTGCTTCCCTAAAGAATTGTAGAAGAAACTGCTATAGAAAGAAAACACTAAAAATGAGTCCAGTTCTTTATGCTAGAATACTTCTCAGTAGTCTTAAGCAGGCTTTGCTTCTGCAACTCAGATAAGAATTTGCTCCCTTGAGGCAGAGCATGTAATTGCTATTCCATGTAGTTCCTTACTTCTTCCTTGAGTACATGCACATGTAAGTCTCTCACAGATACTCATGTACTGACTCTCCCCTTTGTTAGGGGGTCGAATGTAAATGCTATATGCATGACTTGATACCAGTTTGCTTAGGGGTTTCTTTTGTAGCCCACTGGCAATAAAATAGCTCTCTATGATACCAGTGACTGCTCAGCTTTAGAGTTTTATATCTGCACTTCACACTAGGTCACAAGCTTTTAAAACCTGTCACACTTGTAATAAGGTTAGTGAACATAGACTAAAATTCTATTTTGCTAAAGAAGAGCAGTATATATATGTCAGTATATTGGCCTGTCAAACAATTCAAGATATTTACACACAGAGAGGGGAGGGAACAATTAAAGCTGGCCCAGATGGGAAGGAAGGACAGGAAGCATTAAAATAGAAGTGACCTGGCTGAAAATTTCTGAATCTGCTCTAAAGACTGCTGCTGTGCTCTGTACTGAAAACCAGGGATTTGGAAAGTCATGGGTTCAGCAAGGCCACCCAAGAGCACAAGGACTGGCGTCATCACATATATCACTGAGCAAGCGCAGGTGAGTCCCCAGACACTCACACTGTAAGATACAATGAGTCCTAGTAAAGGAAGCTCTTGCTCTGAACAGAGCTAACATGGAGCAAATGCCTTTGGGGCAGATCTGACTGTTCTGAAGAACCTGGGTGCTTGCTGCAGGCCCACATGTCACTTATGAACTACCATATCATCATGCTCACTTTTCCTCAGTGGCACAGGCCTGCAGCATCGAGAGACAAGGTGTTTACGATCCAAAGAGTAGTGAGGGTTATTTTAATACTTCTGAACAACTTACAGAGAATAAGACAGGACAAAGCATGAAGCAGTCTTAAAGTTCAAGTATAGCCTGGCAACTTTGTCTTTAGAAGGCACCACACCGTTTCCATTACTTGCATGTAACTCCCCTGCCCCAAGGGAACATGATTTCTCTTGTATTAGGCCAAGATACACCGAGAATACACCTTCTTTGTCTGCCGTCTGAAGGCAGGAGAAAATTATAGAGAAAGAACTTAATTGCAGGTTAGAAAATTATCATCCAGGAGACCTTGTGCAGCAAACCAGAAGTGTGTGGTTCTCCAGTTACACTTCCTCACATGGCAGTAAGTTAAAACCTTCGGTACCATTCTCTTTCATTGTTTGTTTGTTATCATTATTTATTTTTACACTCTTTTGGTGCTCATTAAATGGCAATATTAGATTCCTAGTCACCAGTGTAAAGGGCCCATATTTTCTCATTAATTGGCTGGTACATGTTTGGCTGCTCTGTTTTTAAAGATTAGCACTTTGTGTGCAGCCTAGATGAGCTCTCAGATGAATTTTCAGGATGCAATTTTTCGTATATTCCTATGTTCAAAATTGGTACTATAATTTCAAACTAAGTGCCACATGTATTTAGTAATGTTTTGCAGTATTGGGTTTTTGTTCTTTGGAGGTTTTTTGAGTTGTTTGGTTTTGTTTGGGGTTTGTTTTGTTTGTTTGTTTGTTTGTTTGTTTATACCTTGTTCATTTGAAAAGGGAAAATAAGCTTCCAGGAATTCAACTTTTACTGTTTGGGGTTCCCCGCCCCCCTCTGCTGTTTCTTCAAAAGGACTAAAATTAATCCACAGATAGTTCAGACTTTTGGCATCACTGATTTCATAATGACAGCCTTTATCCACAACACAATTATCCCCCTGATTCACACTAAAGCTCATTTGACTAAGATACTATGATCAGCACGATGAGAATGGAAAACCTTCTCTATGTTGAATCTGTAAGACAAACACAGGACACTGTTCAGAAGAAAGTTTTATCAGGGTAGCTGAGAGCTGTTAAGGATGCAGACCACATCACCATCTCCCTTCCACAACCCTGCACCCCTTTTAGATTATTCTTTGCCCCTACGTTGCTGCTTATGTTTACTATCCATTACTCCCTAGTGATAGCATCAGAGTCGGGAGCTCTACTTGAATCGACAGTGGAATTAAACATATCTTCTGACACTGTCAAAAGCAAATTGCTAGCTAATCACCAAGGAGCAGAGACTGAACAACTACAAATAGTTCTGTGACCAGTAGTTAATAAAGACCAGTTTTCTATGGCTTTCTTTCCTGTTTTGACTCTCAGATGTTCAATAAGATGTAAACTTTAAAAATTTCTCCTAACTGAAGTCACTAACAGGCCATCTCTCCTTTGTCTTTTTACCAATACTTGTGAAATTAAAAGAGTGTCTTTGGAGTATTTAGTTTAATTGCAACTGGTTAACAGTCTCCAGTGTTCTGTGCTAGGGAAAGGCTATAGGCATGATGTGATCACAGGAATTGTAAATGAGAGCTTTCCAAGGCTATCCTCTGCATGGCCTTGTGCGTATCTCCTGAGCAATTGAAAACCTTAAGGATGGTAGTGAGTATAACAGCATCTCTTCTGCTTACAAACGTGGGATGTGTTCAGGCCCAAGTATGGATCCTTCCAGTGAGATCACTCCAGTGTCTTGTACCATGCTCCACAAGCAAGACGTAAAACATCTCCAGTGTCATAGCTGTTTTAAGGCAAAGTAACTGGATCACAATTTCTTGAGGTTTATTGTAAAGTTATGAACAAGGGAAACTGAAATAAACCTAGGTCATGACTCTTAAACCTCAATCGATCAATATTCACAAGAATATACAACTTGGAAGTAGTCCATTATATTTTTGTATTTAGCTACGGGTTTTATGTGTCACTTGCATACACATAGGCAAAAAAGGATAACGGATTTAAGAAAAGCTATGGCTACAATATTTTTTAATGCTTTTGGGCACCAACTAACAACAGTGATTTTTTTTTTTTTCTAGTTTAATAATAACCTAGTTAAGATACAAAAAAGAACAAAGTTATTTTTGAAAGCTCTGGGTAGTAACAACACAATGGTTTCATTATCTAAAGTTCAGTCTCGAACAAAAAAATCCCTCTTATGTATACTGAAGAGCTTTTCAGTTAAAAAAAATCAATACTATATTCACACTAATATTGGCTTGCATAGAATATTGATTATAGTCACATCGGTGGTTTTACACAAAGACTTAAAAGAAATCTGGGTCATCTGAATGGTTCTAATTGTTTTTTTCCCTTTCCTGAAAGAGTAATGAAAGGACAACTGAAAAGCAGAACTGTATAGTTATTTTATAACTGGCACTAACAAATTTCACCAGTTACAGAGTCCATTCTGTAAGCAATGTATGTGTGGCTCCCAATTAATCTAGTGTACCTCCAGGCAAGGTCTAAATCAGCTGGATACAGCTAAAGCAATTTGCACGCAGCTAAAAGCAAATTGGAAAATAAGTGTTCCACACTACTGCCTATCTTTTCAAGCCAAATACACAATCAGTATTCTGGCAGCAGCACTCTGTCATGTTATTTGCAACTATCAATTTTAATTATAACAATTATTGATTAGTTGGGAAAGTGAATAATCTAATGTTCAAATAAGGTTGGCGTGGCTGCTGGGGATTGTTTTTCCCTTTCATGCACAAGTACATTCAGGGTTAGGAAATACCAAGCAAAGAATATACCTGAACCGCAGTGATGAGCTCAGATGGCTGCATTGAACTTATAGCCACGAGGGGTTTTATTTGTTTGTTTGTTTTGTGTTTGTTTGTTTGGTTTTGTTTTTGTTTTTGGGTTTTTTTTGGTGGGGTGGGGGATTGTTTGGGGTTTTTTGTTTTGTTTTGGGGTTTTTGGAGTGCATGTGTGTGCTTGTTTGTTATGTTTTTTATTTTATTTTGTTTACAACAAGCCTCCAGTTTTAGAATTCACCGTTCTGCTGTACAGAAAGGTTGATATGAATTGTATTAGGGCATGAGACTACTCATGGATGACACAGGCAAATACTCTCAAACTTGGGGAACTAAGGTCAGACTCCTATTTTCTTGCTTAACCAGCCAGAGTGCTCCTGTTGCCTGTTGACACAAGCTATTTTGCTAACCTCTTTACTTTTAGACTCAAGCTGTTTCTTGTAGAACAATGCTTCTCTTGGAACAGAGAAAAAGGAAATATCCAGTTCTAGCTGCACTAACAAGAGCTTTATGTGTTTCAGCTAAATAAATAGCTGGGGAAAGAGGGCATCCTTTCTTGAGCAGGGTTACAGCCACAAAGACTAAACATGAATTTTCTGTATCTGAGTTTGTGGTACAGGTTCATCTCCACTGCTAATCAATTGCCCTAGGTAGTGTTGCTGAAGATATGCTGTTTCCATTTGAAGTGACCCAGTAAACATTCAGCCAGTAATTACTGTACCCCAAAGAAGCCCTTCAAGTGTGCTGCACACTGCTTCTGCTGAGGCTGGGAGAGCAACAGGAGAGTCTTCCTGTCACGTGTGCTCTGCTGAACGAATCCACAGTGCTGGGAACACATCCCATGCTGCAGAGCTGCCCACACCTGCCCCTGGGCTGCACTGACCCCAGCTGGGGAGGGCTGGAGCACAGCATCACCACCTGGTTGGCTGATTCTCACACAGACACAACTTTCGTTTTTTAAAAAGGAAGGCAGGAACTGGTATTAGCAATATCCTCAGCTTTGGGCCACCAACTGAGTTCAGATGAGTGGGATCAGATCCAGGATCACAACGTTGCCCATTTACCTGCTTTTGAGTTTAAAGCAGTGCATCAAGTATGAAGGATAAAAAGTGGGTTTGTGCAGTTTTGGACAGCTGGAATAGTAGGTGGTGCATTGCACTGTTGCTGGGAGACTGTGGATGAATGTGAAACTGTGAAGGTCATCTGCTACAATTAGTTATCAAGAGAGAATAATTTCAAAGACCTGCACAAGGATTTAGCTATGCAACTCCCACTGTCTTGACAAAGCCTAGGACAGCTAATCATCTTCTTTGAAAAATGTGAGGGAATGTGTCCTCAAGTTGGACAAGAAGATCTCTCTGCCTACTCAGCAGCCAAAAAAATTTGCTTACAGTGCCTTATGCTGAAATGGAAAAAAAAAAAAGGGGGGAAAAAAAAAAAAATAGCAAAGACATGAATCATGAATGCACCATACATGGCAATGCCAGTGTCTGATAACAAAACTGCTTTCTTGGAGAAAAAAACAACAACAGTGGAATGCTAAGATAAATATGCATATGTGTGAGATCATCTGGGGATCACATACAGCTTTAGCACATGTGGACACACAGTAATACTGTTGTCTAACATGCCTCCTACTCTGCCTTTCTGAACTCTTTTGTTTGGAGTTAAAATCATTTTACCCTGCCCACCAAAGCTTCCAATCAGCTCAACTCAGTGCTTCACAAATGCACCTGCAGAGAGAATCCCATCCTTAGCATTTTCATTCTTTTCATTTTCTTTTGTTGTGTTGAGGAAAAAATCCCCAAATATGGTAATTTCCTGCCTACTAGTACTTATCACTATAGTATCTTGTAATAGAGAATCATGAAAAGTTATAGACTGCAGTCTTTTAATCTGGTGTATAAGTTTGATTTGTATTTTGTTAAACCATAAATTTATAATCTTACAGCTTCTCCATTATTTAAAACATAGTATTAATATTTAAATTGCTGTGCCTTCTGTAACTTTGGGATCAGAGATGTATCCCACTCCATCTGCAAAAAGTGCTTTTTACTTCAGATTAATATATTTTCATTTGCCCTGTCAGCCTATGCAGATAGAGCAGGCCTCAAACCACACAGGGTCAAGTAGGAGCCCAATTAGGTAGAGTTATTTTTAAATTCTAGAGGGCACAGGTCAGCACACTGGAGAGATTTAAGCACCTAAAGATGTAGATAGGTGCTTCATGCATTTTCAGATGTGCTATCACACTGCAGTCAAAGGGAGTTGGGCATCTGGCAACTAACTCACGAAACACATTTTGAGATTTCTGCAAAGAGCCTGAATGCTTTTGGAAATCCAGCTTCTCTTGCCATAGAAAGGTCCTCTTGCCACATAGCTGAAACCACCAGTGGTTTCACTTTGCCAGGCCCAGAGTCTCAGGTCTGCTGTGATTTAGTGTCATGGCCAAGATACGTGTGGCAGCCTCTGGGCACGCTTACAATGTTCAGGAGATCACACGTGTATCAGCCATCCTGAGAACCCAAAGTGCTGGGGGACAGAGCAGGAGGCAGGAAAGTCAATGGCTGTGGGTGAGCCTGATCCCCACAGCATGGGGATTTCTAATCTGCTCTGTACTCTGGGTGAGGGAAGGTCAAAGCACTTAAACTCAACTACTTTCCAGCTAGCTCCATCACCGATAGTGGCCATGAGTAAATGCCTAGGGAAGAGCAAGTGCAGGGAAGGTATCTCAGCTAATACTCTTCCCTCTTCTGACAATTTTAAGTCACAGAGTTTTCTAGTGTAGTTTCTCTCTGAAATAGATTACAATTTCTCCTCACCCCTCCACCCCACGCAACTACTTTTTCAGTTTTCGCTTGAGGCAATATGACCTTTTTGCATCCACAATGTCCCCATTTGCCAAGGAGTTTGCCATGTGCATTGCCCATTGCACAAAGGTTATCCTTGTGTCCTGAATGCAGTCCTTACCTACATTTTTGATGATCCTGGATTCTAGTACTGGAAGTAAGAGAAAAACAGTTTTTTTCCAAGTCATCTTCCCTCTATACCTCTCGTGATTTTTTAGACTCTAACATATTCCACCTTAAATGATCTTTGTTCCATACTAAAGACTCTAAGCCCAAAATTGCTTTTTTTTTAAAATTTATTTTTCTATTTGGAGCCCATTAATCATATTTGTCATTATTATCTGAAACTTTTCTATTTGTAATTTCTCTTTTTAAGTTTTAGAGACACATGTCTATCTTTCTGCTGTAGGATAGCCCACTTGCACCTATCTTTAACTTTCTAATTTTAGCAAGTTGACTTTACAACATTTGCTTTTATAGTGGTGAGTCTCTTTGAAAGGTATGCTTAAGGTCCCTGTCAAAACCTTTTCAGAAAGCCAAGTAGACAGTATCACGGGAGCAATCTGTTTGAATCACCCTTTTTCATATACTCATCGATCCCCTGGCTGTTTAGAGGTTTGTAAAACAGGACTTCCTTGCCAGAAATGGTTTACAGGAACCAAGCTTGAAAATGCATCCAGCATTAAAGGGAACTAAAGTCACTTAGGAACACATTGACATTTTAATCTTATGCTTTGAATTGTCTTGAGATTTTAGACACACTTGGAAGAGAAGACATAGTCCTTAGGAGATATGTGAAATATAAGAAATGCGTACTCTCAGCCATGCTTTATCAAATCTACCCCCTTGTTTTGCTCTTAGAATCACACAATAATTTCTGCTGGAAGAGACCTGTGAAGGTGTGTAGTCCAGCATACAGCCCAAATAAGATTTGATTAGAAGAGGTTGTGCAGGGCTGAATAAATTTATTTTCAAGGATGGAAATCCTACAATTCTCCAGACTTCTGTTCCAGTATTTCACCACTTTCATGGAGAAAATTGCCTGTATCATACCTAGTTGAATTTTCCCATGTTCCAGCTTGTATCTTTTGTATTTTCTTCTACCCCTGACTAGCTTTGTGACGGACCTTTCTATACAACCTTCCATTAGATAGCTGTAGGCAGCAGTCAAATCACCCTTCCTCCTGCCTTTCTCAAAGCTGAACAAACTCAGTTCTTTTCAGCTACAAGGAGGTGATGCAGTGGTCTGACTGTGCATTTCAGTTTTTGTTGTTAATAACAAATGGGACAGGACCAGGATGCGAGTTTTACCCACATGGAGTTGGAATAAATCCTTAACAAGTTTTTCAATTAGGTTACTCAAAAATAGGCAGTTAGATCTAAAGAATTGCACTAGAAGTCAGCAGCTAATTAATTCCTGGAGCATTGGCTGAATGAAGTAATATGTACAGTACGTACCAGGGCAGAGAGCATGTGTGCTACAAAGTTCAATCCTAATAGAATAATGACCCCAGAGGGGGTCATCTAAAGCTAGGAGAAATTAAAACAATGCAGGATGCTCCAGTTTAGACTAAATTAATTTCCATCTGAGTGGATCTGCAAAGACCAGATGAGGTTTTAACTTCTAGTCTGCATACTTGTGTCTTACATCCTCCAGCAGCTCTGTGTTGCTTTTGACATTCCTGTGATTCCCAGAAGAAGGGATGGAGCTTTACAGCAGGGAGGGAGAGAGAGTCTTCACCGTGGTGCTAGATGTTTGTTTCTCTGTCTGAGAGTGTGTTAGATACCACTCTGCTATTTCATTGTTTCACATCTATAAGCGTATCAGCAAGTGGGAAGGTAAGTCTTATCAGCCTGCTGGTGATGCACATTCATCTCTCAGTTCCTCCACTGAGCTCACAGAAGTACATTTCCCAGAGTCTGATGGTATGGGGTAGAGGGTAGGTAAAGGCAAATCAACTGAAATAATTCTGGAGAATAGCAAAAGAAATCATCTCTCCAGAACAGCTGCTTTCATAAAATTCCTGCTACTTTTACAGGAAATAAAATTGGCAACTCACATGAGACATTGACCACAGGAAATCCAACACTGACTGGATAGATTGCAGTCCAGGTCTGAAATTTAAAGCATTCAGGGGCAAGAATTTGAATGCACTGTGTGTCCTCACATCTACTGTTCTGAAACTTACTGCAAATTTTACCAATTCGAGAAAAATGTATTTAGCGAGTGTCGTAAGAGGAACAGTGCTGCAGGTTCCAACTAAGCTCTAGTTTGTTTTGCAGTTAGGTACATGACAGTGACTCAGACTCCAATGCTTACTCTAGACAAGAAGGTCTGCCTAAACACATATTGATAGCTATTGCAGGAAAGTGAGCAGGTCCTCATGTGTTTGGCATACAGTTCTGTGACCTTTACACCTGTAGGTGTTATCGTCCTGTTTTGACTTCTTCACAAATTCATTTTAGCCCTATAGGAGTTGTGTGAGGCTCTTGGGAAGACAAGTGCACAAAGCTAAGGAACCATAGATCTCCTTTAAAAGTATATTAGTATTAGTGTTCAGAAGAAATGGTTCTGTCTAAAGGGACCATCTAGAATATCATCCATTAAATATTTCCTGTGTGGAATATGTTCCAAACTGCTTACACTTCATATTTGTCTGTGTTCATATTTATTTCAGAGAGAATCAGATGAATCTGGTATAATGTTTCATCTTGGCTTTTAGAGATAATAGTGCTCAAAATGCAAAACAATATCAAGCAAATCTCAACAATGTGAAAAATAAATAATAAAAGAAGTGCAGCCTGCCCTTGACAAAATTGCTGCTGAATGTAACCCAAACTGAACGATGCATGCATTTCACAAGAATTTAAGTCTCTTACAACTGGGTTTGTAATCTAACAGAGTTCGGGTAAGGTCTTTTGAAAAAGACGATAAATGGGCTCTGATGAAAACTTTCAATATCTAAAGTCTCATTAAAAATCTAACAGACCGTATTTCACAGTCCGATATACTTCTTTCTCTTTCTTTTTTCTTAATTATGCTATCATATGCATGTATATGCATTATTTTTAAGTCTACTTTTCAAACTTTCAATGTATAGATATGTATGTATGTGTACATGCATATATATTTGTAAAACTAAAGTTTTTCAGACATTTAAATATATGTTGTGTTTTCAAAGGATAAGTCGAATAATTCATTAACTTTGCCATAAGTGCAGAATCCTTAAAGGCTATTTTTTAAATGAACCACCAAGAATTAAGGAGTCTCACCAGCGTATGCAAGGAAAGAAAGTGAATGTAGAAGTGGTGAGCTGCTGTTCACTGCTGCTCCAGAGTGCTCCACAGCACTGGATGATGTCTGTGCCATGTTCCTCTTCTTGCTCCAGAAGCAGTAATTACCACCAAACCTCATCACTGCACTGAGGGCAAAACTCTCCCTGTACCCTCCCTGGCACAACAGGCACAGCGACTCACTGGGAAGATCAGATAGCATATGCCTATGGAGAGCTGTGAGGTGACTCTTTGGTTGAAGGATCTATTTTAGGTTTGAGGCTGTGTGTTGGGTTTTCATTCATCACTATTTCTCATTTGTTTTAGAGGATTTTAATATATGTAAGGGAACATACTGTCTCTCAGCACATGTTTAGCGAATACTTTAGAGTGGTAGTGCCACTTTTGTTCCCACAGCAGCACCACTCAGTCTGGAGGGCAGTGTCAGTCAAGGGCAGGTGTTGGGAAAGAACCAGTCAAAGGCTGGATTTGGGGCTGCAGGAATATAATTTTCTTTGTATGCACAGCAGCCTCCTTTTAAGTTCTCTGTCTCTTACCTCCCAGCCATCTGCTCATTAAGTCCATTGGGTGTATGGTCTGTTATGCAGTGCAGATTTTGAGAGGGTGGAAACTGCCACCATCAGTGAGATTCAGAGAGATGATGAAAATGTTATAGTGGCCAAGTTTATTTTCTTACACTGACTCTTTTTTTTTTTTTTTTACTACTTCAGCTCCATTCCCTTCTCAGCAGGTGAAATGTACAGATTTATATTCTGCATGCCAGAGATGCTGACCTCCCTTAATTAATTCAAATTCACAGTAGTGTCAAAGGTATAGAGGCAACTTGGCCCAGTGGATCAAATGAAGAGTAAAAAATACGCAATTCCCACAGAAATTAATGGAAGTTGTTTTCACTTAAAGCAGGGCTGACTGTGGTTCAATGACACTGAATTTCACAGATTTGCATTGATTTGCTAATGAG
This sequence comes from Formicarius rufipectus, assembly GCA_013399695.1. NCBI lineage: Eukaryota > Metazoa > Chordata > Aves > Passeriformes > Formicariidae > Formicarius > Formicarius rufipectus. The sequence continues at coordinate 17,017 of VXAU01002546.1, forward strand.
AAATTTACACCACCATTTTCTTGCCTTTAAATTTGACCCTTTCACTTCAGCTTGAATTGATGATTACTGTGGGAACAGAAGGAACTGGATGCACTTCTCTGGAGTGAACATAATTCAGTGAGCAAACTATAAAAGAGTTAGAGGGTGAAGTAGTCCAAGGATTAAAAAAAGTCACCAAAGAAATAGCAGCAGAAAGAGTCTCTGTCTGGTAGATTGTCACTGTGACTAGTACATGATCCCCTCATGAATGTTGGGGTGTTGTCCCCTCATTAAAAATGAATGCTGTTGAGGAGGGCTGGGTGTATACCAGCTGATTTTAATAAGCTCCTTGAGAGGGAGTCTAAAATCCAACCTGCTCTTCCTGGCTCCTGTGAGCTGCCAGGGCCTTGCTGCGGGGACGTTGCTGGGAGCAAGGTGGTGGGATGCAGAGATACTGGACTCTTGCACATGGGCTGCAGGGTGGGAAAAGCTCTTGTGAGCCACATCCTTCAGGGCCCGAGCTACAGCAGAGGCACTACAGCTTCGGAAGCAGTTCACAATGTGGCGCTGAACCTTGCCGCATGGCTGACCTGCTTTAGCTGAAAGGAAGAAAGCCCACATTAGCATGTGAGCAAAGGAAGTCAAAATGATCTCATTCATAGAGCTTTCCCCCATCTATGTAAGGGGAGTTGGTCCCCACAGAATAGCGTGTCTTTCTCTGGGCCACACAGGGCTCTCTGCTTAATTTTCCTCATTCTTAACCTTTGCCTCTCCATGGGACTGAAGTGCAAGACAATGTCAGGATGCTGAATTCTTCCCTTATATCTTAGCTACAATAGCGAGGTGGTGGCAGGGTTCAAAATGTTTGCACATCCATGGGACAGCTTGAATTCAGGGAGTTGTTTTGGCATTTCTTTCTCTAAGCTGCAAGTACTGACCATCTTAAATATATACACCTCCAGCAGACAATATGTATGGACCACTATAAGATTAAGTGTAAGCTATCAAATTTAAATGGATGATAAAAAATAGCTTCTAAATAACAAAAGTCCCCAAAGCAAAACTTTCATCTAATACAACTAATTGCTTTTAAATTAGTTCTTCTCTATAATGCCATGTTAGTACAGCAGTACATTAATTATTGAGTAATATTTAAATCATTCTGAACTAAGTAATGCATTTATTTACCACCTCCTTTAGATGGCAAGTATCTCTTGTAGTATGTTATGTTTTTAAAATATTTATTATTTAAAAAAATATATTTTGTTTTTCTTTCCACCCTGCATAGTTGGGAATTTTTGTGAAGACAATGCTGCAATTGAACTGTGCGTTCAGAATGAACCTATTTATCATATTTTTAATATAACTAATATTTTTTTGAAATTATACCTCTTAGCAAAGTAATTTTTTTGCCATATTGTTGGACATCTTAGCAAATTGCTTTTTAAAGGAGTCTACCTGGGTTAAATTAGTTATATATGACACTAATAAACTAAGTATTCATAAAACTGTATCGATTGTGCCAACATGGGTCTTGAATCCATCTCATTATTGAATATTTAATATTTACATTCCTCTGGAAAAGAATGCAGCCTTTATGTGATTTTATGAACTAGCTGTACAGTGTAAAAGGTGAAATTACCTTGCCTAAAAGTAAAGGCAGATGTATAGAAATATATTAGCAACAACTTAGTTCCCTTACAATTATATTATTTTACAAAACATATTGCTTTTCTTAGCGTATATTCAAAGTATGGTTTTGTTATTTTACACAATCTCTTTTGTGCTGTCTTACAAGAAATGCATAATAAAGTATATGAGTTTATCAAATACCTTGCCCATATTTTTAAGGTGCTCAGACAAGAGATTCAGCTTCTGAACAGAGACATCTTAAACTGCACATCAAAACATGAATAAATAAACACTCCCGGACAGTCTAACTTCCCAACAGATAAGCTTATATTCCCTTAGAGGGTAGGCTAGTAAAGGTACTGTATTACAGACACACAAGACCTCACCATGCTAAGGTTCTGTATCCATGTATGCATGTCCAACACAGTGTTGCACAAGTATGGAGTCACTGGGGAAAGGGGAGAGGTGCATCACTGGTGCTTGTCCTGACACATGTACTGAAGACATTCTTCGCAGTTCACACAGGATTTTTTCTTTTCTTTTTCCTCTATAGCTCTCCAGTCTTTCAATGAGCTAATCTATAGGATGATCTAAGACCTAAATGAACCTCCAAAGAGCTTCTTAGAGAAAAAGTGAGTTACAGGATCATCTGCAGTTGCTGTGTCCATTTGAATGACCCATCCTCAAGTACTAGACACAGCCTTTGGTCACACCTCCTTTGTGTCCTTCCACTGCACTTCCACTGAAAAACAGTTAGAAGACATCACAGTTACATCAAAGCAGATTCAGATCCAGAATGTTATAAGCTTTACTACTGTCCCTGGGAAAATTGTGGTACAGGTCCTCTTGTAAGCTACTGTAACCAGGCATGTGAAGGACAACAACGTGACTGGGAAAAGTCAACATATATTTCCCAAAGATAAACTGGGCATGACCTACCTTGTCCCCATCTGTGGTGAAACAACTTGCTCAGTGGTGAACAGAGAGCTGATGATATCACTTATCTTGATTTTAGCAGGACATTTGATGCAACCTGCCATAGTGTCCTTGCTGACAACCCATTATGTTAAGGGCTGGACACATGGTCCACAAAGTGCATGGAAAACTGCCCAGTCTGGCTGGTGGTCAATGGCTCAAGGTCAACATCTGCTGCTCATAAGCAGAGCTCGGCAGGGTGAATACTGGAACCAGCAATACTCAATATCCTTATAACTGACCCAGATGCTAGTACTAATACACCTCTTGCTCCAGGTCGGTGTGTGACACAACAGGAGGAGCTGTGCATACGGACAATGGAATAGCCACTCCATGGAGACACAGTTTGGGTTGTACAGGGCTATGCGAGGTTCTGCAAAGGGGAATGTGAATTCCTGCTGCTGGGACACAGTAGTCAAAAGCAAAAGCACAGGCTGAGGTCTGTCTGGAGTGTCTAAGGGTTACCTGGTGGACAACAAGGTGAGCATGAGCTAGTAGTGTGCTTTAGTAGCAAGGCAAGCTAGTCCTGGCCCACAAAAGGGCAGATTTTATTCTTGCCGTGACACCAGTTTGAAAACTGGATAGTGAGACTCATATGCCATGTTTGACAGGGTCCTATTTCTTCATTTTCAAATTTCTTCCTTGTAGTCACTTGTTCCATTCTGTTGTTTCTGATGTTTATATTCAAAATCTGAACTCTTGCAGTGACCGTATGGGCTTCCTCTGGATTTCTTGCTTTATTATATTTGCATTTAGATCTATGAAAACCTCTTTTTTATTTTTTTTATTTTTTTTTCACTGAGATGGTATTTTCTCACATAAACTTCTGACATTTAAATCTTCAGGACAATATTCCCTTTGTGAGAAAATTCTTTAACTTCATAACCTCAGCCCTCACTAATATTTGCATTCATGTTGGAACCATGCCCTTTTCCCCAAGCTGTAAATTTCCCCAGGTGACTAATAAGTGCAGAATGTTGAAGTGTTTGATGGATTATGAAATTGTTTAGTTAACCCACTTGTAGGGTAGGATTGGGAGGAACATATGGAAGGAAATATGTATGTTGTGTCTCTAATTAGTGATCCTTCCATGAATTTTTTAGTCTTATCAGAGCTAATGGAATGTAACATAATATTGCATAAACAAAAAAGCTCTCTGCAGAACTTTCCAACACTAAGTGGGAGACACCACATAGCAGTGATGTGTTGTTTTGATGGATGATCTCAACAAAGTAGACAAAAGAAATCTTCCAAAACACAACTTAGAATTTTGAAGCATGAAACATGTTTTTCACAATACTGAGATGATATCAACAAAAGAGGACACAAAGATGGACATGTCTTTTTAAGCACAGAGGAGTACAGTACAGTTTTAGAAATGTCTAAAAATCTGTCTTTAAATAAATCATATATTCAATGATTTTTGAAGCATGCTTACACTCTTCAGCAACAGAAAAGATTTGTGTGTGAGTACTGCTAGAAATCTTTGCAAAGCTTTAAATTTCTGCTTTCAGATGCGGAGTATGAAAAACCAGCTATTCTACAATTGGCATTTTGAGGAACCTCCATTGCAAACTGCAGTTTGGTCTTGATAGGAACTCACCTCTGGAGACAATCAGAATCTGGGTCACAGGTTTGGGATGTTTTTGTTCGTTTCCCTCTTCCCCCTCTGCCTTTCACCCCCCATCAGTCAGTTCAGGCCTGGTTTTTCACTTCTGCCTCATGTAGCTGTGACTAGCACTCCCTGTGAAATTCTAGGAGAGTTTCCAACCTTTTGTTTCCAGGCTTCTTATTTTTTTTATTATTATTTTTTTTTTGGTGAATTTGCACCTGCTAGGACTTTGGTGCACATCTTCTGGCTCTTTCAATATCTGAATTGCCCATGATCCTCAGCTGCTACTACTTTCTAAAGCTAGTTTGGGAGTTGGTACTATTCAGCACTATGCCAAAGGAGTAGCTATATCACTGGAGCACTTAAGAGCTAATATTTTGTTCAGGCTGAAGTATTGGTCTGAGGAGACCACTTTTAGGGTAGAAGAAATATTTTTCAGGTATGTGACATGCTATTTCCAGTGCTTATACATCACTCATGAAGTAATGTCTATACATTACTGTGCAAGAAAATATGATATTTTGTCTGAAGCTCATTTCAAACTGTATTTCAGGGTCACCAATCATACATTTTTCTTCTGGATTGTTTCATCCCACTTGTACTACAAAACCAGGTGCGTAACTTTTTTTAGGCTGAATGTAAGAGGTGAAAAAAGATGTGTTGTTTGCTATCTTTGCCAAGAGCAGTTTTACTGGCTAATGGAAACCAGTTGTCTCAGCCTTTCTTCAAGAACTAGGCATGAACCTTTTGACCAGTCTAAAAAGGTGGTGAGTAACTCGACAAGTGAGCAAAGTTTAATCAGAACATAGGTATCTTCTAAGAATCTACCTGCAATTTGTCCCAGCTTTGCTGATGAGTTGATCTTGGAAAACAGGAGAATAATAAAGGAGAGGAAAGGAATACAGTTGTCTTGTAGTAAATTGGGCCTGCAGAATCACTGTGAGGAAGATAAACTCTGATCGAGAGACACACAGATATTCTTGTTTGTGATGTGGTTCCTTTATTGTCCAACAATAAAAGTGTTCTAAAAATTCCTTCCTTGTGTATTCTTTTCTTTAATGATGGTTTCAAATTAAAAATGCTTTCAACCAAAGTGTCAAGGAAGAGAAGCACTTGGAAGTCTATATGAACTACCAAGGAAACTTTGTGATGGAGGGCTTTTTCACTGTTGTGTCCAAGACCCTCCTCCCAAGGGAGAACAAGGCTCCCAAGAAAGCACATGCACCCACATTGTACACAGGTGGCTCATAAGTAGTAAACATTTGCGATCATTTGTCTGGAAAATCACAAGATCCAAACCCTGGGTGGATTGCCAAGCATGTGTGGTAAGACTCAGCCAATGCTATAGTGTAAATAAAGCAAGAGGTGAAAGAGCAAGATGGGAGAATAGCACTTCTGTCAGTGTAAATGTATCCTCTGAAGCACGACAGGAAGACGTACCTCATCAGGAATGAGAGGGTGGGAGACACTATATGTTGGATAGGAAAAGATGTAGGATTAGGATATAGGGAAATCCCCTAATGAGAAAGAGATAAAGGAAAGGATTCAGTGGAAAGAAAAAGGAGACTTTGGGGATAAAGACACAGAGAAATCAATGTGGTAGAAAGAAAAAAAACCCAAAACAATAAAGAAAGAGTAGAATGCAATGAAAAAAATTAGACAAAAGAAAATTAGAGAAAGATCACAGGAAAAGAAGAGAAACTGTGAGTCAGTAAAGGGTGATAAGCATAAAGGTGGTAAAGAATGAATGGAAAAGAATTGCTCCTTTCAGAGAGAAACAGAACAAATAATTACTGAAGAGAAAAGCAATATGCAGAACAATAAAAAAAATCTAAATCTAAAAATCTAAAATCTAAATAGAGGTGTGAACAAAATTAATTACAACCAGTAAAAGAGAGAGGGAAAATACTAAAGATAATAGATATTAATAGTCAGAAAAAATAGACTACAAGTTTTAGCAGGATTTATGTGTTTCTCTATATTCAGTAGTCTTCCTGTGACAGGCATGTCTTCTGAGATTGAAAGCAATGACCACCTAAAGACTAATGTGCAACGTTTACCATATTTTATGACTTTAATGCTCATAGAATAGCTTTTATTAGTCTTACATTATTATGATCTGAGTAATAGAGGGGATCTGTAGGAAAGGATACTCTATAGGAAAAGTGATCCCCCCCCCCGATTAATTAATCTAATTATTCTTACAGAGTGGAATTGAATTTTTTCAGCCTCTCTTAATTAAGGGACAAAAAAAGAGCTCATCTCTTTTTGAGTTACACCTTTTTTCTTACAAGCCCACTGTTTACAGTTCATCTGAAGTCTGAGGGTCACATGCCCTGCTCTTTTGCACACAACAAAATCAGCAGCTTACATTTAAGATGTTTTGCTTTTTCTCTGAGTCTTTTGCTAGTGCACTTAGCAGAGAATGATTAAAACCTGTGCTCTGTTAGAACTGTTGCAGTGTTTAAACAAGGAAGTCTGTGTTTATTTAAGAGAATGGGGAAATGGTTATCTTGACAGATTAGACTTAAAAAACAGGACAGCCGCAGTCTAGCACAGATGTCCAAATTTGCCACTTGGCTGGTTTCTTGAGGTCCTCTAAACAAAACTTGCTTGTGTGTTTGTGCTTTTGCTCTGCTTGACACCCAACTGAGGAATGTAATTAAGCACTACTGCCAGGGATTACATGTCTCTCGTGAGCAAGTGTTCACAGGGCTGAAGTTTCCTCATGTCTGTCCAACTGTGTCATACTTTACTAAGGCAATACAAGAGAAACATCTCAAAATGGATTAAAGCCCTTGCATAAGGTTGGATTGTAATGAAAAGGCTGGTTTGGACAGAAATCCAGAGAACATTTTTTAGAGCTGAGTTTCCTAGAGTTTCCATTCACTTAGAGACAGAACATGTGGAAGTGAGAAACAGAATTTTTCTGTGAAATACTGGAGCCATTTGCAAGACACATTACAGCCCCCCAGATGTGAAGCACATCTTGGTGAAGAGAAATGTTACATCCTTAATCAGTATAAGATGATAATTTTCTAATACATTTAAGAGCATGCTTCACTTGATAAATCCATACAACTGTCTATGCAAAGACTATATCAACTTCCATTAATGTTACCATCGTGAATGACCTGTCCTCACATTACTTCTGTGGTAGGAAAGGCACTTTTAAAGCCACTGTAATTTAGTTCCTTATAAACCTGCTTACCTTTACATAAAGTTTTGTTTGGTTTGACTAATGTTAAGTGGAAAGACAGGAAAAAGAAATTGATAGATAAAGGACATTTGCCTGACAGAGGAGATCATTGCACTCTTCAGGTTTGTGTGGGTTTTAGTGCTTGTGTTTTCAGAGAGCCACATATAAGAAATGCTTTGCTTGGTGTGCCTGTTCTGTGTGCCACATACATCCTGTCCATGTGCACAATTTTAGTGTACAACATAAGGCCCCAGAAATGCATCGGAACTCTGAGCCAGATCCCAGAACAGCAGTGCATGGGTACCTGACAATGGAGATATATAAATGCCTTTATAGTAATTGCCTTTGATTCCAATCTTCTGAAGCACTGAGAGGAAATTGTTATATATCAATGAGATTATAGCAATTGGTTAGAACTATTAATGGTGAATAAACAGTAAGAATGAGAAGGCTCTTTTTTTTTTTTTATTTCAGAAAAATATTGATTGTTCATTCAGACACTGGTGTTAGGTATTTTACAAAGCACATATGGCAGAGGTATTAATGCAACTCTTGTGTCTTTTTTTTCAGGTTATCCTATATCTAAGGTACAAGTATTGTTTTGTCAAGATTGAAGGTATGTACCTACCAAAACCATGAGCTACCTGATAAAAATGTAATACGTGATGAATATGAAAGTTACGATATATATGAAAATGAGACTATTTTGGGACTAGTTTCCACACAGCCATAAGGACCCCATAAACAATTAAATTTTATAGCCTGTAGAGCTGTTCTAGGACTTCAGTGTGAGATTTTGATCCCTGCTTGGATAATAGTTTAACCTTCTTCAGCATCTGCCAAAGTATCATGACACTATTTGAAGCAGTAATGACACTGAAGGCATAGTCTAGCTCCACCTTGAAACTTAGCAGGTGTTTTAACTTCTTGCTGGGGAGCTGTGGGAACTGTCAGTCTGACACTAAAAGAAACATGAGAAGGCCAAGGCCCTCTTGGGATAAAGTGTTTATGACAGGAAAGTTTTATTTATTTGCTGAGAGGCTTTTATCTGTTTCTTTTATCACCAGTTGTTGTTTTTTTTTTTTCATTCCAAACCTTGAGCTTGAAAGTTGTGATGTTTCTGAGATTATATGCAAAATATGCTGTGAGACCAGAGATGAGCAAACTGCTCATAGTTGCAATTGTTGGCTTGAAACAGCTGACTTGCCACAAAATACTTAAAAAAACTCTGAGTTTTTATATTTTGCCTTGTGCAAGTGTGCAAAAAGTGATTCTTTGCCAAAGCAAAACCTGAAACTGGACCAACATGTTTTGGTTTGTGTCTCATTGTGCAGAAATAATTACACCACTGTTGCAAGGGGGAGAAAATGGGAATCCATTTGTTAGCTGAGGTTAGGACATGAATTCTTACTTAAATTCCCAGATTAATACTGCAACAAATGATAAAACAAACTCTTTGTAATTACTTGGATCAAGGAGTTGTGTAACTGTCAACAAAACAAGAACAAATCAAGATAAAATAACCAAATTTCTTTCTCTGATAGGATATTAAGAGAATAACACCAGATGTTACCTATCTTGACTGCAGATACAAAGTGTGTCGATACACACATCGATTGTACTACACAACACTCCCAAATACAAACAAGGAAATAGTGGTGTTGATTAAGCAGTTGTGAAATAGGAACAAACGTGACTGATAGACTCTGTCTAGAAAATATTAGCTATCAACACTTCTTGATCAAACTAGTGTGTGGCCTGAGAACAGACTCCCATTCAACTTCTCTGAGCCCACTCTTCAGCATATTAATCAATAACTTAGATAATGAAATAGAGTATAGTCCCTTTAAAAATATATGGTTCCTCCCAAACTCAAATGGGCTGAAAGTGAATTAAAGAATGTGACTGGAGTGCTAAATAATCTTCACAAATTAGAAAAGTGCAGTGCAAGAGATATGTAAAACACAATGCATAAGTGAGGAAAATAAACTTGTGCAAGTAGTGGTTAGGTAGTGACTCTGTAGGGGTTTATTATGGATCAAAGTGAACAATGTCAACAATGTAATGCTATTGTGAAAACATCAACACATCATGCTGGGATATGAAACAGCATGGAACACATTAACTAACAATGCCGCTCGGCTGAGCAGTGGGGAGAAGTCACCTCCATACTCTGCCTCTCTTTTGGCCATTACACTTCAAGCTGTGGTCTGAGTAGAATGAGTCTGAAGAAGAATGAGAAGGGTAAGAAGTCAGGGATTTCAGTTTTGAGAATAATCTCGTCAGGGGTCAAAGCCTTAAAACAAAGAAAAAAACCACTAAAGACAACAAAAAAAGGAAAGGAACTTTACTTCCTGGCTATTGTGGATAGGCTGGGAAGTTAAGGAATGAGGTTCCAGCAAGGAAAGTTTCTATAATTCTTCAGAAAGGCAGAATATTAAGGACTGTCTTACAAGGTCCTTAACAATTCTTGTAGGCCAAAATACTGGCCATCATATATAGCTATTTTTTGTTACATTGTTAGAGTGTAAGCTCTGGAGGCTATTTTATTCTGAGATCTACCTGGCATCCGATATCTACCTTTTATATAGATATATGTATATGTGTATACTTGTGTGTATATATATATATTTGTGTGTATATATATATATATTTATGTTGTGGTGATATTCATATATGCCAAAGGGGCTTTTTTAGTTTTTCATGACTTAAGCACAAATTATTATTGCTTTAGTGCAGTAAATGATGATGATCCTCTGTCACACACTGGAGAAGTGTTCATAAAAATGTTGTAGATAAACTTCCCGCTTTTGTGGCATCTTTGTCTTATGTCTGCATGTTTCTGGAATTGCATTGGATGCATAGAAAAGTTCCCCTTTAGCTTTCTATGCATCTACTGAAAAAAATATTCCAGTTCTTTTATTTATTTATTTTTTAAATTACAATTATTTGTCACAAAGATTTTTCATGCTGAATTGCATGAGTTTGTTTGCAGTGTGTAATCACAGATTGCTAGGTTTTTCAGCTCTTGCAAAGTTGGATGATCACTTTGGAAAAATATTTTACTGTTGAATTGCCCAATGATATCTTGTGAGACCAATTAATTAAGTTTTGCTAAATTTCTGTAGCATTTAATGCTCATTGATTTACCATAGATACAATCCTTTTGTCATCCTGCTTTGTACACAAACAGCTCTCCACACAATGAGGTCATCTAGGAATATATTAACTGATTGTATTTTTCTCACGTTTTTAAAAAAACACCTGATAAGAGAATACAAGTTGCAGGGAGATGATGAGATGTGCAAGAAATGTGCTAGTTGAGCTGGAAATAGTCATAAAATATGATTTGACTTGCTTGGATGCTTCTGCAGTGACTGTTGTCCTTCCTTGTATTTTCTGCAAGTTTTCTAAATAAAATGAACACAGAAGGAATAGCAGTATTCCCCAGAAAGATGCAGGAGAATCAGAAGAAGCCCACCGCTAATTCTATACAGCTAAATTAAGGAGATCTGAGGGACCATGCTGGAGACTAGGCTTATCCATCCATACGGACACAATGCCACAGCAGCTTCAACTTGGTTTTGGGCAATACTATTTGCTGGGCAAGAGATGTGGGTGATGTGTATACCCAAGTTGTAGGTTTGGATTTGATTACCTTGTTTTGAATGATAGGATAGTTTAGAGAAAAGGATGTGTGCTGTTTTGTGTAGGTTGGCTTGAGACTGGCCTCGGGCACACTGAATTTACTGCCATGTCATTGGCCATCTGTCCCAGAAAGAGTGTTTTCAGAAAGCCTGCATTTTTGTTTTACCTCAAACAAAAAGTTTATACCTCAAGGCGAAGGTCAGTGTAAGGTCACAGTGAAAAGTCATGGCCTCTGATTGTTTACACGGTGACTACACTCCCAGTTTGTAGAAAATTCACCATCTCCCAATGTGACCAGTATTTTTGCTGTTGAGACCACAAATACTAATGACAATGACAGGAAAAAAACCATGATGCTCCTTATTCAGTCCCCTTTTATAAAAACCAGTTTGGTCTATCATATTTGAAATGTTTGAATGGCAGTAAAGACAAAAGCTGGGACACTATGGCTGATCTTATTTCTCAGTAATCCCTAGTACACTAAAACACGGGAAGAATAGCCTAGCCAAAGTTTTATGTCCCAGACATGCTTATAAATTGTAAGCATATTGTGAGTGGTGACGATTGTGCAAGAACTGTCCTCCAGCAAAAACAGTTGTTGGCATGTGCTATGGATAAAGTATCTGTTTCCTCTTTAGAACATCATTAGAAACACTGAAGTCTTATAGAAAGAATAATACATTCCCCTAAAGCACTGGGATTTAACCTCAGAAGAATATACTGTGACTGAGCAGAAATCTGTCTTCACATCTCTCTAGTTAAATACAGAGGAGGAAAAAAAAAAAAAAGGTGTTGTGAAAATAAAAATTTCCCTACAAAAATGTCAATATAAATATTCACTTACTAGCTCCAAGAAAGGTATGATATATTTGTTGACAGCACATTGACCTCAAGATTTAATTTAAGGCAACAACTGTTTAAATTACTACTAAAGCTTCAAGAAATGAAGTTGGCAAAATTCAAGTGAACTTTTGGGGTAACATCAGTCAGTTTTGCTTTGCCTAGTGCTCCTAGACTGATAACAATGTATACAATAGTTATTTTATTTAGCAGCCTCCAAAATGTACATTATAAAAAATGAGAAAAATGTGACTGCCAGGTAGCCTTTAGCTTCTTCTGGCAGCCCCTCTGCAGATCTACTCTTACTGTAGCTTTGGTCTTGTTCCTGTCTTGACACTAACTCTAAAGCTCACATCACAGTGAGACCCACAGAGGGCTGCCAGCCCTTAACAGCCATCAGAATAACTTTTGCTTATTTTCTTGCAAGCAAAGTAGATTTTGGTTTTCTGACTTAGTGAGCACTTGTAGGTTGGCTGAGTGCTGGTTTAGGTGTGTCAGACTGCCATCACTGGTTGCCTCGTACAAGATGCTAGGTCCCAAAAATGCAGCTACAGACTTACTGGGACACTGAGGCTTGGAGCATCAGTGGTGGTGAGCAGCCGCAAGTCCTGGCCCTCCGGCCCCAGCCCAGTGACTGCCCCAGTGCTGTGTGGCCCTGACCCAGGGCAGCTCCAAGGTGAGCTGTGGGAGAATGGGGTGCTCTGGGTGAAGGGGCCTTGGGAGAAGACTGCAGTCTTTGGGTAGATGGCCAGTATCTTCACAGAGACCCCACACATGGTGTGCTTGCATCTCCCATGGTGGGCAAGGCTGAAAATTTGTGTTTGCTGACAACAGAAGGAAAGCTTCCCCATCAGCAGATGCATGTTTACAGAACATGAGAAGTGTCCTGTTATCAAAGATCTCTTCTGGCTGAACCAAAGCTAGCAGGACCCATTTACTAGATCCATTCCCTGCCTCTGCACCCCAGAGGTGCAGGAATAAGGGTGACCATGGATGGAAGAAGGCAAAAAGATCAGGGAAAAGAGAAGAGGAGGGCTGGGTAGGGCTGTGAGGACTGCATATGCATCCCACCCAGAAGGCTTCCACAGTCGGGTCTGAATAGTTTGTAAAGTGCAAATCTTTTTGCTTGTTTCCAAATCTGCTCAAGTCTATCAGGCTCCAAATTGCAGTTCAAAATCCATGCTAAGTGTTTATCTCTGAGTTGGCAACTCTAACAAAAGAAGGAGGGAGACAGTGAAGGAGATGTCCACTGAAAGAGCAGAGGTGAGAGCAAGAGTGGAAATGTAGAAGGATGTGGTAAAAATGATAGGAGGATATTTTTTTCTTCTGTGTATAATCAATGGTCCATTAATTCTAAATTCTTAAATAAATGCAACTCCTGTTGCTCATATCTGTTAGAGTTCTGCTTCACATTGTTTGAGCACACTGCTCACATTCCAGTAAAGAAAACTCAAACCATATGAAAATACTTAAATGACTGTACATTTTGGTATGTTATTGCTTTTTTTTGATTGACGATGTGAGATTGCACACCTCATTGCAAAGTAATGCTTTTAACTTAAATAAAATCAATTCTAAGTGAACATGTTTTACGCATTTATGCTTGTTGTTTGGAAAAAAAAAAAAAAGTATTTCCTAAAAAACATTACTGGCTTTTAATTGTCCAGTGAACAAGTCACTGGAGATGCTTGCGCATCTCAGACAGTGAATATTTACCTGAATTGTCATGAAACTGCTACAAGTTTAGGGCTCAGAGAGCTGCTGTAGTCTTAATGAAGCAGTTAATGATGTGTGAATTATAGATCCTGACAGCCTCTTTTTAATAAAATCAACAGGACTGCATCCACAGCTTACCATTGCTGCTAAATAATGGCAATAACGTCTGCTTGATGTAAGGGAGTATCTTTAAGTAGTGTACCATTCTTGTACTGAAAAATTCTTCATCAACACAAAGAGGAATGTGAGCAATGAAGAACAAGCTGATTCACATGACAATTTCTTTCAATTTGGGAAAGAAATGCACTAGCCATGGGGAATTCACAAATAAAGCATCATGTTAAACAATGTCTTTTTCATTGTTATTGTAAGAGTATTTCTATGAGATCCTTCAGTGAAATAAAGAGCAACAGAATGGATAATGGACTTCAGCAGTCAAAAGTTTTTTTGTCTTGGTTCAGTTTTTTTTTTGAAAGCATGTGAACTTTAGCATCCCAACAGTTTTCAATGGACAATTGTCTTCACAGTGTAGCTAGATGGAATGTGCTTCTCCATGGACACCCCCTTGTCGTGGGGGAGAAGCTTGTGTGCCCTTATGAGGTTGTGAGCTATCCTGTCAGTGGTTTATGCCTCCAGCAGGGTCTCCCATGCTGGTCAGGTCTCAACTGAAGGGTCAGACAAAGTGTGTCCTCGGGCAGGATGGGTTCGTCAGCCGCCCGGCAACCATCCTAAGAGAAGGACAACTCTAACTCCAAACCTGGGTAGATGGAGCTTGCTTAGCCCTGTCAGGCCATCCATCTAAGAGAAGGATACTCTAACCAAACCTACATCCTGAGGACCTCGCTGTCACCGTCCAAGCTTGCTAGGCCCTGGCAGATGAACCTCAGGAGTAAAGGGTGGGGTCAGTTCTGTGCACGCTGTGCCTCACCTGAAAAATCCACTGCGCAGGCTTGAGGGATCAGCCATCAGCGCGCTTGCAGCAAGCGTGGGTAAAACCCTCCCAGATCTTCGTTCACAAACTCTAGCTATGATGATGATGAGATGGAATGTGACAGTTCCACACTTACTTGTATGAAAATCAGTACTATGTGTATGTATGTCAAGGGATTTTTCCACACATTTGGCTAAAAGAAAAAGAAAGATTGCTGTAAGAATGAACGGCCTTGTTTTGGTGTTGTTTTTTGTGTTCAATCTCATAGTTAGCTAACAATTCAGGGAAAATTTTATGTGTTCATTTTGTATATATTCCCTAAATAATCTTTATTTCCTGGTAGATTGAAACTAAACACCTAGAGTTCTGGGAAAACCCAAGGCTACATTAAAGTATGTGTTTGCTTTTGTTTATATTTTTTTCCCAAATAGTTCAAGCAGATGTCTTTCTCTTGCTTATTTAGCAGATACTGAAGCAAAGAAAGGGAAAAGATCCAAATCATAGCTTGTTTAATCACTTCATTTACTATCTTGGTTTAGGCAATATCTGAGCAACAAAATATAAAAAAAAAAACCAAACCCAGACCCAAACCAAACAAAAAAAACCCAAAACAAACCAACCAAACAAACAAAAAAAAAACCCCAAACCAAATCAAAACCCACCAAAACCCCCAAACAAACAAACAAACAAAAAACCCCCCACAAAAATAAAACAGCAAAAGTAGAAACTGACATATTAAAAAAACCCAAACCAAACCAAACCAAACCAACAAACTAACAAAACCCCCTCCCTCCAAAAAAGACCCAAAACCTTCAGGAAGACCCAGGTACAAAAGAAAGAATTACCTAGGCTGTTATGAACTTGTGAATATATTCAAGATACAATTAACCTGGCCTACTGGACTGAATTTATCCAAGTGAAGTTTTCGTTACCAGCAAAGAGATTGCAATCTTATTGTGTGTGCAATTACTGTGTGCAGACAAAGCAGGATGATTTGCTTAGAGAAGCACAGCCAAATGGTTAGTCCCCAGAAGTTCAAAGTCTGTCTGCCAGTGCTGCAGCAGTGTTTGTACAACAAACATTGGCCATTGCTATTCTCCCAAAAAAAAAATCTTGGAAGTGCTCTCTGCATTTGCACCTTTTCACTCTACTTTCTTTCATCTCCTGCCTCAATCCGGTGTGTAGTTAGATGTGCACACACATTCATGCAAGCAGAGGTGTTTATATCTCCTTTCTTACTTGCTTCTTGTAATTTCCAGCATATCATGCCGTATGTCCCTCCCATAATCTTTGTTCCACCCTTTCAGCTAACACCTTGTTTAGACCAACCCCAAAGAACATCCTATATCCTCAGGTCCACTCAGCAACTACAGCGGAAAACATGATTGAATTTTCCTGCCTTTAACACACCTTATGAATTGAAAAATGCACCCCTACCCATGTCATTGGACCCATTTTTTTCTCCCTGATCCACTCTGAATGAGTGGAGCTGAATTTGCTGCATGGAGTAGATGTTGGAGGGAAGATGGTGAAAAGAAAGGCAGACCAGCTGGTAAAACTGTTAACCTTCCAACAGGTGTAAACTTTTGAAATGAGGACGGTTCTTTCAATAACTTCTCTCTTTCAAAGCATTTTGTGTAGAAGAAAACCAGTGTGGAGTGAATGTATGTGCCTCTTGACTGAAAAAAAAATAAGTATCCAGAGCTCTAGATAAAGCAGTGAGATAGTAAAGTGATAAAGTGCTCAAGCAGTTCCGAAGTTGTTGGTACGGAAGGCTCAGCATCTGAATACCACCCAGTATTTTTGTATTACTTCAGTAAGGAAAAACCCAATACTTAAGACTTAGTATAAGTCAAAATCACAGCCTACTAGCTACTGTAAAGCTTTTTTCACTTGTCTCATCATTAGCATCCGTGGCAGCAAATCCTCAAAAAGCAGCAGTAGTAAAACTGCCATCTGAGAGAGGCTGTGAATGTGAGCTGCTTGGGAGCACATGCAATGAGAACTAAAACGGAGTAAATCTCTCTCCAGTACAACGTGCCATCCGCTTCAGGCATCCTGAGTGGTGCCATATGCTGCCAATATTCCTATTCACATCAGTCACTTCCTTGGAGAATAAAGCACCACAGCTCCTGGGAAGCATGGCAAGGGCACAGGTCTTGAATTGATAGTCTTCAGCACTGGAAAATCAGGAACAAATGTGAAAAATCTTAATCTGAAGACAAGATTGAAGCCAGATTTATCTTTTTGGCAAGAAAGTAAAAAGCATGCTAACATTTTACTTATTTAAAGTTTTTGCATTTAATATTAAGATAAGGATCACAAGCAGCATTGCTTTCCTTTTGCTTCAGACCACCTACCTACAAGAGGGTAAGAGATACAATCATACAATGATCCTTTCCTTCATTACCACACTAAAGAGGTTTAGAAAAGCTTAGAATAAGCAATGGGATTTGTGGGCATAACTCTGAATCAAACCTTAGAGATTTCTGAGGTCTGCTTACAATCCCTTGTCTTTTTTCAGCAATCAGACCTTAGAGGACCTTGGAGAAAGATGGGTCATTAAATGATTCAGTTCTAATCTATAATGACTTCTATTGATATCAGCAAAACTTTGTGCTTTCCATAAATCATATTGCTAAGCAATATACTCTAACTGGACAAATACTGGCTCATCCTGATTTTTCAGAGTGATTTTTCACTCTTCTACTTTTCTCTTTGTTTATATATTCTCCTATTGCAACATTCAAGAGAAAGTCATTGTCGAAGTCTGTCTTGCCCTGCAAATTACATTAACTGCTTCGTAGCTAGCAGTGGGGCATATCTGATTACAAAGATGGCAGTGTCTTATGATCACAACAGAAAGTGCTTAATGGTGAAAATCAGTAGTACTCAATAAACTCTTAAAATGAGGTAGGTGTTTTCATTGTTGGTGTTTTTCATTGGTCTGAGGGAGCTAAGCATGTTTTATATGATTCAGGGATTTTTTAAGTGGCATCTCAATGGACTGCACTGATGCTTTTGTTTAAACACAGACCTCATTGAGATTGGTGCTGTAGGGAGTGTAAACTGGCATGATACCACCACAATGAATTCCAATCTGCTGCTTTTTGTATGGAGAAGCTTGCCTTCAGATAAAGCAAACTCCATTCATGTTCTATAATGACATGGTTGTGCACCACATAGAACCACTTTTACATTTGCTTTGGATAAGCGCAGATGAAGAAAAGCATGTATCAAAATATATATATATATAAAAGAGGCATTGAAGTGTTTGGATGAGTCATCCAGTCTCACCTGAGAATACATGTAGATAAAAGAATGTAGCTTTGACGGAGGCACTAGTGAATTGGTTATGTTTTCATAATGACTTCTTTACATTATTGAATACAATGGGAACTTTAAGGCCAACTGCAATAACAGTTTCTCATGAAAAATTAACAAAGAATTTATGGAAATGTAGCAAAAGTCCCAAAGCAATTAGCTTAGATTCCTCTAGAGTCTGTGAAAAGCCTGGATAATTGCAGACAGAAACTGCACAAAGTGGCTATTTTCATTATCACAGAATACAGAAAGTCCATTTTCATCACAATGGGACATAATGATGTTAAAGCTAACACGGAGATGTGTTTAAAGAAGTTGAAGCACAATTTATAGAATGGTTTGATTTACACGGCGTTCAAACTCAAATTAAAGATTCTTCTTTAAGCAATAAGGCATTTTTTTGCCTGGGGTCTTCAAAGCTTCCTGCAAGGTAGAAAGGTAAAATAGATTGTAGTCTCTGAAAGCTAGTTGTACATTACCAGTGGAATGCACAGGAATGAATTTAATTTTACTTGAATGGAGAAAAGCGAAATTGTGATACAAATTGACACAAAAATAAACGAATGTAAGTATCCATTATGCGTACGTTTATGAGAACAGTTGGAACACTAGTCCTGCATAGTTTGGAAACAGAGTATTTGTACAGGTTAAGGTGAACTGAAAATCACCCTTAAAATCATAGGAGCATTGCTGAGAGCACCTGTAACACCTTCTCAGCCCTGTTTTCTGTTTTATCTGTGAGATCCATTGATGCATTTTATTTTATTTCACTATTCTGCACATGTTGCGCTCTCTCCAATCTAATTACTCCTCACATGAACTGGAAAGTCATATTATGGTTGGATGCCCATGCTCAAATGATTTATATTACATAACACAAGCAGCCTCTTGTAATCACAGATGTCCTTTGCAATGTCACACACTTTGATCTGCAGAGCATTTCTGCAAAATAGCTGTAGGTAAAAGTTTTCTAACACAGCACAGAATAATTTCTACACTATGGCAGTACAGCCCTATGGTCATTATGTGGGTGAAGCTTGCATTGGTCTCCAAGGAGTTTTGACTGCACATTCAGCCTTACATGTTCTCACAGATGAATTGCACAAATGGCATAAATTCTAGCTGTTGGGTTTGATTATAATCTTGTTTATATCAGTTTAATCAAAGAAGCTTTGCCAATATTTTGCATCAGTGAAAGTCTGAAGTACAGATGAGCTAGCCATTTTTTCCACTAGTTTGCCAGTTTTCCTCTCTCTGAAAACGAATATATATTGGTATCATTGTAATAGGCTAATCTACATCCGTTTTTACAATAGACTAAGCATGATTAATGTACACTAATGGATGATCCAATACTTTTTTTCCTCCATGAATTTTTTTATAATCTTTGTTTCATATCTGAACAGGAAGGATAAATTGTTTTAGTGTTTTAATTAGCAGGGAGTTACCATTGTAAATTAGAACTCACAGGTAGCTGCTTATCACCTGCACAAGCACAAATATCTACATGACCAAATTTGTCTGTTTTTCTGTTTCCACCACTTTAAAAGTAAATAAGACTCTAAAAGTTATATATGTTATCCTATGTGATTCTGATTCTATCATATGGTTGCATTGTTAAATAACACTGACAAGCAATACTAAGAGGCAATGCTTAAATATTGTAAATGCTTTTTATTTCTTTTTCTGAAAAGACTACTTCACTAAACATGGTGGGATGGGGGATGAGGGAGAGGGTTGGGGAAGGGCATATGAAAAAAGAGAGAGAAAGAGGAACCCTCCTCCTCAAAAATCAAATAAAATTGATAAAAAAAAAATATTCCTGTAAGCCTGCAATGACCACAACCCAATCTGAACTCACTGAACCAAAAACTTACTTGAAACTCTGCTGAACACAAAGCTGACATTAAACACCAATGGATCTGAAACTTCTGAATGGTTTAGATACCAGTAGGTCAAATGAAGTCATTGCTCAAGGGCTAGTTTAAAACTACTTGTAACATGTTTTGATTTACAGATTATCAATTCAGCTGAGCAGCAGAGGAACATATTCGGGGAACCGCATAAACAAATACATTCAACTGTACTGTGGATTAACCTAAAGTGACACATTTATTTAAAAATCTGCCTACTACTTGTCCTCATTGATTAAATGCCCTTAAGAAAGTGAATCTGATGAAATAGAAGCCATTAAGATTCAGCACACCTCCTCCACTCCTTTTGATGTTTGACACATTCCCTGGAGTGGAAGATTGGATGGCTGATGAGCTAACACTGAATTATAAGCACTTTGTGCAGTGTCACCAGCAAATGAAAGATCTACTGTTTCACTTGCAAAGCAACGGTGCACCTTAACAGCACAAAAATCTACATGGTGCAGAATTATTTAATTTTCTGTGCTGAGAATATAAATTAATGCATGCATATGTATTTATATACACTACGTATGCATTTCTTATGGCAGAGACCAGCTTATAGTGCAATAGAGCGTATTTGGAGACACAGTGCCATTGATCAGGAAAATAGAAGCGTCTGCCAACATGGTTTTAGTGTTGTCAGAAAGCTAAACAAGCATGATATGACATCTCCATTGTGTGTGACATGGGAGGAATTTTCTGAAGTCAGGTCGGGGAACAGAGAATTGGTGAGGGAAAAGTGTCCTTTGCCCTGAGCCTAACTGGGTTCAAGAGACTGTGCTTGGGTTTTAGAAGGACTGAGTGAAAACAGTTTTGAGATTACTTGGGAAATGAGTTTTGGCATTTGGTACAAGACTGCATAACCCTCTTAGGCTGTTGGGACCCATTCCTGCTAATTACAAAACCTTCCGTAAAGCTGATGATCTCTGGGTTACTCCAAATGGAATAGAGGAAACTAAAGCTACAATCTCACAACAATATGTTCATATCAATGAAGGCAGAGAAAGATGAGTCTTCCCCTTTCATCAGTCACTCATTTTGCTGACAGCAGAGACCACAGGAGTGCAAGGTGACCCTGGACTGAGGAGCCAATACTGCTGAAAAAAGATAAAATCAAGTGTGCCTTACCACCAACTAGAAACTACAGTCCCTGCTTTTGTGGTTTGCTTTTTTAAAAATTTGTTCTGTTTGTTTGTTTGTTTTCCTCAAAACTTACTAGCCCTGTTCTCTTTGCCATGAAAAAAAAAAAAAAAACAAAAAAACCCCCCAAAAACAAAGGACTTGACTGATTTCCAAATGGACTTAGCTTGTTGTAGCTCCAGATATCACATCCATTTTAATTGTAGGTATCTAATTGTGGGGTCCAACATCTGCTGTCAGTCCCTGTATTAATACCATACTTGTTTCTCTTGACATATGATTTGATGTTTGACATATCTGTTGTGCTGAGTCATTTTTGATAGTGCCAGATCAGCTACCCAATCCGGCTCACCTACTCATCAGGTTATTTTGAGCTCCAAATCAGTCACACTGTACTAAACACTAGGCATATTTTTTGAGTCATGCTACAGGACCTTTACAATTGTTAAGGACAGTTGCCAAGGAAAATGTTCTTAATAATTGTAAAGGTTCTGCAGCATGACAAGCTCTTCCCCTAAAAACATCAGTCTAAACTGGCAGGAGTAGGAAAGGCTAGAGGTGAAGGCATGTAGACAAATAGAGTAATCCAGTCCCACATTATTGTCAGTACCATGAACTTGCTGGTGGGTTGCAACTGCTGTTTATAAAAAATGGTTTCCACTGAATAGAAGAATTAATAAAACTCACTTTTCTACAGAACAGGATGCCTTTTCCTGCACAATGTCATCCATCTAGTCAGCACTGCCTCTCTACACTTCCACTGACCCCATTGCAGGCAGGATAAGGCTACTCTGGAGCTCCTTGTGCATGGGCTGGCCAGACAGATGTTGTCAGCCAGACTTGTTACAGCTGGCTACAGACACTTTTCCCCTTTGTAGAAGCATTGGGAATATTTCTGTCCACTACCCAGTTGCTAATTTTCACACAAGTTTTAGGAACTTTCTTACCCTGAATTTCTACTCTGCTTTTAAATTCAATTGAATAGGCAGAATTAAAGAATGTATTTTCCTCCTTAATACTCTAACTGCAAATCCCCCTTTCAGTTCCATCCTGGCAGTTTTACGTCTCAGGAATATATGAAGAAAAACTCAACATAGCCATTCCTCTTCCTCCACAACATACTTTATGCTAAATATGGCTATTTGGCATAGCTATAAACCAGGACTCTAAATCGCAACATTTTGGTGTTCATGACAGTGAGGAATGGAGTAGTTGCTAGACAAATAAAGAACAGACTAACACAGAAGTTAATGGAGGTGAGGAGTGTTTTGAGAAGAGGGTTTGATTAAAAGCACAACTAAAGGCACCTGTTAAATCGAATAGGTGGCCAGGTATGTGCCACAGCATGTTTTTTTTGAGGCCATCACCTTTGCCTTGAAAGAGACAGAGAAAGTTGTTAGAGTAGCTCCTGATATCCCACATCTGAGCATCTCCTGTGGTGTCTCTCTACAATCAGGCACTGATGGAGGGACTCAGCTGCCCATACATGGATGTTAGGGTCATTTGAAGTACAGTTGAGTGGGTACCTCAGACACATGAAGGTCTTGGGACGGCCATATTTAACACCACCTGCATATAAGCAACAGAACTGGTCCCCAGATTCATGAACTGTTGCACCTGTGTGGGAGGAGAAAGTGAGATAGGAGATGTCGGGTAAGTATTCGTCTGAGACGACACCTGGACTGCAGTGTCCTGTTTTGGTTCCCCAGCGAATGACAGATGTGAGAGCATATGAGACCAAGTCCAAAGGGCAGCCACCCAGGCAGTCAGTGGGCTGGAACACCTGGCATGCTGTTAGAGAAGGAGGGAACTGAGTTAAAACTAACTGATCTCAGCCCTGAGCAGTCTGACCTAACAGGAACATATCTGACCTTCCTGCATCAATTCTCTGCAGTGAAAGCTCATGAGATCCCATCCAAGACCAATGGCACCTCCAGGCTGGACTCACTCACTTTCATGTGGACCAGCAGAACAAACAAAAGATTTTGGACCATGAGCAGAGAAACTCAGATACACATATTTGCTCAGTCCTTCTCATCACAGCCATATGGCCTCTGGACTCCCAGCTCACACTGCAGCTTTATCTCTGCTGTGGAAAGTATTTGGCTATCCAGAGATGATAGATCTGGGGTGACTTGGGGCACAGAGTTTGACCATCTGAATAACAGTCTTTTCCTCACATTTCAACACCCTAAGTTCTTGGTTTTGAATGTAATAGCAGAGAAAAGCTTTTAAGAAGCATCACTCTAATTCCATAGCAGTTAAGTTGTTAAACATTCACAGCAGGGAGTTCTGGCACTTGGACCACTTCTTATCTAACAGCTGTTCCTGTGAATGACTAAAATAACTTATAATAATTTTTGTTCAGCTCCTATTTCTATTGCTGTTTTGAAAAGTCTGGATTTACTCTGTCTACTTAAGGTTTCTGAAAGGTACTAGGATATAATGACTACTCTATAATTATTTAATTATTTATTTGCCACAAATAAAGTCGTGCACAATATTAAAAAAAAAAAAAGGGGGCAGCAAATAACAGACTTCACATCTCAAGCAGGGTTAGCTTACATCATTTACTTGACTGATCTCAGACAACTGAAGTTATACTTGTAAAAAAAAAAAGCCAAACCCAACCCAAAAAAAAAGCCTTTATTGTCTAGTGACATGTCATGGTATAACCCAAGCCAGCAGCCAAGTCCCACACAGCCACCTGCTCACTCCTCCACCAGTAGGATCAGGGAGGGAAGTAGAAGGGTAAAAGCCAGAAAACTCATGGGTTGTGACAAAGACAGTTTAATAGGGAAATTAAAAACTGTCCATGCAAGAAGAGCATAACAAGGAATTAATTCACTGCTTCTCATGGATAGGCAGGTGTTCGGTCATCTCTAGGAGAGCAGGGCCCCATCATACATAACAGTGACTTGGGAAGACAAACACCCTCACTCCAAACATCCCTCCTCTTCCTTCTTCTTCCCTCACCTTTATATTCTGAACATGTCATATGGTCTGGAATGTCCCTTTGGTCAGTTTGGGGTCACCTGTCCTGGCTGTGCCTCCTCCCAACCTTCCATGCCCCACCAGCCTCCTCGCTAGTGTAGCAGTATGAAAAACAAAGGTCTTGTCTCTGTGTAAGCACTAACATTGCTCAGCAATAAAAGAAGCATCTCTATGTTATCAATTCTGTGTTTAGAACAAATCCAAAACACAGCCTTGTACTAGTCAGTGTGAAGAACATTAACTCTACTCCAGCCAAAACCAAAACATGACAAAACATGAAAGATTCCAAAAATCACTAAATATACAGCTCAAAAGACCCTTTTTACTGAGATACACATTACTCTGTTCATGGTTGGATTCAAGTGGTCTTTTAGCACAATAACAAGTTATAATCTCTTGAAGCCTTTGCAGATAGTGCAACAGAGAGAAAACATGAACAGATATGATTTGATTTCTTCCCTCATTACACTATATCCTTGATATATATACTATACATGCTGCTGAGAATGTGTACTTTCAGAGAATAGTAGTGTGTAAGCACATCTTTATTTTTTTGTAGAAATATAATGAAAAAATCTGTTAATTTTTAATTAATCAATATAGTTTTTAGTACTTACCAGTATTAATTTATCCCAGAAAATTTAGCATTCAGAAATATGATTATACATTGCAATTTATAGTTTTGATGACCAAATCCATGAATAAACTGCAAGAAATTAAAAAAAAAATCTTATCCATTTAAACAGTTATATCATACAAGTTGAAAGTCCTTTAATATAAAACAAAACTCAAAGTAAAAGAAAAATTTTACCCAATTGTTTTGCTCAGCTTTAGACCAGTAAAATCTTCCAGAATGTTCGCTAAATATTTGGAAAAATATCAAGGACTCTTCATCTGCAGAAATATTTAACCTTATTAACACCCTACCTGCGTGAGTTCACTTTAAAAATCCATTAAGCTTTGCTACAAAATATGGAGGCTTTGTGGTTATTGTACAAGTAAAAATTATGGTATTGCAGTTATGCCAAATTTATCACTAGGCATTATTTTACTCTCACTGATAATTTTTGTGACCATAAGACAAACTGTCTGGAACTTGATACATTAAAGTCAAGTCCCAATTGAATGATACCTCTTCACTTTGTCTTGGAGTGCCTTTATTGTTAATAAATGTCAGATTAAAATTAGAAATATTTCAAAATATTAAATACTTCAATATGACAGTGCCAAGTGCTTTCTTTGCATCTAAGGATGTAGGGATGGCAAGCCTGCCCAGTGCCCCAGGAAGCACTTATATAGAAGTCAATGCTTCTGCTCTCTAAATCTTCACCAGTATTTAGCATTGCTTGGGGAAAATGTTTATAATTTCATTTATTTTCGGTACATGTGTTCACAGCAAACTCTATAAAGTAGTCCTACTCCTAATCTTACTTAAGGCTGTTTTGTTTCCAGTTTTGACATTATGAATCATTAAAATAAAGCCTAGATTGTGAGCTTTCAAAATAAACCTGACCTCACATTACTCAGATTATAACATACTATACACAGCTGGTTGAATTGTGTTACTTACAGTAAATCATGAAAATTCTGAAAGAGATCTTAGAAAAAAAAAAGAGAAAAGACATAACAGTTTAATATTTATGGTATCAATAGAAAGGCAATTGAGGCATATTGCTTAAAATAAAAAGAGGACTTCTTAAGGAACTGATTATGAAGTTCAAGGTTGATTCAAACATGAAAATTAAGAACATTTAAATGAACTAGACATTCAAAGTTAGCTGCATGTATTTGACTGTAATATAACTAACCATGTGGAATTATTTAGTATGAATTCAAAGGCATGAAGACCCAGTATTTGACCTGACCTAAAGCTGGAGGATTTCACAAATCGTCTCAGCTGGACTATGTGTGTATAGAAGGAAAATGCTGGCAAGAGTTACAGGAACTGTTCATGCTGTTATAACCATATAACTCAGTAAATACTTCTCAAAATTACCTTGACAAAGATTGTCCCAATATTAATGAATTGCCTTTCACCAGCATGTATTTCCATAAATGCATATTAATATTTAAAAATGCCAGCTATGATTGAAAAAATTATGTTTGCTTAAACTTTAACCTGGTCCAACTGAAAAATGCATACTTTAAACACAGTGATGAGGATTGAACATTACAGAAGAGTACAAATGAAAGGCAAAGGGTTTCTGCTAAAAAATCTGAACAAAAAACTAAATAAAATATGCTTAAAGATAGTATTTGAAAGAAGAATCCTTAAAGAAGAAAAGACCCAGCCATAAAAAGAAACTAGTATTTGAAAAGGCATTTGAGTTGTGACATTATAACATCATGTTATAATGCTCTTTGGCATTGCACTTCTTGGCCAAACAGAGATTATGAAGAAAAGACCTGCCCGTGGGAAGACACTAAACATCTCACATGTTTCAGTGAAACCTTTACTGTCTCTTAAACCAATGGCAACCTCTCTAAATGCAACACTTTTTGAACATCACAAAGCCTGATTTGGTAGCCTACCTTCGCAGAAATCTATGACATAATTTCTCTATTCTCCCTATAATTTAACAGACCATGATAAAGAGAAACTCTTATTTGGTTTAAGCGGTTAAATATACTAATGGATTCACAGCAAGTGGTATGGAGCTGGGTAAGTGTGGCAATTCTTTTTCCCTTTCATGTCCTTTTATCTACCTTTTAGCTTTAACCTTCTTCTATGTCACCAGCTTTTATTATATTTATCCCTTAGAGGATCTGATTCAAAAGGTACTGATGTCAATGACAACCTCTCATTGACTTCAAAGGACTTTGGATCAACACTCAGATGACTAATTTTAAGCAACTGTATTGCATAGTACTTTTTTGTTTGCTGGGCAAAATAATTTTCTAAGCAAAAAAGTATCAGATATTTGCTGGAACAATAAAACAAGTGATGTAGAAAAATAAATAATTCAAAAGTATTTTCTCTAGACCTTGTCCAAGTTTAACTAGAGGCAGTCAATTTCTATCAATCAATTTACATCAATATTGATGCAAAGGCTACTACATGTATTAACACAATGAGTAACACTGACATCAATCCCACAGCAGCTGCTTTCACCATGAAAATAAACTTGTACTTCCTCTCCATCCCCTCCATAGTTTTTTTTTTTTTTTTNTCTGGTAGTAGTTTAATTGCAGTTGTTGTTGAAACAAAATTATCTAATATTTTAATTTTATACATGATGACAGTCTTGAAAGCACAAGAAAAAAGGGACCACAGTATAATAGATTAACTGTGGGTTAAACTGTTTCATATAGATGTCACTGGCTTGAATGTAGAGCATTTTGGCATAAATCAAGGAGCATCTGTTCTGAGAAATGGTGGATAATACAGTGATAAAAACGCAGTCTGTGAGACAACACTACTGCCATTGATTCTTGGTCAGCTGTAGGAGACCTCTCTAAAATTGGAGAGCCATTTTTCCTTAGCTCCACATATTTTGGTGAGATATGCCAGAAGCTTAAAAGCATAACAAAGCTATTTTTACTCACAGTTTATTTGGTGCAAGGTTTATTGCATGACAGGGATTTTCACAAAGCAAATCTGAAATCTGCTTAACAGCCTGGAATTTCTTAGGCATTTCTCTCTGGCCCAAAGCCCCTGGAAGAGAGGATACATGAAGCCGTATTATATCTTCACATGCTGCAACAGCCAACATTTCTCTACAGCTCATGGTATCTAGTTTAATAACAGGTGATAGTGTAAATGGGTTCAGCATGTGCTAACGAGAGATCATAAACAGATATTATGTCAATTTTCAAAAATTACAGTAGCTCCTCTCTTACAGCTATAAACATTGCCAAGAGGAAACAATATACTGCATTGCATGGTTCTTAGGGTAAGCTCATGTGCTGTAAATAATTCAAATTAGTAACAGGAAAATCTATGCAGCTGTGCAGGAGTTAAACAATGTGCCTTTCATGTTAGCAATGATTGATAGGACTGGCAAATGTGTATGGCAAAAATCTGAATATAGATTCCAAATAAACCATGTCATGCAACCAGTTATAACCCAGTAGTCAGTGTATGGTAGTAAACTGCTTAAAGGAAAAATACACCCAATTTACTTGAGGAAAACAGATCTTCTTATGTCATGTATTTTTTAGCCTGAACTAACTAACATGCTATTACATTTTTGTGTTATTATTTGAATTTTTTTTGAATGCTTTGTTTTTAAAAGAAGTCATACTTTACCTGTAAATTTTCTTACTATATTAAAATTAAGAGCAAAATTACTGACAGTCTGCATATGGACTGCTGTATTTGTTTACTTTCTTATCCAGGCTGTTTGTCAGAGAGACCTAACTAAGTTCAACTGTATTTTCACTTGACTCTCTAGGTTTGTCTTTTATCTTTGTAGACTGGTATGGTACTTAGAACACTTTCAGGTCAAGAGAGAGTAAAAAAGACCTAAAACTAAGTTGATCAATAGAATTAATAGAGGTTTAAGCTAGAGAAAAGAAATTGCAGTGTCCTCAATTCCAGACTGGTGGAAGAAATTAAAAATAGAAACAATACTATAAATACCAAAATCCACATTCCCCTTCCCCCAGAGAAATCAGAAACTAACGGAATAACAGAATAGTGTGGGTTGGAAGGAGACCTTGAAGATCATCTAATTACAAACTCAATGCTCTGGGCAGGGACACCTTCGAGTAGACCAGGTTGCTCAGAGCCCCATCCAACCTGGCTTTGAATTCCTCCAGGGATGGGGCATCTGAAACTTCACTAGGCAACCTGTTCCAGTGCCTCACCACACAATTTTAAAAAAATATTTTAAAAACATTTTTTCAGAATTAAAAACTGAAGTAGGGGAGACATTTAAAAATAAATCCTTCATAGAAAGAATATAGTAGCAATAAAAATAATTAAAAAAAAAATAGAAAATAACATTAACCCTGGCAAGTCAAATTTGAAACTGAAATAAAAACAACTACAAAAGTTTTTGAAGCGCAAGTTATTAAAAGCAAAAAAGGCTTCTGTCTAGAGTACAACATTATTGACGTAGAAAAGAATGATAAAAATCATAGTAGAAAAGCAAACTAGTTTTTAAATTTTTTTTCACTCAGAGGAAAATCCTAAAGTCTATTGGTTGGGTTCATTCTGCATGACATGATTCTACAGAACTGCTTGGGCTAAATCACCAATGAAACCTTCTTTTAGAAGGGGAGGGAGGAGCAAATTACTGGGTCTTGAAACTCTCTGCATTCAGGTTGGTGCTTGGTTTCTCTGCCTGATTTTGATTCCTGGCTTCTTCATTTATTTCTATTCATCATATATTGCAGACATACAGCCTCTCAATGGATTTCTGAAAGACTTTATTAACACTGTAATTTGGGAGCGCTCCCAGGAGCTGATGGAACTCAGGTGTTCAGATGTTGCATTAGGCATCTCTCAAGTGTTGGGAAGGTGAGCATTCCACTCATGCAATCTTTTCCCATTTCCATATGCCATATGAACATGATGAACCACCAACCGGGCAAAAGAAACACCACCACATAAATAATTGAGAGCAAAACAAAGACTAGCATTATGCTACTGTGTAAATTCTTGACTACACTTAAAAACATGAATCTTGATTTCTAAATATATATACATATGGTCATCTTATCTGAGGAAATTTCACAGGAAAACACAGGAAGGGATACCAGAAATGCAGACATATGGAATTATTTTTAAGCAAAGCAACTAAATTGGCTTGGAAGGTTCTGTGGGATGATAGACAAGTCTGGAGAAATGCAATTAACAGACATCTGTAAGACAATAAGAAGTACGGAAAGCATGAAGAGGAAATGCTTCCCTACTCTTTCTTGTAATGCTGGGACTAGGAAATATTTAATAGAAATACCAGGAAATAACTTTAAAAGAAACAAAAATATACTACTCTCTATACAACTTATAATTAACTTGTCCTATTAATCGCTACAGAAAATTGTGAAGGTCTTGAGTGTAAGTGATTTCAAGGACAGATTTGTCAAATGCACACAATTAGGCTACTTTATAACTATTAAAAATGGAGCTCTTGATTCTACTTCCAGTGAGAGCCTCTAGACCATGACTTACCAAAAACTAGAACCCACACTATGCTGTAGGTCAACTGAAGCACCTCATACTAACTCCTGATTGCTACTGGTCTAGACAGATGCTTGATTTGACCAGTTGCTGTTCTTCCTTCTTTGCGTGAGTCAAGACAGAGCATTGAGCTAATATTTTTGTTTGGTTTTGGTTATGTTTTTTCTTTTTCTCATTTATTTTAAACTAAATTACTTACCTAGGATAAAATGTGGTACCAACTCCAACATTGCGACATGCTGTTTCTTTAAAAGAGACATTAGTTTCATTCTAACTTAAAAAAAAAAAACAAAAACAAAAACAAACCAAACAAACAAAAAAACCCTTCCCCCTCCAAAAAACAAAAACAAACAAACAAACAAACAAACAAAACCCACAAAAAAACCCCATGTACCTAATAATTGTGCTATTTATAATGAATAACCTTTTTTCAAATTTTAATTGGAACAAATTGGCAAGCAGCTACTCACAGATTCATAGATATTAATCATGGAACTCAGGCATTCTAAACATTTCTGACAACATGTTTATTATCTTCTCCTTCACCATTTTAATATTAAAGAAACACCCAACAGTTAATTATGCTGTTAAGAGCGATTCAATATGACACACAGCACTCATATATTGATCTGGACTATGTGGGAAAAAAAGGACATATATATTGGAACATCTGTTGCATAAAGGAAAGATAAACAATAGGAAATACATACTTTCCAATGTGTACAAGTTTTTGCTAATCTAAATTCTACATAAAACATATATTTACATGATGTAAACTACATTTTTTTTTTAATGCCAGCATTTGGGAAATCATGTAGCAAGTTGGAGTTACTATTTTTGCAGAAGTAAATGTAAAAGGGAAAATATTCCCCCTCAACCTGTGGATCAGGTGAGGCAAACATCAGAAAGCACATAAGAAAAACTACCACAGATGAAGCTTGATGGATATTTCCAGGGCTTCCAGGATGGATATCCTGCTTTTAGATGAACTACTGAATCGTAGTTGAGTCTGTGAATCTTGAGTTCAGTCTGTGAATAACAGTGACAGTCCAGTCACTGTTATAGTCCAGGCTATTAAAAGGAAATAAATCAAAATGTCCCCACAAAGAGCAGTGATAAGGGACAATTAAGATTAATAGGAACCCCACCAAAGTCATGTTTCCTGAGCAGACCCAAAGCCAAAGTGAATTGTTTTGGTTGGTTTGTTTATTTGTTAGTTTTTTTTTTCTTGTTTGTTTGGTTTTGGTTTTGGTGTTTTGGGAGGTTATTATGGACACTGTTGAGTCTTAATCCTGTCCACAGAGCCATACACTGTTCCTGTCTCCACATGTGAGTTAGTGATGGAGAGATAGAGAACAAGAGATGAAAATGTCCCAGTGGCTAAAGAGTACTGTGGGCAGTTTTTGTGAGCAGTGAAGGAGCTGAGAAGCAGGAACTTTGAAGGGAGTCACGGCTGCACTGCAGAAAGCAGGTGTGTATGTAGCTCACAGTAGGGCTGAAATTCCTCTCCCCTCATCTTTGTTGCACGTGGAATATGAACAGCAGGTCTGCCAAGTCCTGTAGATGTCTGAGTGTTTTCAATCTCACATTTGAAAAAGTTGCATAATGGTGCATAGATAAAAGTTGCGAGTAGGCAGTGTTCATGATCCACAGGAGCTTCTTGAAGCTTTCTCCAGGAGGACATCCCCTTCCACAAGTTCTATCCTAAGCACGAGAAGTTGTCAATTCCCTTCATCTCTGTTTTGTTCATCTGGCTTAGAGAATTGGAAAGTGAACACTGAAAACCTACTTCTCACCTCACTCTGTAACAGTTTCCACAAACCATCTGTCTGAAGCAGAGAGCACAGAATTTGTAATTTATTGGCCGTAATAACCACACTGGGAAACCAATGTAGGTAAAATCTTTCTTATTTCTGGTCCACGTTTATTTCTGAGGAGCAAGTGAGACAGAGGTCTACCAAGCTGAGGACTGTTGGATAATACATTTGTTAATTTCAGGAGAATCAAGATGGTCCAAACTAATTATAAAATGCATTCCTCTCAAAGGAGGCATATTAGCTACATATATGTCATGTGATTTGAAATTAGGAGGAACTGCCACCAGTTAATATTTTTCTGCACATTAGAAAACACATATTTTTAAAAATGATTGGAAATATCACGTCTGTATAGAATGTAGCCTTCAAATTTGTGGGAGTCTCAGGCACACCCATCACATGGCAGAGTAAGGAATACAGTAACAAACAATGAAAAGTCATTAGAGGAAAAAGCGTAAAAGCATGGAAGAGTAATAGTCCTGCCCATCCTCAGCTGAAGATCATATGCATTGCAAAGGGCTTGTTTTGTGAAAGAAAATTAGAGGATTTTTTACTTCCCTCAATTTTACAATGATATGTAATTGAACTTGTCCCATTGCCAAGAGTCTGGGTACAGAGATCTTTTTATCAGGAATGAAAGGTAGCATAATTTTAAATGCAAATGTTTAAAGGTCTACGCAGGTTGCTTAGTATATTTTTTCCCCTGGAAAACCTTTATTTTCACTATAAATTATCCCTCTCTCTTCACAAATGGTGACTATCACTAAGTGGTGAAGAATTGAAGAATTATGCAGACCCAGCTGATAAGTTAATTGTGCATTGTTTGTTTAACAACAGCATCAGGAATACGAAACACTCTTCACTAGTTCTCTGAAAGCCTTTACGAATAGCAACACATGCAAAACTTAAGGTCTAAATATTCTGTATTTATGAGTAACTGGATATTATCATATTAAAATCATTACTAACCCAGTGCCTGGATATTTGTTCTGAATCCTGTCAATACTCTAATGGCAGTAGTCTTGGAAACCACACATCTGCCACAGGATTAATTACACACATAAAACATTATCATTGCCTCACATCTCCTATGAGGTAGAGAACCTGCTAGAATGATTAATGGCTCTGTATGGCATATGAGGGAATAAATATAAATGTTACCCAGCGGATAGAAAGATCTGTTCTTTGCTTATATTAGAACAAGTCAAAGGTTCTTATTGGTGCAATATTATTTTTTAAGGTCTGCAGGCATTGTTTAAAAATCCTAATCCACAAATTCTGCAATGTTTGCTGTACTGTCGAGAGAGCTCCTATTTGTCATGGCATTTGAAATATTTTGAGCATGGTTTTGTGCTAACAGGGATATGGGCTTATTAAATAGATCCCATACTTGGTTAGTCACCTTTCCTGCTTATTGTAAATAGTGGTGGTGCTTCTTGGGCCAGTATCAGATCTAGGCTGTTAGAAACTTCTGAAATTTTACTTAGAGTCCGTCTTCATGCACAACAGGGAGAAAGCATTTCCTTTTTTTAATACATCAGGGAGGCATAGGTTCAGTTGTGACAGAATAGAAGGAACACTGGAGGAAATATTTCAAAGACAGTCCATTGTTTACAATTAAAATTAACAGATCAGAGTTCAAAGGTGACATACCAGTATGCAATTAAGGTCACGGGCAGTCCTAAGCAATCAATTAGGTGAGAATTATAACAAATATAAACAGGAGCTAATCTATTGTTCATGTCACTTCTTCACGCTTCATTATTTCTTTAGATGTTCTTTAATAAAGACCCCAAGTGGTCCTCCATACCTTTGTCACTGAAATCTGAAATAGTAGATTACAAAGGCTAAGTTTTTTGTTCATCCAAACCCATTTGTTTCTGTCCCTGCTACCTAATACTTCCTTCCTTTGGAGGATCACATCCTACATGAGGGACTGAGAGCTGTGGTGAGTCATTGACACTGCAAAGCTGTTTGCTTTCAGCTACCTTAGAGCACAAACAGGTTTTTCAGCCAAATAAATCTCAGACAGATATTTTAATTTACACTAGTATTCATGTCAAATTGTACACCCTTATCCCCAAGTGGGATACAACTTGTATGTAATTCAACCAGCAGCATTCTGCAGGAGACCCATTGCATAGTAATTGCAGAGAAGATGGAGCCAGTTGGGACTGATTGATATTCTGATGACATGGCAGAACAAGAACTAAAATGGATGCTGAATGATACCATAACTTATGTTATTGTCATCTTGTGAATTAAAATAGCAATAGGATTGCCAGTAATCAGTTATATTGGGCTACACAGGAAATATTGCCCAAGCTACCTGCAGGTGGGAACTCTACAGGGGACACAGAAGACGAACGAGATAGTGCCCTACCTTGATGTTGACACAATAGGAATAGGTGTGGACAGTAATTTAAGATTCTTCCCCTAAGATATCCTGTAGAGCCCCTTGATACAGCATTGATGTTCTATGCTTCTTTCTTACCCATAGGCACCTGTAAAGTTACCGTGTAGTTCCAGACTCGTTTCTTTCTGCATAGGTATGAAAATAAACAATGTGCATTGCTCTCTTACATTTAAATGTTCAAGTTCTAATTGAGTGCATTGTGTCACTGGTTCTCAAGTGAGCAGTGTCACTGAGCCTGATCTAGGTCGCCGTATAAAGTGCTTGGGCTCAATGCCAAGGGTTGCAATGAAACAGGATGGTGTATTAATTTTCCACCCCTTGTTAGTTCATAAACGAGTGCTTACAGCTAATGTTAGGATTCACCCTTTTATATCACACTCATACAAGAGTCCTGAATTTTATTTGCTTATTTATCTCAGAGACTGTGCTGCCATAGACATGTTACCATCAGGCTACAACCTTCTTTTGTCCCTAGGGTGCACTGTCACTGGAACTTTTTAAATAAGTCACTGCTTTGCTTTTTCTCTTGTTGACATAAAAGGTATAATCTTGCTTCTATATAAGAACACCGCTTTAGCTGAGGAAGGTCTCCTAGTGTCTCACTAGTGAGACTCATCACGTTTCTCATTTGTGAGGCTGCAGGTGCTGTTCGAGAAAATGTGACTCTGTACATCTACAAGGTATGAAGATACAAAAGGCACAGGGCAGCATTATAGGCTTCTGTGAACAGACCTGTGTTTGGCTTTCCCTATTGACTGCATCTGGACTGTCAGCATCTCTCAAGTTATCGGCCTCATGGATAGCGCTTAGGTGCCTACCTAGTTACTGAGAATCGCAACATACCAGATGTGTGGCTGCATTGCATCTCTGGGGGCTGATCCATGTCTTTAAGAGTCTAAATGTCTCTCAACAAAGGGTCTTATGCTCCAATTAGCTCTGCTATCCTCAAAGTTATTGCAATGATGGTCAAAGAAAAAGAGATCAACGGAAGTCCTGCAGCCCACACACCTTATAAGATATCTGGTCAGCTTACCAAAAGAAAACAAACAAAACCTTTAGACAAAATCCATGTCTTGTACACTTTGTACACTCAATTTACTCAAATCTGAAATCCAGTATTCTTTAGGTCACCAAGCTCCTAGAACTTACATAAAGAAATTATCAGATATATTACAGAAAGGCTGTTATCATTAATGCAATTGTGCCTTTTTGACAAACAGCACACCATATTAAAGTAGTCACGAGCTGTAGAAAGTGTAAATGGAGTTTGCAATTAATAACAGCAGAGATTTACAAATTAAGATAAATAAAAATTTAGAGATAAGATTCATAAGGACCAGCAACATGTGGGAATGGATTAAGAATGTAACTGATAATACCTTGAACTGATGTTTTAATATTGCTTAAAATGTGTTTATCCTTCTCCATGTGTCCCCCTCCGGAATCCATGTTTTCCCCTTCTCTGAAACCATGTGCTTCTTCCCAGAGATCCTTTGCGACCCCTCCTCAGGGAAAAGAGGGGCGTGACCCACCTTGCTACCTGAGACCTTTCCCCGCCTCTAAGTTAATCCCTTTTCCCCCACTGGAGAATTTGAATCCCCTCCACAGGACTATAAAAAGCCTCTGTTTCCTGAATAAAGCTCTCTCTGCTCGAACCCTCTCCAAGCTGCTGTGGTGTCTTTGTCCTTTGCCCAGGGCTCAGGCACCACGTGGCCAGGGGGGGAACCAGGGGATAGCACCCTCCCCTCTCCTAGGTACATGGACTAAAAGCCTAACCTAGGAGACTAATATCATACCACTGCGACCATCCCACCACCCCACTCCAACGAGGCTACTACTCATATATTCCGAATCGGGATACATGCAATATAAACAAGAAGTTTTGTGATGGGGTATAATGACCACATTATCCTAGTCAGCACAATTGTACTCATTGTTAAATTTTAATTAAGGTTTTTCCTTTGCTTTGTGTAACTATTAGAGAACCTTCCCATGAAGGTTAATTGTCCTATCATAAATTAACAGAAAAATAATATCCCTTTGTCCAACAAATAGATTTTCAAGATATTACTTAATAATGAATTTTCATAAAGAAATCAGTCTCTGAAAGGTATAATTAAGGAGCTGAAAGAGGAAGTACAGCTATTGTAGGCTTACAAGATGTGTGCAAGTTCTTAGCACAAAGAGAAGAAAATGGCCACCACAGAGAAGACCTGCCCTAACTTCCACGACTCTCAGAGAAGAAATACATTGCTCTAGGACACAGCAGCTCTACCCTTCCTCCCTCCCTTCCCCTGGCCCTCTGACTAGACAGCAAAGTGGAATCTCTTTTGTGTTCTGGAGTGCCAACTATGCATTAGTGGGTGGATGCACCTCCCTTACATCGCATCAAATAGTGCACAATCCTGCTTTAGTAAATAAGAGACACAACTAGAAAGAGTTTACTGGAGTTGCATTTATTATTGTTTTTGCCAACAGTAAAACAACAATCAGTTGAGGATACCTTTTTTCTCTATATTTTTCTTGTCAAATGTTATAGTGAAATAAATCTAATGCACAACAGCTTTCTTTCTCTAAGAACTTGAGTAGAGAAACATATTCTTAGCCTACAGTCATTGTATTGGCTTTTGATGTTTTCCACACTACATCTTTACAAGAAAGCATTTTTGTCTTACAGTGGCAAACAACATACATTTGTTTTGTGAAGAAATATCTTAAGAAACGTTGTTGGTGTTTTTCTGTTATTCTACAGTTGGAGAATTATGCACTTTCCTACATTCATACTTTTGCAGAACACATGGTGTAGGATAACTAGGTTTTTGGTGTGCAAGAAATACAGAGGACCAATCCATCAATAGCTGGGATTTTATGTGTTCCAATAACATTTCTGTCTTTTTTGCTTCCCAAAACCATATAATCCCATAAGTATGGCACTAGGCCATACAATTTGAATAATTCATGTAATTTCATTCTGTTTATTGTTGAAAGTGGTAGATAGAACCAAAGCAAAAGATCCTCTCTGGATATGGTGTTGAAGACTTCAGAAAGAAGGAAATATGTACTCCTCTGTGAAATCATTAAAAATTCACATGGTTCCTTTTTATTAATAATCAATAAAATGCAATCCTCACAAATTACATTTACATAAAGTCCTTAGGTTTCTCTCATTGCTTCAAAATCTGTTTAGGATTGAACCTGTGTGTCATGGCTTAACCCCAGCCAGAGCCAAGCCCCATGTAGCTGCTCACTTATTCCCCTCCAACAGGATTACGGAGGGAATCAGAGCAGTAGAACTGAGAAGTCTTGTGGGTTTTGATTAATAAAGTTTAATAAGCAAGGCAAAAGCTGTGCACACAACCAAAGCAAAACAGGGAATTAATTCATTGCTTCCCATGAGCAGGCAGATGTTCAGCTTCTATAGGAGAGCAGGGCCCCATCACACATAACAGTGACTTGGGAAGACAAACACCATCATTGCAAATGTTGCCCTCTTCCTCCCCCCACATACTGAGCATGATGTCACATGGTCTGGAATATCCCTTTGGTCTGTTTGAGTCACCTGTCCCAACTGTGTCTCTTCTCAACCTCCCATGCATCACCAACTTCCTTGCCAGTGTGGCAGCACAAAAAGCACGAAAGGCTTTGGCTCTGTGTTCTGCTCAGCAATAACAAAAACACCTCTATTATCATCACTGTGTTCTACATGAACCCAAAACACAGCCCTGCACTACTTACTGAGAAGAAAATTAACTCTGCCCCAGCCCATTTCACCCCTTTTCCCGTACCATTTAGATCACACTCTGGTCCCCCACTATTCCACACAATCTCATTAGCAACCCTCTCCCTTCCACTTTTTTAATATAATACACAGATATAATTCCCTTAGTCTACAAGAAAAGCCCTGTAAAATGTCCATGAAATAGCCACAGATATTCATAAAAATGTCCTTTGAGTTCATTTAGTCTGTGACTTTGGGCTCCGTCTGTTATGTTGGTCACTTGGGACAGGAGAGCTGTGGGTCACTTGGAGTTTCTGAGCACCAAAACCAGCTCGGTTTGGGTCACTGCAGCACTGCAACTGTTCCTTGTAAGGCTTCTCCTCCACTGTTTGGGTGGAATCTCCACTTCTGGTCCTTTTGGGCCACTTTATCAGTTTTAACATTGCAATGAAGTCCTCCCCTTCCCCTCAGATTTGCTACAGCAAGGGATTTCTGCTATAGGGTGCCATTAGTATAGTGCACATTGCAGTCCTCCGTGGGCTGTAGTGGGGAGAGCCACGGGCTACACCACAGGCTGCAATGCAATTTTCTTCCCCTGCTCCAGTGTGGGATCCTGCCCATGGGGACCAGTCCTCCTTGAACTCCTCCAATGTGGGTACTTCCCAGGGGCTGCAGTTCTTCACAAACTGCTCCAGAATGGGTCCTCCATGAGGTCTCAAGTCTCGCCAGCAAACGTGCTCCAGCACAGGCTTCTGAGAAGGTCATGTCACATCCTCCTTCAGGCCGCCACCTGCTCCAGCATGTAGTCCTTCCTGGGCTCCAGGGGAGTCTCTGCTCCATTATGGACTCATGAACAGGTCACAGTTCCTTCATCTCAGGTGTGCACAGGGTTTCCAAGGCTGCCCAGTACAGCAGCACAGAGGCAGCAGGCATACCCTGGTCACCTGCCAGCCCAGTGGCATTGCCATGGCTGTTTTCAAAACATTCTCAGGCACAGCACACTGAGGTGGTCAGCAGTACACCACCACAGCAGGCAGCAAAAGCAAAAAGCAGCACTAACAGCCACTAGATTCTAATATAGAGTCAGGAAATCAAACTCCATGGCAAGCACAGGAGCCTGCTAATTACCAGCTAAATAACACTAAAATCGATACATTCGGTCTAGTTCATCCCAATCTAATCTGTTATTACCTTTCGAGCCCCACATTGGATGCCAAAAGGGACTGTCATGGTTTAGCCCCAGCCAGCAACCAAACCTCATACAGCTGCTCACTCACTCCACCACCAGCAGGTCTGGGGAGAGAATTGAGAGGAAAAAAGCTGGAAAACTCATGGATTGAGATAAATACAGTGTAATAAGGAAATAAAAGCAGTGCATGCAAGCAAAGCAAAACAAGGAATTAATTCACTGCTTCCCACAGGCAGGCAGGTGTTCAACCTCTCCAGGAGAGCAGGGCCCCACCACATGTTCCTTGGGAAGACAAGCTTACCATTCTCCCATAAAACACATAAGTTATATACCAATCCCACTGATTTACATTCCATTGATTTACATCCCACTGACTCCAAATACATATGAGTTCATCTTAAATTGCCTGCTGAAATCCTCTTAAGACAGTGACAAATAAGCAGTACTTACAGTTGACCTCCCTCATTTTTTTGCTAGTCTTTGGATATACTTAAGCACATGTTTAAGTCTTTGATGGATCTTTGTTTTTCTTGACAGGCAAAACTATCCCCCCCACCTCATCTAGCTAACTGATGTGTAGTGCAGCAAGAATAAGCAAGGTTCCTTTGAAGATAGGTTCAACCTTAAATTCTGCAAAAGGAGGGCAGATGCACTTGGAAAGTCTGCAAGCAAGTTGAAGAGTAAAGGTTTTAAAGAAAGGTTTCAAAACACAGGACATATTTTGTCTCAAGTAGAAGACAATGTCCAGAAAAGAAGAAGACGTGTCTTCATCTGCTTGTCATACTCTGGTGGTTGCTTTTCTATTCATAGGTTGATCCTGAGGACATCACTTAGTCTGAACCCACTGCTGGTCTTAACTTTTGCATATTATGTGACATACTTAATGGCTTGAGATGCAATAATTAGATGCCAAAATTATTTTGTTAACAATGGAAATGGAAAATGATGATTTTAAATATCAGAGGCATAGTAAGGGCATCTATATTAATGTTTATGAGAAGGTGGTGAGAGAACCAGGCGCTATAAATGTGGCAACAATATGCTTAGAGAGGAAAACTAAGCATTCTGAATGAACCTTTTGGAGTATACTTTTCTAATTTGAGAACTACAAATGAAATGCAGTAACATCATTGCAAATCATCCATTTTTTAATGAAATCACTTTAGGCCAAATTTCATAACGTCTTTACAGATGAGAAGATTTAAAATTAAATTTCTTTCAGCTATAAAAATATTAGTTGGTCTGCTTTATTAAAAAAATTATGCTTATGCAGTTTCTTTAAATGTCAAACACATACATTGCTGTTTTATACACAATAGTATCAGCTATGCACAGGTATACAATGAGATGCATATCTGTGTGGGATGAAAAAACCAAAGATATTAAGGGCAGTTTGGCACAGAATACAGTTACAACTGATGGATTTGAACATCTAATCAGTCTAGACTAACTAGCCTTTCCCAGTATTTGAAAATGTCTTGGTTAAGCTCTTTGTTTTTAAAAATATTACAACTCAATATTTCTATAGACATTAAATTGGGTAAAAATATTCAACATAAAAACCATTGTTACTTTCCAAGACACTCTTTCCCAAGATAAACTTTTTTTTCCTCCAACAAATTTTTTTCCACTGTTATATGTTTCAGAATAATCTATTTTCAGTAAGCTAGATATAAGAAATTACTTGAGTTTGTAGAGCCATAAAGATAAGCATTTCAAGCTGTCTGAAATGTGGAAATATTGAGCTATGTGACTGGATACTACAAAAAGTATAAAGGAGATAGATAATCAGAGATTACAACAACTTCTGTATGAATACATCTTGAGTAGACTAAGAACTAGATTTTGTTACCACAAAAGGGTAATGACTGAATGCAAAATGTGACAGAAGCCTCTGAAATGCTGAATGACACAGACTCTGTGGGTATGAACTGATTCACATTTAACAAAATGTAAGAACTACCACACAAACAAAAAAAGAAGGCTTAAACTTGGCGGGGGCGGGGGGGGGAGAGGAAAGTGTGAAGAAAAGTGAAACTTACTAGTGCTACTTATTTTAAATTATAAAAATATTAATATATGGCATATGAAAATGAAACAATTCAATGCATTCCTGGAAGAGGGATTCACCAGGATACACATGCATAATTGACAGTACGTACAATGCTCCCCTGGCATCAGTAAGCTAACAACAAATGCAAGGGGAAAGAACTATGGCAGATTTGATTCTTGTACTTCTCCCCATAATAGATGTAACAGACCATAATCAGTAAC
Source organism: Formicarius rufipectus (assembly GCA_013399695.1). Taxonomy (NCBI): domain Eukaryota; kingdom Metazoa; phylum Chordata; class Aves; order Passeriformes; family Formicariidae; genus Formicarius; species Formicarius rufipectus. The sequence goes on from VXAU01002546.1 coordinate 58,464, forward strand.
AGAAAACAGAGCTAAAAAGAGCCTGATGGCACTATTGTATTCCTATAATTGAAGAACTCACATATGTTAATTTCTCAGACAAGGTATGAAAAGAGTTTTGACAATGAAGCTGGGAATTCCAGTTGTACAAACAGGTTAAGTTCTGTGAATATTATCAAATATGAATGGTCTAATAGAAAGTGTGCACATTTCTGGCTAAATATACAAGTAACAGAGGCATTGAGTATATGACTTTTCAGTGCGGTTTATTTTTGCTTCTACTTCTGGACACTGGGTTTTTCACTTTCTACATTCTTCTGAGAGCCTTTCAGTTCTTATGTATTGAGTATTTTGTTCCACAGCAGCTACACCTGCATCTGTCTTTGCTACAGAATGTTTCTGTATTAGCTGTGCAAGCATGCAAGTCCAAAAGACCAGTTGGTTGAAAGTGAGTGATCCCTAGCTCATCTAAAATGAAAATACAAAAAATCTTACAACTTAATTTAGGGAAAACAGGGTTTTGACCTCAAATGTTATTTTCTAAAGTAATTCTTAGGGCATGGTGTGACTTTTTTTTTTTTGTTATGTTGACATAGTTTCTCACAGAGCAGTGCCCCAATCAATTTGAAGTCCATAGTAAAAAATGCTCAGAGTACAGTAATGTTATCATTCATGTGTCATTAAACACATAATATCTTAAAAAAGATAGATGTTAATCCTTATTAACATTAGCTAAAAATATATTTTGTTTAAAAGCCAGGATATCAGTATACAGCATTTATAATTGCATTTTCTAATCCTATCTACACCTGCAAAAGAAATTTTACTTTCTGAATGTAAATACATACAAATTGTATATAAAATCATACCACATCATAATTAAATATGCTAAAAATTTCACAGCCCTTCATAAAAAAAGATTCTATTGACTTTGAAGTGATTGTGGACCTACCTTGCAGACAAACTGTACAGACCATTTGAGAGTGACATGTGAGTGTAATGAAATATACAAACAAACAACAACAGCAACAGGAGCAAACTAAACTAAAGTGTCCCTTCCAGGTCCCTGCTTATGTAGGCTGTTCTGTGGAAAAAATAAAATGGCTATGTTGGAATACAAGTTAGAAACCAAGAGTTGTTTGCTACTGCGTGTGATGTTAGAAATCTTATACACATATATCAAGAACATCTGAAAACAAATTAATGTGAATAGTACAACCTATTCAACTGAAAGGACAGATGACAACTATGAAGATTTGTTGAAAAGTAATAATCCTTCTCTCTAGGGTCACGAATGAGAGAAGAGGAAAATATTTCAGGCACTAGTAAGAATGAAGCCACAAGGTCTGTCAATAGTGTCACTTGGCAGATGAAAGAACATGCACAGATGACTCAATAAACTATTTTCTCACCTGTTAAGCAGTTTGCAGAAAGAGTGAATTTAAGAAACATTACAGCAATAGGGGCATGTAAGGACTGGTGCAGTACTGACAAGATAGGTAGATCATAAGGTGAAAGATTCACTTTTGGATATTTTAAGATTGTTTACCTTAAAATATAAGCTGCAGTGTGATAATGTCCACACAGTTAATTAAGGTGCTATGAAAACAGTAAGTAAGGATGCAATTCTTTACATTCAATTGTAGCACCACATTACACAGCAGCTCAAGTGAAATATTTTTGCTTTTGTCTCTGGTACATAGTGTGTGCACAGTAGGTATGATGTGCAAGTTGGAGCAAATTCTAGCTAAAAGAGTCTGAGACAAGTGATTTTGTATAATGATATGATTGCGCATTTGGACTAAAAACAATTTTGTATGGAAGAAGATGCCAAAGATAATACACGTACACAGACTTGTTGCAGATGTGCCAATCCAGCCTCTGAATGTGCCAACATAATATTAACCCTTTCTAAAAGGATACACACTCATGGAAGGTCTGAATGTCCTAGATGAATAATACACCCATAAGCTAAAGTTGTTACTGTTGCTATTCTGATTTTTAATTTGTATTTTTACATGAATTTTTGTGCTTGCCCTGGTTTATTGACTGCCAGGTATTGGTAGGAAGCTAGTTAATGGAAAAGAAATAGAAATGAGAAGGACTTGTGGGTGTTTGTCAATAAGAAGCTCAAGATGTCTTGACAATGAGCTCTCACAGCCCACAAAGCCTATAAACTATAAAAGCCTATAAACCCATTTTAAAGTTCTGATCACAAATTAATATTGTAATGTTATTAGGGCAAGATAGTGGGTGAAATTGTATAGTCTAGCATAGACTTGCCTAACATAGTTGTATGCTTCTTTGTGCTTTTTGTATGTCAGATATTGATGTTTTTGTCCATTTGTATATGAAGATATGTACAGCACTTTCCTCAGGCTTTTAATGAAAAAGCAATTGCAGTACTGTAGTCAAAGGGAAAGCATCTGAAGTTTTATGCAACCCTGGTTTACCTGATTCTCTCCTTAGCAGCAAGTAGCTCACTGGGTACCTGGAGCATGGAAGAAGAGTTACTGGTAAAGAAAAAGGGAAAAAAACAAACCAAAAATCTCAAAAAGTTTTACTGAAGGCTGCAAAAAATACTTCCTTTTGAAGTCTTTGTTTGCATATGTGTGTGAGCATGTATAGCTTTCCTGTGTTGACCTTAAAAGTAAGCACAGGTAATCCCAAAATGACAGCAAAGTTACATTTGAATAAGAACAGCTCCATTTTTAATTTTAGCATCCATTTGACAGAGAGGAATTTTTTTCATCTAACTTACATCTCAATGAGTTCCTGAACTGCAGAATAAAGCAACATTCCCAAACACATGGACACATAATGGAGTGTGAGAATTGTTAATCCAGCAAGCACACACCCCACAGCTACTTTTTTTTTTCTTTTTTTACTCACACAGTCCTCTAGTTGCTATCTGTGCTGGTTTAGAGTTAAACCAGTAGGAGAAATGAATCCAACTCAGAATGGGATTGCAAGTCAGAATACCAATTTATTAAAAGATCACAAAAATACGCTGAAACAGAAAAGGAAATTTGTTCGTACCACGAAAAAAACACCAGATGTACAGCCCAACACAGTGGGGCACAAGCAGAGTGGAGCTCACCAACTCTGTGCTGAGCACCACGTGGCCCCCTCTGAGTTCAAAGTAAAAAGAAAACAAGGTACCTGCTGGTGAAAGTGATGGCTGCAATCTGGTGGCAGTCTCAGTCTGCTTGCAGCTCTGGTCCTCCTCTGGATCTGAAGAGAGCTCCCAGTCCCAAACCCCAGCTTATATCCACTTAGACTCCGCCCAGTCCCTCCCCCAGGGCAGAGACTTTAACAATGGGTGATTTACTCTGTGAGGTAAACAATGACCTATTTTTGGCACCCCTAATGGCTCATTAGCAGATATGACCCCTCAGGTGGGTGTGGAGGCAGGAAAACTTCCTTATCTCACAGAAGTTCCTAAACACCCAACCTGTAGCCTGAGGGGTTGGGTGTACCTCAGATAATTGCTGCTAATGTGCCATTGTGAGCAGTTCGTGGGAGAAATTACATAGAGGGTTTTAGAATACACACCCATACAGTGACAAACTGATCCTGGCTACTAAAACCAGAACACCATCTGTTCAATACAGTGTGGACTAAATTGCTCTTGATGTGTGTTAACAGTGTCCCATTATTAACATAAAAAAACTCAAAAAAACCCCATAACAAAACACACTGAAAAAGATGGAATATTAAAGGGAAACTGTGAGTTGCAATTTGTTGATATGGGTGATTAGGATTGTGAAATCTCTTTGGCACCACTGGCTGAGCTCTGATAAATAGAGTGCATGTGTTACTCACTGGAAACAAATATGTTATGATTTTTTTCTCCAACTATATTTTAAAAGGAGAAATTTGCTTTAAAGGAAAAACCTAACAAGACCTGAGGATAATTATGCAGCCATAAACAAACCCAGTGGTATTTTTTGCAGTTTCTTGCCTATTGGCTTAATTGAACACTGAAGAGAATGTATTTTCTCTCATATTTTTTCTCAAAGGCTGAATGACAAGACTCTTTTACTTCAGTGGAAGCACCATGCCAATAGGTACAAACTTCTACAGCAAATATGTGACCAAAAAGTAAGGCTGAAGTTACATACAAAATCATACTTCAAGTTCTAAATGTGTAGCTGACAAGGTTAGAACTTGGAGCAGAGTACTGTGATGGTTGATAGCCTGTAAGAGAACAGTGTCACTGTGTCTATTAAAAACTCAATTGAATTGTGATATTGTTGTTGTTGTTGGCTAGACTTCATGAACAAAGATCTTGGGATAAGCCTGCGCAATGGATTTTTTAGGTGAGGCACAGTGTGCGCGGAACTGGCCCCACCCCCTTTACTCCTGAGGTTCATCTTGCCAAGGCCGAGCACGCTCGGACGGTGACAGCGAGTTCTTTGGGATTTGAACCGGCGTTCTCAGAGGAGGAGCCGGCTCCACAGGCGGGGGCCTACACCGCTTGGCCAACGCCCGCCACGAGTTGTGATATAAACTCTATTGAAACAGAAAGAAAGATCCATTTCGAGTCTTGGCTTTTTTTTTTTTTTTGGATTTGGGGTAGGCTGAGGAGGCTGCCTATAGAGAATCCAACACACGATTCACAGAGTCCACTGTATGCTGGGATGTGCCTTACTGAAGATCCTTACCAACATTCTTGGTTAAACCATTGAAAATCTTAACTAAATGACCCTTTACTAAGTTTAATTTCCACAACAGATCACTTTGATGTGAAATAAGGCACAGAGTAACAAAGAGCTTGACTAAGTTAGTGTTGTGTTTCCCAGGCATTTTGGGAAAGAAAAGTACGTGGGAGTAGGGGATAAGAAGATTGATGAATTTGCTTATGTAAACTGTAAAGGGAATAAATTGTACTGCTGTACAGCCAGTCTGAGATGGGTGCAGCCCACAAAGTTGACCCTTTTGTGTTGGAACGAAATGTGACATCTCCAACAGTTCAACATGAGGTTTCACAACACCTTTGTTATTCTCTGATGAACTTTCTTTGTGGTATATATACCCTTTGACTTGCAACCTTCATTTAGGATGTTTCTGCAAACGTCCATAAGTCTGAAATCGGAAAAAGCTCAGCTCTTGAGAACACCATAATGGGTGTTACAGAAAAGGGAGTTAACAACTTGGGGTCAAACCCCTACAAGAGTTTGAGTTTATGTGTAAAGGAATTGGCTGTGTTTCATGGGTGCAGAAGCACAAAGGTCATCTGTCTGTGAGTGACAAGGTCAAAAGTCGACCATTTTATTTCTTAGGAAATTCTGGATTTGGGAGGAGAGGAGGAGAGGGGAGGGAATTGCCCACCCTGAAACACAAATGATACATTTGAGGATTTCCCATGAAAAGGAAAGCATTATACTTTAAAAATAATCTATAGAGTTTCAATCTGAACCTGACCCTGGAAACTCCAGTCAAAGGCTCTCAACTCTCAACTTTTGGCAAACTCATGAGAAACTCAGAGTCCAGAAACTTTTCCTGTTTGGCTGAAACTTTTGGCCTTGGACAGCATGTTTCCAGGATCTTAGAATCATTTTAGGATTGCCAGGTCATTTAGGGGATGGTTTCATCACAAGAGACAACATAATTCACCTGGAATATTTGGGAAACATAAATATCTTCCAGTGTGTTAAGTTACAACTAGGTAAAAAATGACACTTTAGCTGTCATCTAGCAATTGATGAATAGTGTTTCACAGAAAAAATGTTGACTGACATTGTGTTATTTGCAATTTTAAGTATATTTTAAAGCAGTTCAAGATACTTTGGGTTGGCAGGAGAGGGACAGATCTGTTAAACTAATTCTAGGAAACTGTGTCCTGTGCCTTAGGAAGTGGCTGAAGATTTTGCTTCAGCTGTGGCTGCAGCTTGGTAGTCAGCAATGGTAAGTCTATTGCTCCATCCTTTAGTGATTGTGGGTAAATCAGTGGATCTTGTCTTTTGGTCTTCATGGTAGAAAGTGTGTTTAAGAATATTTATTTGCTCTAAGAATGCGTTTTGATCCTGACTTTATAATTTTCCATTTGGAAGTTTAAGCTTTGTAACAAGGTATAGAAAATGCCAGATTCTAAAAACATAATTCTGCTTCAATTTTCTTTTTAAAAAATGGATCCAGTTAGATTCATGTAGGATTTTGGACACATTTTAGGGGTAATTTCAAACCATATGATTGAAATAGCTTTTAATGATACCATTTGTGATTTTGTAACCAGTTATGGGCATAGTGCTGATGATTCAATTTATCTTTTTTTTTTTTTGTGTGTGTGTGTTTTAGACTACCTCTTACATGATCTGTCAGTGCTTATATCAGTTCACTTTATATCCATTCTACACCATCAAAGCAAGAAAAAGATTGCAAAGAAAATGTGTACAAATCAATGTATATAATGTCATCAGTGTGTGCTACAAGAACTTACTGCGTTAGAAATGAGATCGGTCAAAACCATTATACAAATACAACTGGTGAATCACACAATCAGGAATCACTTCGTTGAAGACACTGTGATAAGAGAAGCACATTCCAGATTCTGCAGAACTTTTTCCACTCACTGTCATGAGACAGTGCTGACACACACACAAACTACATTCAGAATTAAAAATCCCTTCAGTTTATTGAAGGTTGATAAGATAGAAAAAAATCTTTCTCTTGTAGATTTTTAAGAGAAAATTAATTTGTAACTAGTAACCAAATTAAACATAAATTAGTATGTATTCTTTTGATATACTGTATTCAAGGGTTTATCCAGTCAGGCAACAATGTCAACACCATGTGGTTTATTTGATCGGTCACAGCCAGGCAACACATTTCAAGGAAATATTGAGTACCAAGTATGCAGAAGCTTTCATGAGGTACATTTTCAGAATAAATTAGAATAATGAATATGTTAAAGAAGATCATGATTTGCTTAGCAACCAATAAATAGTTAGAAAAAGAGGCTAAATTCATCTGATATATTATTCTTTGAAAATTTCTCACTTTAATAGTCTTGATTAGTGCTTATTTGATCTAGATGGAGAAAAATAAAAAGCCATGACATTAGAAAGGAAGGTGGATAAAACCAATTATTATTGCTATATATTTGATTCAGAAGTGTCTATCACTGGAAGGCCATAATATGCGTCTTGCACGCTTTTTGCAGAAGGGAACCACCAAGGGACTCTAGTCACTAAGGGATTTTGCTATGGCCAAAAGTGTTAAAAATCCTCTCACTTTATGTAGAGTGGCATATTTGACAGTTATTTTGCAAGGCTTTTTATAGGCTGGAAGCTTTATTTTGTCCTATCCTTCTCCCTGTTTTATATGAAAATGAAATTGGTTACCAATGTTCTATCCCTTTCCTCCTTCTCTTGTCAGGCTTCAAGCTTGAGACAAAGGATTCCTCTACTACTACTGTCTCTGGCTAGGAAGCAGAGAAACAAATCATAGAATCATTATAGTTGAAAAAGACCTCTGGGATCACTGAGTCCAATGGTTAACTTGTACTGCTATGTTCACAGGTAAACCACATCCCCAAGTGTCACATCCACTTGTGATTCTACCACTCCTCTGAACAACAATCCAGCGCCTGGCCACACTTTTAGTGAAGAAAGTTTTCCTAAAAGTCTCACCTGAAGCTGTCCTTTTCCGTGTCTGAGAAGGGAAGAAAACAGCAAAATTTCTTGGAGCCTGTAAAATTCCTAAAGATCTAGTCATTTCTACAGATGAAAGAATGATCTCAGAGTTAAATAATAGAGAGAAGATGCCTGAAAGAGAGTTGTACTTGAACTGGTGGGCTGAAAGACAGACATAGACACCGTCTTCTGTCTACAGTTCCTTTTTCTCCTTCCTGTAAAGCAATAATTTAATACCTTTCATTCACCCAGACCCTGAACATTAAATGTATTCTAGCTCTCTTGTCTCAGAAAGTTTGTGGTTTTTTTTTTTTTTTTCATTTCGTTTCCTTCTCTGTCCACCACATAAGGCAATAACTCTCTATTTTGTTCCCATTCTAATTCCTAACAAATTATCATCTCCTTCCCCTCCTCCTTCCACCCCTCCCAGCTCCTGCCAGATGTCTCACTTTCTTGGCTTCATTCTTGTATTCCACTTCCATCTCTGTAGCTGTCCACTTTGGGTTGTATATGGCTCTCCAAGCACAGCTGTGCCATTCTGAAAAATGTGGCTCAAATATAGACAACTTCAGAGATCTAAGAAATTCAGTCTGGGGGTGCTCAGCACAGTTTCCAGCACAAGGACTTTGTGATATAATCTAGACAAACACTCTTGAAATCCAGTTAACTTTCTTTGATTCCTAAGCTCCTGGAGAAGGACTTCCAGAAACTGATCAAGAAGATGCCTGCCCTGCCCCGTAGTGTTTGTCTCAGGAAAGACTAACGACTGTCTTTCGGCGTATGGATGGAACCACATACGGGCTGTTGTCAAATGAGCCAGTGGTATGCTAGGAAGCTTGCAATGCATTAAAGGTACAGTGCTCTCTCTCTCCATGGTAATGTATTGTCTGTCAGATAGGCTAACCAACTCAGAGTAAGATACGCTGGAAATATTTAAAAGGTAGTAGTGGACAGGAAGCCTATTTCTGTGTTCCAGCAGAGTCCAGGGTTTTGTGAGTTTTAGCTACTTAAGTGGCCTTGAGAAATGTGAAAACTACAATTTTTTTCCAAGATCGTGCTTCCCTGGACTAAATAGGTATAAAATTGCTGTTCTCTAGTTTAATTATGCTTATTAAGTCCCAGTTCATTTCCTGTTTTCTGCACAAATGACACCCCAAAGCACTATTTGGTTATACAGTAGTTTGTTTAATGATTCTTCTTCTCCAATTCCTGATGCAAATAACAAATATTTGCCTTTGGCCTATAATTGATGCTCTGTTTGTCTCTGGTATGAATGCATGAGTACTACATTTGCAAAAATATATCCAACATATATATATATATATAAATATATATAAATATATGATTAATTTGTTTGATTTCACTTTATGGAAATCATGTATATGTGCTACCATGGTGTAATATTCTACTGCAAAGTTTTTAATGCAATTGTGTTTTCATTGGCATTCCAAGAGAGTTTTTTATTGTAAAACCCTCCACTGACACTCTGCTCATTTTTGCTATTATCCGTCAGGCTTTGTTTTCAGCAGAACATACTCCTTTTTTTCCTCCTTCACAGTATTATTTGCATGAGGATTTGCATTTAAATGGACGTAGAAAGTGCATTAACAACACCTACAGTAACAAAGCAAAAGCTGCTCAGTACTTGTTACTGTCAGATATGAATTCAAAAGAAATCAATTAATGTTTCATATAGCTGTTTTCAGTGTTTGCATTTAGGTGGAAATGCTTCTTCATATTATATTTAACACAGAGAGAGCATATTTAACAGACTATGCATAGAGAATTAGTTATGTGTCAGTAGCCTGAACAGGAAAAAGTGATGTTCAAGATCTGGAAGTCATGGATGAGATCTATTTTCTGTACAGATGAATTGAATCCTTAGAATCTCAAGATTAAAGACTTTATTTCCAGTTTAGACCTAATTTATTCGCTTTGAATTATTTTGCTGTTTGAAAATCTAAGCCCTTAAAGAATTAGTAATGTCTGGGTTTTGTTATGCAGATCATGGAAATTTTGCAAATTGCTTGAATATATAAAAGAGACACAGTGTGGTTATGAACAGAACTGTTGTGACTTGCATATAAAGCACAAATGTAAGATGCTCTTTTAGTGTTATAAGGGAGAAAAGCAAATTCGACTTGGTCAAAATATTCTATTGCAGAATAATTCTTTCTCTTTATTGTCAATTATCTTTTATGTACAATGGTCTGTTTACATGTATTTTACATACCGTAGCACATCATTTAACACAAATAATTTACAAAAAATACAAAATTAATTTCTAATTAATTTTTATCTATAATGGCTTGCAAATTTGCTTCAGAAAAAAAGTTTCTGTTGTCCTGCAAGGTCCTTGAGGAGTAAAGTCACCATAATTGCAAACATTAATTTGCAAAATTTTAAAAAATACTTTTATAAATGTCATTAAACCAAAAATTTGTCATGAATGAAAAAAAGAAAAAGTAAAGGCAGGCTGGGAGACAATAAACAATATTAGTCTTATATTATTCTGTCTGCAGAAAAAAAAAGGTAGACCAGAGAAATTTATCAGAGTTCTGAGCATAATACAGCATGGACACCTATGAGTTCTAAAACACAATTATTATTTATTGCCTAATCCAATTTGCTATATATTGTGTGTGCTAAAGAGAAATCCATAAACATCAGAGTTAAATTACTAACAAGTCTTTCCTGTTCATATGAACAACAACAACAAATAACATCTGTATTTTCCTATCTATTGATGTGGAATAAGTCCATATAAAGGAAATTAATTGCTTGCAAAGAAATCTGCAATGCAGCAGTGAAAGAACATGATTTTGCATGTCACAGTTAGTGTCTTCTATGTCTGTACCTTAACAAATGTAGTAAATATGCCAGATTCTGAAATTAGCCCTATAAAGCCAGTAATTAGCTTGCAGGTTGCAAGAGAACTAATAATTTGTGAATCAAACTAACTAAGAGAAATCAGAGGATTTACAAGTATTCTCTTCAAGACTCTGTAATGTTAAATCATCACTCATAATCTTCTAGCTTTTCATAAATGGAAGGTAGCATCTAAGAGGAAAAGCAAAAGTAATAAAGACAAAAGTTCTTAATGTGCGCTGCCTTCATCTGAGCAGTGGAAAGGATCAGGATCCATCTGTCCAGGCAAGACAAGGTTTGATCACAAATCCTCATTTACACTCACACCCTCCCCTTGTCTCCAGAGCACATGCTCAGAAGTCAGGGTCAGGTTTGCCAGGGAGGCCCTGTGGCTTGCAGAATGAGAACTGAAGGGTCACTAACATGAGGCAGATATGTAGCACTGGTGAAAACTAGAAACTAGGCTGGCAAGCTCCCTTTGTTTATGTAAATCAAGCATATCCCCTCCCCCCTCTCCTCTTTATGTCAGTTTATGTCTGTTAAGGAATAAAGAGCAATTGGTTTAAGCTAACCTAGATTTACTGAAATCATCAGTGTTTTGCATCAGAGGAAGAACTGCCTTCAGTGTCTTCACCAATGGTTTTATGTCAATTTAGTTACTCTGAATAGAGCTTAATGCACAAAGTGCCTGGTTCTCCTGCACTCTTCTATCTTCAGAGCTACCATCATGTCAATACACTGATTTAGACAGAGAGGAGTTCTGTGTTTTATCCTAATACACTTTCACAGTATGCAGTGTAATTGCTCCTTTGAAGCTGATAATGCATTTTTACTGCCTAAAAAACAGTTTGCTGTACTGTGAAGTAATATAATCATTGGTTCATGTTGTGAATACATGTTATATATAGTGGATCAAATTATCGTTTAGGGTTGGCATCCATGTACATGGACTTGGTGATCTTAGAGAACTTTTCCAACTTTAGTGAATATATGATTCTATGATTTTGACCCTTATATCTTTCTGGTTTTGGTGCTGTATGAGTGCACTGATACTTGGGCTGGTTGAACCAAATCCAGCTGCCTCTCCTTTGGGGTTGGTTAGACTCTGTTTAGGTCATGTTTTACTGAATCAAGGCTTGAGGTAGGTAGAGGAGAAGTCTGAGTATGGGAACAACATGAAGAACATTCTGGAACAGCCCAGTAGACTACTGAAACATAGATACTGTGAGGCTTCAGAGTCACATCCAGGACTCTGGATGCATGCCAGTGGCATCTGGATATTGGATGTGGTGCCTGAGGGAGTCCTCCATGCTTAAGCCTTACTTCAGATTCTATTTATTGGATAAATAATGAATGAGATATGAAGGTTTCAGAGGAAAATAAAGACCAAACCAAATTATGGAGAAGAATATGTTAGCTCATCTGAAAGTCTGAACAGAGGCAGAGAATGAATCACTGGTAGATTATTTCCAGTTTGAACTCAGCAGACCAGAGGACAAATTCATCCTCTAACCCAATATGCTTGGGAATGAAGTGAGAAATCATACATTAAAGCAAAGAACTCTGTCCTATTCAGGTATGGCAGTGAGATATAGGTACTTGAAGGGAACTACAAGTCTTCATACCTTTTCAACCTCATCTACAAAGTAACAAACACTTTGAGAAATCCATCATCTTTTGATTTGTTTTTGGTTTGTTTTTGTTTGGTTGGGTTTTTTTGATACTAGAGGAATTAAGAGGACATGACAGAAAAATTAGGCATTTACAATAGATTAAATATATGTATTACATTTATTACAGAATAATATACATTTAATTTTATTTTTAAAGAAAATACTTTGTTTCTTTATCATTAATTGTCCTTTCAGAATATAGCATTTTACCATAGCAAGACTGCCATATTACAATAGCAAACAAAGAAACCTAGGGATTAAGCAACTTTAGAAAACAAAATAAATAAACAGCAGTAGATTGCCCTAGGCAAATGCTTTTACTAATTTTGGTTTGTTGTTGTTCATGTCAGTTAGGTTCAATAAACTAACTTTCTGCTAATGATTTGCTTTCTTCTGTGACACTTCAAGAACAAGTTGACAGTTTTCTGTGTTGTCATTAGATTTTCTAGTTCCATATGGGTGTGTAAGGTCCAACTTGCCTAATTCTGTTAGATTTCTTACAGTTAGTTTCAAAAGATGCTTGGAACAAGGCCAATAGCTGAACCCTCTACATGCAAGTGTTACTTCTGTGTTTTGCCTCACAAAATATTCAAAGGGAAGTAAAAAATGTTGCCTGCTCCACCAGTCTGCAAAAATATGCTAATTAGATCAGGCTGAAATGTGGCAAAAATATCAGACAGTCCAAAAACAGAAAAGAAAAATAAAAAAGGAGAGAGAAAGACAATAAAGAGAGTGAGAAAGAAAAACCTATGATTGCATTCCAATGGGTCTTTCTTTGGAGATCAAGAAATACCTTCAGTGCATTAGGTATTAACTGAAAGCTGTTTGTATTTCTTGGAGTCCTCTTCCTTGGAAGAAACTGTACAAAGCTGATTTCATAGGTATCTGAATTCTTCCTTCAGCCACTCTCTTTCCAGCACTTTCTTCTTCCTATATCAAAAGTTTGTGAGTAAAACATCAGGAACTGTAAAGTCAGCAGGAATTTTTGAGGCCATTCAGTGCAGCCATAAAAATCTGGTTGACTGTAAGGGCGTCCCTGGGCAAACAGGACCTCTACAGATACTCTGAATATGTCTATATCTGTCACCCAAAAGTAATGCTCTTATCTCTACTCTGTCTATACTCAGATTTTCATCAGAATAGATTCACAGTCCTTTCCTCAAATCTTGAATAATATTTGCATTTATCTGTAAAGTGTGGCAGAAGAGTTTTGGAAAAATGAGTTAGTGTGCGATAAAATAGTGTATGAAGTTCAGTGTCTCTAAATGCTAAGTAATGCATATACAGGAAAAAAATCTTAATGTATGGAATAGATAGTTGTAGATTATTAGGGTGTTCAGTGAAGAGGGTTTATCATCACTGTGGATAGTTCAAGAAAAAGTAATTGCAATAGCAATACAAAAAAGGCAAGTATAATGTTAAAAGTTATCAGGAAAGGCCAGGCAAATGAAATGTAACACCACATTACATCAATGTTTAAATCTATGATGTAAATCCTTTTTTAACACTGCATAAAATACTTTTTTTTAATACCTCTGAAAGAAAGTAGTCAAACTAATATGAAAAGCAATGCGAATTGTTAGGATTGATTAATAGTTTTCCTCCAGAGAGAGTACACCAAAAAAAAAAAAAAAATCAACTTGGAGAAGAGTTGCATTGAAAGGGAAAAGAGGAAAAGAAAGGCCTATGAAGCCATCATTGGATCAAGGAGACAAACAGGGAATGTTTACTCACTGTCTTGCAATATAGAGACCGGGGACTGTGGTAGCAACATGTTTAACACAAACTTTTCACACAGTGCCTGGTTAGAGGGTGAAATTCTCTGACACAGGACACTGGGGGTTCAGAAAAAAAAGAAATCAATTAATACAAGGTCATGTTGGATAGGTTCCTTCATGACAGCTGCATACAATGTTTCTTCTGAGGAAGTCATTGACCTGCAGGTGGACATCACTCCTTTTTCACGTGAGTCAAAATTGGCTATCTTAGGTGAGATTAGTGCCATAATAAGACAATCTTGAAGATTGTCTCAGAAGACTAAATAGAGAAATGCTACTGAATGAAAAATAATGTAATGGATTGTAGTCGAAAGAAACTGTCTGTGTTATCACAACACATAAATTACTAATCTGGGATAAAGGTGCATGCTACCATTCATGATATTGAAAAACAAACAAACAAACACCCCTCCCCCCCAAAAAAAACCCAACAAAAAAAACCCAAAAAGCAAAAAAAAAAAAAACCACAAAGCAAAGAAAAATCTGAAGCAATGAGGAGAAAAACCAGCAGAAAGCAAGATGTTACATTGTCTAAAGAAGAGTAGTCTAATGCAATTTCTGTGCACAGATACTTTGGATACAGTGAACAGTTCTGGTCAACCTATCTCAGATGATAAAATATTAGCTAACAGGAAAAACATGAAAATATCTACAAAACAGCAATGAAAATGGTTGTGATGTAAACAATTCTCACTGAACAGCTATTTGTAGTGACTGCTTAGGTCACAAAGAAAAGGCATAGGGGAGGACATAGTAGACCTATGTAATGGAATTAATGAAAAAGGGTGTCTCACAATTCCACTTCATCAGAAAATGAATTAGAATGCACAGAGGAGGCTTAGTTCTAAGTTCAGATGAATTGCTAAGAGTCAGTTTTCCTCCCAGTGTTGCTTAACCCACTTGATTTGAAACCACCTTATGTTCAGCCACAGGAAGAAAAAGGATAAAAATTGTGTATTGAATTAATCAGGAGTATTATAAAATCAACATTCATTTTATTTTTTCTCGTGTGTCCTTTTTCTGCTACTTTAATGATGTCAACTGCCCCAGCTTGTGTTGCAGGCGTGGCTGCAGTGCCACGTTGGTGTCATTCGGTGGCAGAGAAGAAAAGGCGAGGTCTTCCCCTGGTGCTCTGACCCACGTGGGCTCCTAGGATTGCTCAACAACCTGACATTATTGCTTTTCTGTTTGTTGGTTTTTTTCCTTAATGTTAATTTGAGATGTTACACTTGAGAGGCGGCGGACGTTGGCCGAGTGGCGTGGCCCCCCGCCTCTGGAGCCGGCTCCTCCTCTGAGGACGCCGGTTCGAATCCTGGAGGAACTCACTGTCACCGTCCGAGCGTGCTTGGCCGTGGCAAAATGAACCTCAGGAGTAAAGGGGGTGGGGCCAGTTCTGCGCACCCTGTGCCTCACCTAAAAAATCCATTGCGCAGGCTTATCCCAAGATTTTCGTTCGCGAAGTCCAGCCAACAACAACAATGACATCAGTAGAAGCAATTGCTTTAAAGATCTGAACATACAATGCTCAAAGGAACAGCCTTTTTTTAGGGTGTTCCCCTTCAGTTATAGGAAATGAGATTGTCAGCGACAAGGGAAGTTAATTTCACAGAAGCTACTTTTCCAAAAGTAGGGGCTGGTGATGCTTAGAAAGGCTGAAGAGGGGGATAATGAGAGACAGTTCTTAAATTTGGGTTGTCTGATTAGGACACTTGATATTTTATTGGTTTAGAGGCTTCAGTTTTGTCAGTTTCACTTTGCAAGGCTTGCAGAGCAAAGTTCAGCTTTTATCCTATGGTTTCTCCATCCACTATAACAGAGGTGTTTTATTATTGAATTTTAACTGATTTCTCATAGAATTTTTTCTACTTTTTCAAATTTTGATTGTAAAGAAACCATCTGAAAGGGTACCAATAATTTGTCTTAGAAATAAATAGATGAATTTCCTCCATTAGAAATGCAACTAAGGACTTACTTTTGGCTTGGAAATAACTTACCACCTGATAATATTTCACTTTGGCTGCTTCTCTTTTGTATGTTACCTTAACTAACCTAATCTAATCTTTAAAAAATTTAGCTTTTGGAATTGTTAATAACAGAAGATTAATTTCATAAGTTCCCCATTAGAAACACTTTTTTTCAGATTCAAATTAACCTGTCAGATAAGAACTTTGGAATCACAATTGTAGCATTCAAAGCAGGCTCTAATAAGCTTTAATTAAGGTGAATGAAATGTCACACATTATCTCTCAGTGTGTTTGTATGTTAATGGATTGATATATTCTTGCTCAGATTCTGTTCAGATACATAACTTTTCTTACTTGATTATGTCATACCTTTGTTTGCTAAAAGGGCAGGGATAATGCCTTAGCCAGAGAGGAACAAACCTCTTATGAAATAAAGTGTCGTGTACATAGTTTAGCAAAAAGGCAGTATTTGGGGAGACATACTTGCATTTAGAGCAGTCCTTTTCTAAACATACACTTCACATTAGTGTAGGCACTATTGGTGTGTTCAGCCTACAGGAGACTTCAGATTTAAAATCAGTAGTTAACAGACCATGGTTATACGTAAGGATGCACAAAGAGCTAATCCTGATATACCCCAAAATGAAAGAGTCAGATTCAAAGCTCCTAATATCAACTATTTTTTATCAACTTGGCAGCATTGAAACATTCTTAAGGTTCTGTCAGACAGCTCACTGATTGCCTTGGAAGAAACCTGACTGAGACTACCAAAGTGGGTAATTTGGTGTTCCTGGGCTATCTACAGAGAAAAACTGTCTCTACAGTGTAATAATGAAGCTCAAGCACCATCCCTATTCATACAGATAACCAGTACACTGTGAAGACCTCTTCTGAAATACCTTATGTCTGACAAAAGAGAAAAATGAGGATGGCCTACTCTTATTAGGATGTCATGGTATAACCCCAGCCAGCAGCCAACCCCCACACAGCCACTCACTCATGCCCCACCAGCAGGATCAGGGAGTGAGTCAGAAGAGTAAAAATCAGAAAAATCATGGGTTGCGATAAAGACAGTTTAAAAGGGAAGCAAAAGCTGCACAAACACAAGCGAAGGTATTAATTCACTTCTTCCCTTGGGCGGCCAAGTGTTCAGTCATCACCAGGAGAGCAGGGCACCATCATGTAATGCTGACTTGGGAAGACAAAGACTATCATTCAAAGCATCCCCCTCTCCCTCCTTCTTCCCCACAGTTTATACACTCAGTATGATGACATAGGATATGGAATATCCCTTCAGTTAGGTTGGGTCACCCATCCTACCTGTGTCTCCTCCCAGTCTCTCATGTGCCACCATTTTCCTTGCCAGTGTGGCAGTACAAACAGAAGAAAAGGTTTGGCTATGTGTAGGAACTGCATAGCAATAACAGAAAAATCTCTGTCTTATCAATCCTGTGTTCAGTACAAATCTAAAATACAGCCACATACTGGCCACTGTGAAGAAAATTGACTAACTCAGCCAAAACTAGCACATGAGATCATTCACGTCGCAAATGCGTTACCCAGGATTCATCTGATTAGTTCGCTTGATGAGCTTATAGGGAAATGAGGGGGCAAATAGAGTTGTAAGATAAATTAATGGAGTAAAATTGAAAAATAATTACAGATAAGCATTTTTGAAAATACGTCATTCATGACAATAATATCATCATACCCACGGATCACATTTTTCTAATATGTTCTAAGTGTAGTTGGAATTTGCTGCTCACCTCTGTGTTATATTCTCTTTCCTCCCTGTTTAGCTTTCCTCACAAACTGCTGAAATGATGAGCTAGAATATGTATTCCAAAAGCCTGGTTTGTGGACATTAGGCCCATGCAGGCAACTGTCTTGTACTTATAGTTCAGTGAAATCAAAACATTTGCTTTAGTGATACTAAACTACTATGATGCTCCCAGCATCTTTCAAGCCATACAATTACAGAATCACAGTGTATGTTGAATTGGAAGGGACCTACAAGGATCATCAAAGTCCAACCCTTAGTCCTGCACAGGATCATCCCCAAGAGGCCCACCTGGTGCCTGAGAGTATCATCCAAATATTTGTGATGTCTGTAAGGCTTGGTGCTGTGACCACTTCCCTGGGGAGCTGTTGCAGTGCCCAAACACCCTCTGGGTGAAGAACATTTTTCTAATATTCAACCTAAACCCACCCTGACAGAACTCCAGGCCATTCTCTGAGACCCTGTCACGGGTCACCAGAGACAAGATATAAGTGGCTGCCGCTGCTCTTCACCTGACAAAATTGCGATCACCTGGCTGTGATGAGGTTTCCCTCTCTGTTCAACCCTTCTCCAGGTTTAACAGGCCAAGCTCCACATACGGCTTCCACTCAAGGCCCTTCCTCACTTTCATTGCCCTATTTTGGATGCTCTCTAATAGCTTAATATCCTTCTTTGCCCAAAACTGCAAACAATATTCAAGGTGAGACCGTCTCAGTGTAGAGCAGAGCAGGGCAGTCCCCTCTCCTGACCAGCTGGTGATGTCTTGTCTGATGCCCCCCAGGATGGGCTTGGCACTCCTTACTGCCAGGACACTGCTGACTCAGATTCAGCTTGCCATCGACCAGGACCTCCAGGTCCCTTTCCACAGGGTACTGCTTTCCAGCATCTCATTCCCCAGCCTGTATATACATCCAGGTTTGCTCCATCCCAAGTACAGAATCCAGCACTTTCCCTTGTTGACCTTCCTGTGGTTGGTGATTGTCCATCCCCCTAATTTGTCAAGGTCTCTCTGCAGGGCCTCTCTGCCTTCCAGGGAGTCAACAGCTCATCCTGGTTTTGTGTCATCTGCAAACTTCCTTAGTGTCCATTCCAGTCACGTGCCCAAGTCATTCATGAAAATACTGAAGAGCACAGGGCCTGAGATGGAGCCCTGTGGAACCTCAGTAGTGACAGGTCACCCGTCTGATGTCACCTCATTCCATCTGTGCTCAACTCAGGAGCCAATTGCTCACCCACCACATGATGTGTTTATCCAGCTGTGAGCTGAACATTTTGTCCGCAAAGATTCTGAGAGAGGCAATATAGAAAGTTTTACTAAAATCCAAAGAGATTATATAAACTGGCTTTTCTTGATCAACTAAGTGGGTTACCTTGTCACAGAATGAAATTATTAATTGCTTCCCAAGTATCA
Source organism: Formicarius rufipectus (assembly GCA_013399695.1). NCBI lineage: Eukaryota > Metazoa > Chordata > Aves > Passeriformes > Formicariidae > Formicarius > Formicarius rufipectus. The sequence goes on from VXAU01002546.1 coordinate 77,554, forward strand.
ACAGATAACCACAGAACCAAACTGGGTGAGGGGAAGAGGAAGGAAGGAAACTTTGAAAAGGGGCAAATACAAGAAAGGCAATGAGATGGCAGAGATACTAAGGAAAAGAGATGGAGATGGGGTAAAGTTTGAAAACATTTGCTACCTGTTTGAAGATGTTCGTGTTCCAAACTCTCACCTTTCTGCCTCATGATTATATATATATATATTATATGATTGTCTGTGTTCAAAAGTGGTTTTCCCCTCTTTTACACTTTGGGTAAAATACATTCATCTGTTTCTGACTTTTGACTGAGTGAAAACACTACATTTCTTAATAAAGAAGGAGAAAGTTGTTTCAACATGATTTTTTTCTTCTTAGCGTAACTTAGAAATGACAAAACTTTGAAACTCAAGATTTAACTAGTCCCCAGTGAATTTTGCTAGGGTGCATAAGAGTTGATTGTAAAATAATGAAGCTATGAACATTTTAAAGTGTGCCCCAGAGCAAATGCAGTAGAAAATTCCATTGAAGTTTAAATGGAGTTGTTAACCATAGACATGCAGATGGTCCATACAGCTGATTCTCTATGTGACATATTACAAAAACAACAACAAAGGTAACTTTTCTGTAAAAAGTCAAGTGTTTTGGATTGCCACAAAAAGGTTTTTTTCTGGTCTTGCTACACAACTACACCTCAACAAGTTATTGACCAGAATCATATGAAATTAAAGAGGTCTTTTGACATTGTCAGCCATACATGATGGAATGAGATGCTCTGGAAATCAGTGTTTAGTAACCACTAGTGAGACCAGACACATGATAATGGTATGCTCTCTCGGAAGTTTAAGTTACTGTTTTCTCTATTTGATTTAGTGGAGGCAAACCTCTAAGATACACAACTATGAAAAAAAGTATTCATAGGAAAAGTATTCATATTTGGCTATTATTTTTTAACAGAATGATGCTGCTGAAAGCTTAGTTTTATGTTCTATAGGTTTGATCTCATTTCCTTTCAAATCAAGAACTGAATTGAGGCCCAAATCAATATGTTGAAAATAGCAACAAGACTGTAAATATTTCATGAGGTGAATAAACTGTGATTTCCTTCTAATAATTTATTTTGTTATGACTAAAACACCACTGGAAAAACATAGCTCATTTTGAAAAATGAGGGAGTTTATATTCTGGCACAAAACTTCTTTTGCCCATGCAGGTACAGCTGAGCTACTTCAGACTGCAAGTTATTCAAGATTTTATAAGCTAATCAAATTTGAGTCTGTTTTTTAACAAGATGGACAACTTCCAAAGAAAACTGAGGTGTTGCAGGACATGATGTTGATGGAACAGTAGGTGGCAAGTTTCTCTGCAGTTCACCACAGGCCCTCATCTGCCTTAACTCAAACACATGCTCAAGCAGCAAGTATTCCCACTGAAATGAATGGATTTATTCACATATTCTAATTTAAATAGGTGATTTTCTGGATTGTAGTCTGAATCCTTGGGAAGGTGTCTGCTGCAGGACATGTCCTTTAAGAGAGGATGGAGAAGGAGACCCTAACCATACACAGTGGTCTCTTGCTTTGTAAAGATAGAGTAAGCAGTACCTCTTGAGTAATCACTTAGTTATCTAGAAATTATTACCTTATAAGCTATCATACCACTGGTGTAGGCTGTTAATAATATTAAGGGGTAACTTAAGTGTCCAGTCTATGAGAAGATCATAATGGAAAAATTGTTTCCATTAATGTATTCAAAGTTAAATTCAAGTGGACATTTCCACTCTAGTGTTTTTTTTTTGTTTTGTTTTGGTTTTGGTTTTGTTTGTTTGTTTTTAGTCTTCTTTCTGAATATTGCACTATGGTTTGGCAAGGCTTCTGAAAATTCGTCTTGTATTTTCACCTGGAAGAACAGGTAGAGTCTATTTTATTTTTTTTACAAAGTTTCTGATAAAGTTCTAGGTATGGATGAAAAATTAATATGATTTTTTTTTTCATGGGGCCACAAAACTTTGGACATGTGCTAAGGATGAGTGTGCCTGTGGAGTGAGAAGTAATCAGTACTAAAATTTGTACAACAACATTACATGTTACTTCATGATGGTAGAGGCTGTATGTAAGTTATGACTGATGTTAACATAATTAAGCAACGTAAACTCCTACTGCCTTACTGGGAGAATAAATTGCAGCAAAGATTTTTACTGATTTTTCCAAATATTTTCCCATTATCCTGGAACAACATCAGCTAAGAATTTTTTATATTTTACCCCTGTTCTGTATGCTTTTGATTATAATGCATTTTTACTTGGCAACAACCACAGCTTAAAATTGTAGTCTATGCATATGATTTTGTGTTAGAAATAGAAAACCCAGGAGCGTACTTTTGAGCACATCTGTTTTTATTGTTAATTGAGATGTGTGCAATTGGAGTGTATCTAGCATATGAAAAGATTTATTTGAAAAGATTAATCTTTAAATATAAATGATGCAAGAAAACTCAACATAAATTGAGTTTTTGCAAAAGAAAACTTACTTCTACTTAACATGGTGGCAAAACGCAGCCTGTAACAATAATTAATGTTAATTGATTGGCCATGTTTGATACACTAAAGCACACAGACTGCTGTTTGAACAGAGGCAACACAGAAACGCCCAGCATTTTGACTTTGGCTTTAATAGGGTGGTGTTGATTATGGAGGACAAGAAATGGTAAGCCTGATTAAGTGACTTTATTTCACTGAGATATTTAAATAGCTGAGTAAGTAATTTGTAGCTTAACCTACTCAGTTACCTTTGTGTTACCATGGCAATAAAACACACTGTGGAATGACATTTGACATTCTTTCAATTCTTTGTGATTTGCAGTCAAGACAGTTCTAAGAGTATGCTGCATTTTAAGATTGCTTGGAAATAACAGAAATGTAAATAAAATCTTTCCAGTAGCTCTAAATCTTAGCAAACTGTGCTTTGCTACATTTGTTTTTGAAAACCTGTATATGACTCAGAATCACTTAAATACCTCCCAGTGGACATCAGTTTAATGGTCAGTGTCAGTCTTAAATGCAAGTGGAATATTTGCACTTACATAAAAAGGAACTGGAAAGTAGATAGAAATCACCATCCTGGTGATTGTCTAAATCAAATTTCTTGAATGCTGCACTTGTGTTCTGGCTGCTTCTCTTAACACAACTAAGATGGGCCACATATGTGATCAGATGTATGGGACAGTTTTCACGTGCAAGTGAAATAGAGATCTATAAAATGACGAAGGTCAGTGAGATTATTCATGGAATCTCAAATGAAAGAGGGGACTGCAAGTTTGAAACAAATAAAAGAAAATATTCTTTCACTGGATACATAAAAAATGAGGACTACAGAAACATTCCCACACAAGACTGAATGTGTAAATAGGTTTAAAAAGGAAGTAGAAGATAGATTTGCTGGGGTTTATTAAATGTAACTGTCCAAATGCAATTTCTAGCACAGAAACTCAATAACTTGCTGTGGAGAAGCTGAAAGAACATGAGAGGGGATCAATCATTTATTTCTAATATGAACTATTCCTTTTTCTAAAGGGTCTGCTACAGGTATTTTTCAAACATAGACTTCATGTTTGATGCATCTTTCATCAAACCCCATTTAGCCATTCTCAGGTATTGTAACTGCTAACAAAAAGGTATACATTTGAAAGGCTAGTAACATCAAAGTAAGTCTGCTCTAGATAATACCATTACTTCAGCCTTTAAAGACACCTAGTAATAGATTGGAGAAGTTCCTACAACAGATTATCACATTGAATGTGATAGACTGAAAACAGGTCTTGAAATTTGCGAAGTCCAAAATATGAATCACTAAACTCAAATGAGATTTTCAGAGACAGTTTCAGCAGTTTCTAACTGCTGTCTTTTGCCAGGGTAATGCTTAAATCTCCTTTGGGGCTCTTAAAATACTTTTGAGTAGAACAGGAGGGGAAAAGATTAGCTAGAGCTTTTTGATTCTAACTACTTATTTGGAGCATTTTGACTTTCAAGTCAGAAGTGGCGGTCTAATCAATTTACTCCTCTCTGTATACTCAGTAATGGTCTCCTATATAAAAAGTTGTTATTGTCAGAGAACTGGTAAGCACGAAGTAAGCTAGCAAGTATCTCTGACTTCAAGGTACTTAACTTGATCTCAAGATCTGGAGAACTTATCACAGAAATAATTTGAAATCCACTTGTCTCATTCAAATACACATCATAATCATAGACCACAATGAACTGAAACAATATAGGGTTCTTCACTTCAAATTTTATGGTTCCAGCTTGCCTTAAAGGCTTCTATCTTCTCTTGGATCAGCCACTTGACAACTAGGTTTAAACATCTAATTAGCTTCTTTTGGTTACTTTAATTAAATGTGTTACTGAACATCAATACCTTAATTCTCACAAGATACCTATTAGACAGGTAAATAAATGCTGGATTCCCTGTGCTACAGATGGAAGAAATGAATATTTGACTAATATGTGCAAGGCCATAGATTGAGGCAAAGGGTAAAATACTGTTTAAAAATGAAGACTTCTTTGATCATTGAAGAGCTTTTCTGGAAAAGAAACATACAGCTGAAGAACATTATCACACAATATGACAGTCTTTAAAAACATAGAGTACAGAAAAATTAATGCTATGCTTTTATATATGACCTGATATGTACTCATAAATCAAAATTACTTTTTTTTATTATGAGATGCTTCTGTTTAGTCAAGTATAATACAAAATAATATGTCCCTTATTGCTACAACAGCACTATATGGCAGTATTTTGGCTCCATCAGCATTTTAACTTTGAAGTCCTTTCCAAGGTAAAGTTTTACATACTGTAATGTCAGTGAAAAAAAAGTCAGTATTTTGTAGTTATCAATTGATATCCAATAGAATTAGAATTAGAATAAGGTGACCAGGGACTCCAGGCTGCTGTCACTCTAATATTGTCATATTGTGGATCTCAGGAAGAAAAAGCAGAGGCAACAATACTCTTCATTTTACAGAACAGCTAAGCTATATAACCCATTGCTGCCAAAGGCTTGGCAGTAATTTTCAAATATTTAAAAGGTAAATTTGACAATGAGTTACTTAGGTGGATTTTTGCACCTGCATGTGGCTTATTATTAAAAATAGACTCAAAGTAATTTCTGAACTCACTGACTACACTACTGGCCATAGCCCTACACATCTTTCACAAGTGCTTTGGTCAGGCAAATATGTTGAAGTTCAGAGAAACTGAGTATAGACCTGACTGTTGACTTTGTGATTACCTGAAAATAAGTTTTGCTGTCCCCAAAGGCCATAGATTCTGCATTTTTTCCAAAGCGTCTTGAGACGGAAAGACTACTTATGGTGTATAAGGGAGGTGTGAGAGGATGAAAATGGGGAAGGTTACTGGGTCTTCCAAACAGGACAGGGATTGGAGGTCATTAAGTTGCAATGACCAAGAAATGCTGCAAAGATCATCTGAATTTCCCTTTTGCTTTGTATTGCTTTTTGTCTCTTTGCCTGACAGAGATATCTCAACTCTTCTGCTAGTTTTTATATTCTTTTCAATTAAGTATGAACTAATAAGGACAGCGAAAAATTAACTCAAATGATCAAGGTAATTTGCCAGAAAGAATGGACTTGTTGATCTTCACTTCCAGACCAAATCAGGATATAAGAAGGAGCATAAAGCATCTGCCACCCCCTTTCCAAGACAATTCCCAAGTTTTTAATACACTCAGTGATAATAATCCAATAAACTTCCACACAAAAAATAAGGAGTAGTGCAGACAAATATTGCAGTTATGTATAAACATTTTTGTGTAGGATGCTACTTAACACAGAGGAAGAGAGGTGAAATGTCTTCTTCACCAGGACTTTGATTTGAAAGCTGTTGCAGACATAATGAGAAGTGCCTACCCATGCATCATAGTTACTAATTATTTTCCCCTGGTAACAACAACAGAGTTATCTGCATCTGTTGATAAAGTTCCATAACATTTCATTCAGTGTCAGGTTGGGTGATATCAATGGATTATAGCAAACGGCAGATGGTTAAAAGAGTTTAATGTGGTAGGTATATACTACATTGCTGACCTCTGCTTTAAAATAGTGCTCAACATTACTTATAGCCTGTGTTCCCAAAAGTACTTGCCATAAGGCTGTTAGAGTTTATGGGATGAAGAAGACAAACATAAACGTGCCCTTTACAGCAGGGAGAGACTAAATCCCTAGCCAGTGCCTTGATACAGAGTTAATAAAAAAAAAAAATCAGTGAAAACTAACTATGGCAGACACAATTCATTTGTGTGAGAATGAAGAAGGAAAATTATTTGAAAGTTTGACCCTGACCTACAATGTCATGATAAAACATGTTTTCAAGCTTTGACTTTTCTGTCAGGTTTTATCAAATGACAGATTCAGAACCTCACAGTGACTGCTTAGTCCTGATTTCCCAGTCTCTCCAGTTCCATGTTCTTCCCATAGATAATCAACGACCCAGTGAGCTGATCCTGCCATCTCCACTTAGAGCATATATATTAATAAAATCAAGAGAAAGTAAAACACATCATTGCATTGAGTTGAATTTTAAAAGTACATCTGACAAAAGGAATATAAAATAGACTTCAGGGTCTAAATTCAGCCTAGTTGAGGTCACAGTATTAATTGGAAGTGTCCCTCTCTTCAATCAATGATGAAAGCAAAGGGTGGAAGAGACACAGACTTCCAACTTAATAGTATTTTATAAATGCACAAAATGTGAAATACTAAGAATTGACCCATAACTAAAAATTGACCATTTTTACATGTTTTCTCCTTTAGTATCATGAAAGAGTTATTAATAAAGGCTAATGAAGATGATTAAACATCTTTATGGAAAATAATTTGTTAAGAGAAAATAGCTCTTTTCTTTATTTTCTTTTATTTTTTTCTTTTTGTTTTGTCCCTGTTGTGAACTAACCCCCCAAAAAATATGATGTCAAAGGAACACAAGTACAATTCACAGCAACATGACTTGTGGAGAAGCCTTATTTCTTGCCTCATGTGTGATTGGAATTCCTTTTTCCTATTTTTTTTTTCCTTTTGTTCTCATATATCTACTTAGGGTTAGCATTTACGGGGGAAAAATTCCAGGCCAACATGAAAAATGCAGTACTGTTTGAGATAGAGTTAGCTGAACAGAAATGACAAACAGAACATCAATAAATCAATGGAAGCATGACATTGCTAAAAGTGTCAAAGTCAGTAGTGAAAGACAGATGCTCCCACTCATTGGGCCAAAATTGTATGAAATTGTTCTATTGTGTGAAGTGGAAGGCAGTGGAATACCAAACATAGAACCATAAAATGGTTGGTTTGGAAGAGCCTTTTAAAAATTATCTAGTCCAACCTTTCTGCCATGGGCAGGGACACCTTTCACTAGACTGGGTTGTTCAAAGCACCATCCAACATGACTGTGAGTACTTCCAACAACAGAGCAATGGCTTCTCTGGGCAGCTCTTTCCAGTGTCTTACAACCGTCATTGTAAATACATCCAGTAATCTGTCCTAAGAAGATTTGGACTCAGTTGGTTTGTATGCTGCCTTTTGTTGCAGCTGTAATACACCTCTAAGACACATTGTCTCAAATTCCAGGAGTGTAGTATGATATATAGTTAGATTTGGAATGGAAAACATAAGTAAAGAGTACCGGTAGTTTGTTTTCTATATAGAAAAGTACTTGTGAAAGAATGCTGGACTACAGAAAATTTTCTGTCAGGTGATGATTTTCGGCATATTTGACAAGGATGATAGGTCTTCACTGTAAAGTTCAGTTATGTTCTCAAATCTCATTTACAGCTTCTGATGGTACTTCTATGGGGAAAAAAGAACCTACGTCTATATTCTTGTATATAAATATGGAGGAGAGATAGTATTTTAAAGTCTAGATTTGTTTTGTTGATCTCAGTGTCAGATTTGCCAATGGCTTTGAAGTTTCGACATCAAATTTACAGTAAAGATACTGATTTTGAGGGAGCCATCAAATAAAAAAAATTAATTCCTTCATGAAAAAATGACAATGTCTAAAATTTTTCCTTGAATATTAGACTAGAAATAATGGGAATTTCCTCAGTGGAAATTTAATTACTTTTAGAGGAAGATTCTCTTTAAAATTATTATTAATTATAGTTGTGTTATGAGAAAACATTTCAAGCAGAAAAATACCTCATTTTATGAATTTGACTATATTAAGAAATTAATAGCAACAGTCCCAGTTCTTGAAGAATTGTTCCTGGAGACACTGAGTAGGTAACCTGAATATCAGGATATATGACTTTCCCTATAAAGACATAGATAGAAATTTTTTAATCTAGGCTTTGATGCAATTTCAATTTACCTCTTTTGTCAGGTAATATTCAGATTGATTAATTTTCTAGTTCATAAGTTGTATTCTGGTGGATGGTAAACTACTGAGAAAAAAATAGTTGTCAATCATTGGATAAAGAATGTTATTAGGTGTAGAAAAAACAATAGATTCATGAGCTAATGAAAATAAAACCAATAAGCCCCGGAAACAGCCAAAGAAACATTAATTCAGTCAGCGCCCTTTTAGTTCGCCTTTGGAATTCCAAGTAGCAATTTGAAATCCTCTTTTTCTCCTGGGAAGAAGTGATGCTCTGAACTATACTGATCAAATAAAAAGGGAAGCCGCAGGCTAAAACAGAAGGGGAAAAGTTACAACAAAGAAAAACAACTATTGTATGAAATGACACATTTATACACCAGCAAAGTAAAATTAGAATCCTCTCCATTTATTTTATATCAGCTGCAGAAGAATAATAGCTGTATTACAGAGACCAGATAACAGAGTAACATAAAATAAAGGATTATTTTGAATCATCCAGATGATACTTTCTAAAATATGTGCTTAGGATCTGCAGATAAAACAGTATCATTGTGTAATTTTTGGATATCAAAAAAGTCAATAATCTTGAACATATTAAAGAGATTTAAAAGGACAGTGTAAGAAAAATCTGTAAGTGAAAATCGTGTACTAATAAAAACTACCAAAGAATAGCAGAAAGTCTAGCAGAACAATTACAATGTGAGAGTTTTTTAATCTGTGGTAGCCTGAATTTCTTATTCAGTCTAGTCTGATTGATATACAGTCTTTAGACCTACACTATCTAAAGAAAAAAGTAAGGAATTCTTAATAAGTAATAATGCTGTAAGAAATCACTGACAGCTCCAGAATCTGGGACAGAATGACAAAGTAAGAGGTGAGAGAAAATGATTAGTTTACACAATGTCTTTGAAATCTGTTGCATGTTCAACCATTCCTGTTCTATCTTCAGTCTAGCATCATGCTTCCAAAAGAGAGGTAACAGTGCTCTCAGTAATGCCCTAGGTGTTTGCATTTGCTATTACAAAATAATGGCTTGTTCTATCACATGT
>VXAU01002548.1:0-153311 GCA_013399695.1 Formicarius rufipectus
CAAAACCAAACCAAATAAAAAAATCAGAAGCTGTAAACATGGTACTTATGGTACTTACAGCGTGAGTAACTGACAGGAAACGGTCATAGCTGATAAGAACTATGTTAAATACCGAAGCTGTGCACAGGAGATAGTCCATAACTAGCCAGAGCTTGCAGATACCTCTTCCCAGGTGCCATTTCCCCGTCAGGGTGTAAGGGATGTACAGAGGTATGCAGAACACACCTATGGAAAGCAACCACAAAGACACCATGAGGTTCATACGGAATGCAAATTGTACTCCTGGAAGCAGAGAGACACACTATTCTGGTCTTTGAGTAAAAAAATTAAACATCTATTAAGGTGAATATGTAATTCATTCACAGAAATTCTTAAATTCTCATGAAATCTGATGGTGACTTTCTATATATTAGATCTTAGAGCGATTTATGTATGCCGAATGTTGGAAATGAGCTCAAAGCAAATCAGCAAAGAGGGATCTACTGAAGAAGAAAACTGCAGTCTAACCAACTTAGACTCTCTAAAGGTACATAATTAGTGCTGCAGCTTACATATGCCATGGTTGCCTTCTGACCTGTAGCCTTATTACTGTATTTCCTCTATTCTTTCATCTGTGTTAGGCTTTCCCCTAGGCACATCTACAAATGTTGCCTTGGCAGTTTTTTATGTAAGATTGGTTAGCATTTGTAAGCTAAAGACAATATGCTGGACAGTCTGTGTGGTGTTTGGAAACCTCTTCTACCAGAGATAGAGCAGAAATACCAGAAGTGTGAAACCCCAATTTTTTAGGAGTGTTTTAATCTCGTGTTTGTTCTCCACCTGAGAAAAGCTCCAGACCTATTTTTTTGATGGTTAAATTTGCTTTTTGTCCAAAAGACCTTCCACAGAAGTACTTAAGAAAATCATGATTATGTTTTATTTTTAAGCCAGCAACTTCTTCATTTTACCTCTAATATTCTTTCAAAAGTGTGGTGCAATATCTGATGCTACACTCCTGAAAATGCTGATCTACCAGAGACACATGGAAAGTTACATGTAGCTTCAAGATTCATTTTAAACTCTCTAGATTAGTCTTTTCTTGGTGTGTCCATCAAGATCTTAGAAGTTACTGAACATATCCTGGCTGATGTGGCCTACTGACAATAAACCTCTGGGCAATGAGCTGAAAGACTGCTGTCAACAGGGATATGTTCACAGCTCTCTCAATACTAATGGCTTGTTTTAACATATACTTTAGATACAAGCAGCATCGCTTTTGTACAAAATACTCATTTTTCATAGTTGCTGATGATAACCACTGTTCTCTTCAGCTTCAATGGAATCAATGTTTGACACTATGTCAAGAAGAAATTACTGGGTTTAGCTATAGATAAAAATAGAGGAAAGAACCAGGTTTTAAGCATTTGTACTTCAAAGTATTATCACTTTTACTAATTAGTGGATGCAAAAGACATGAGTCACATAACCTGGAAAGATTCCAGATGATAGATAGATAGATAGATAGATAGATAGATAGATAGATGATAGATAGATAGATAGATAGATAGATAGATAGATAGATAGATAGATAGATAGATAGATAAAGACTACCAGAAAATGAACTAACAACACACAAAAACACAAACAAAACTCACAAAACAAACAAACAGCAACTTAAGAAAATAGAGTATTTCCTGACCAATACCAGTGACAAAATCTTAGATTGGTATGGTCTATATAGGCTACTGTAATACTGATACAAATAATTTCCTCTTGGCTAATTTAAGACTACGTGAGGCACCAGTCACAAAGAAGAACTTATGCAGAAGGCAGATATTTAAATCTCTTGATTAAACTATGAGATATGAGAAACAGACTTTTGCAGAAGACCTGAGCAATGAAATAGCAGCTCCAGAAAACTGTCTGCCTGGCAGGAAAGCAAAGGGTGCTGCAGATGTGTCATTTGGTTTCTGCACCGTGGGGCAAGTACCAGAATAAGGGATAAAGGTTATAAAGGCAGAAATAAAGGAAAACCCTAAAGGCTAGACTAACACACTTCACTACACAGCACTGACAAAGGGACAGCATTTAGTGGAGACTGTATTGCCAGATGTACAGTGGGTCAATGACTGCTATTTCCTTTCTCGTGACTCAGTGAATACTGGTCTCTGTGACTGTCCTTAAGAAAAAGCACTTGTGTGCAGAAATACCTCTTTGCTAGCCTCAAGTCAAGATGTCTGCTGGCACATCTGCCACAGGACCATAGTTTTGTCAGGTTTTCTCTGCTGCATAGGCTGCTTCCCTGGCCCAAACCACAGAAGAGTGCTGCACAAAGCATTCATGATCCACCTCCTCACTTGGCACCACGAGCCAGGACTGGATCCATGGCACCTCCAGTGAGCAACTATCCTGGAATTCTGCAATGTCACTATGGGAAGAGGGGACCAATAAGGAAAACAAATGGGAGACACCAGCAGGGTGTTACTGGTGTCAAACAACTCATTGAATAGCCTGTGTTAAGTTGAAGCCAGTAAGAAGTCCTGGTGGTAAAATATTTTGTTGTAGTGTAATATATTCAAAAACCGTTAGTACTATGTAGAGAAGTAATTTACCTGGATGTATCACACATGGCTGTATAAGAAGACAATTACAGTCAAATATAAGGATGTTCTGAAGTGTGTCATGAACATTCTTACAGGAGGGGTGAGGGTAAATCATAAACTGTAGCAAAAAACATCTTTCTTTTAGTTAGTATTCACATATAATTGTTTATCCTCTTTCCTGAAGCAACATTAAAAGTATTTATATGAAAAAGGATGCATTTCTCCTTATAACATTTTTTGAGACATAGCTGCTTACTAAAACATATCATGCACCTTCCACCATTAATTTTCCTTCCCTTACTTACATCTGGGAAATATTTATCTTAGAAAAAAAACATACAGAATATAAACCCCATTAAGATTCCCAGGACACAATTACTACATGCCTTCATGACTGTGACTTACCCACTGCAAAGTCAGAAACAGCCAGATTGAGAAAGAAATAGTTACTCTGATGCCTGAGGTTTCTGTCCAGGATGAAAGCCACGATCACCAGGATGTTTCCAAGGACAGTAACCAGACACAGCAACACCATGAGGAAAGCCAGCAGCACCAACACACCCAGAGAAAACTCAGAGCTCAGTGACTGGGTGGGCCAAGTCTCATTACACACTGCAGCCACACGCAGGGTTTCGGCACTGCTGTTGTGCATGTTGTGTATCCTGGTCAGTTCTTTCTGGGAAGAAAGTTGGATCTGGAAGAGTTACCCAAAAGGTTGAGACAAGTCTATTAGCAGGCTGGTCTGAATACTCGCACATCAAAAAAAATTCACAGTATCAAAATAATGGTACACAAGACCTGGAGCCTCTAACCTTTCTTGATCAGAGTGCACCCATTGGCCTGCAAAAAGACACATCACAAGCAGCAGTAAGTGCACACTTCAGGTTAGTTTATCTATTTCTTTCTTGAATGTGGATCCTTATCTACTGAGGTCGAAAAAGCTAGTCTGAAAATAACTATTTTCCCAGTCAAGCAGTTTGCATATTAGTATTGTGTAAGCAATTTTACACATTGAATTCTGCTGAAGCTAAAACCAAATCTTATTTTCACTTCCATACTGGTCAAAAGGATTTACATTATTAAAATCTGTTTCAGTTAGAGTAACATGAGGACACTTTTGCACTTTCTGCAAAATTAAATTTCACAGTTAAGAACCGAGAGCAACATTTCTTAATGCTGTTGGTTACAAAGTATTTAAAATGCAGTAACACACAGAAGGGTTACCAATACATTTTCAGAAGTTCATCCTAATCAGAAGCAAGCGTAGCCCTGGGCAGGGCAAAACAAGTATGTGGACTTTGGAGATCTTCCTACGTGTGGTATATCTAAATCTTCACTTCCCAAGTAATTCCAGGTAAGCTTCCACTCCAAGTACCAAACCCTTAGCCCTTTGCAAGTGTGAGAAAACATATCCATTCCTTATCAGAATTTCATTTATTTTGGAACCAGTGCACAGAAGTTGTCAGGCTGTGGCTGTGACTGATGCCTGCAGCTCAGTGGCTCTGTAGCACCATGGCACACCCGGCAGCCACAGTGCTGGGTGCTTGGGCAAGAAACAATGCAAGAGAGGGTGGGCAAGATGTAGGGAGGAGAGTTACACTGCTCTGATCCTGCCTTGCTGAACAAAGGGAGTTATAGTGTAAAGAGTAATTAAAACAAAAGGTGTAGGGCAGTAGAAAAACAGAGACCTCAGAAAAGACAAAATGTAGCAGAGACACCTGCCTTAGAGGTCTGCGTGCACAGCTGCAGCCTGGGAAACATACTTGTGACAGGATGGCCTGCCCAGATAAGGTCTAGAATCTGATCAGAGAATGCACACAATGCAACCTATCACACAAGTTATCTGTGGGGAGCTAAAGCTGGCGCCAAGTGGTGCTTTGGTGTTGTCTAAGTTTAGAGAACTTAGAAAAATTTATAACTAAAACAGAGAGACAAATCTCCTTTAATTCAAAACAAAATTTAATTAAGGTATGATAAATGGAAGGATAACAGTTCCTAGCTATGATATATATATATGTATATTCAAGAGACAACAGAACAACCAAGGCAGAATGAATAAAAACTCCTGGATCAAAACCCCCCACAAACACACACACAGTCTGTCCCCGGTATTTACGGGCAGCGAGCGAGGAGATGAGTGGCTGGTGCTGGGTGGTGGATGGGAAGAAAGGCTCCGGTGTGTCCCTCCGAAAGGCTCGGGGCTGCTGGTCTCGGGCTGGAGCTTCCGATGTAAGAAAAGTTCTCCCACGTCTAGGATGGGCGCTGCTGGCTCCCTCACAGAAGGCCCGGTGTAAGGGGCCCCCCCCCGGCTAGCGATGTCGTCTCTGTCTCTCTCTCTCTCGGGCAAAAGTCCACAAACAGTCCCAAAAAATCAAAGCTTTGTAATCCAGGTATGGGAAAGGGAAACAGCAGGAAAAGCAAGAAAGAAACCCAAGACTCCGGGGTTTCTCCCTCCGCCGTCTCTCCCTGCAGACTCCTGCTGCCCACTCTCCAAAACCCGTATGCCCCTCTCCCCCACCCTTAAGCATCGTAGTCTTGGTTCTTTTGTTAGAGACAAATGGCCTGGGCTAAGACAATTCACTCCTCATTGTGAGGGTGGGGAAAGAAAAATTCCTTTAGAACCTGAACCTATAACAGGTGTTGAATTATGCTAGAACCATCCTGTTTCACCAAATTTGAAACAAATGTCCTGCTTCTTGCAGCAGGATTTGACAGATAAGCTAGTCACTGGCCTGTAAATCTGTGAGTACCAGTCCATCACTTTACAACTATAAAAGCCCAGTCCAACTTTCATATGGCAGATTCTTCCACCTACTTCCTTGAATTGTAGACCTTCTCCCATTAAGCAGGGAAGACTCTTCATTGTTACTCCCCAGGGGCTAAGAGGGAGATCTCCCTGCTATCTCGTATGGTGAGTTATATCAATCTCTACCTAATGATTGTTTCTTTTGCTAGTTTTGATACAATTGCTTTAATATAATTGCTTTGATAGAGTGCACTGTTCTTATTTAGGCTATATTATACTCTACTATAGGTTTTTATCTTTTACACCATGTAGTAAATAACTCTGATTAGGATCTTTCTATTCATTCATCTGTTCATTTGTCAAAATAAATAATTCATTTGATATAAATATATCCAATTTGCCATCATTAAAATCTGTGGGACAAAGTGATTTTATCACATCTTTATAAATCCTTAAAGTGTTGACACAATCCAAGGCTAAAATAGGATTCAGCCACATCTGAATTCCATTGTGAGAAGGAGTTTAGAAAGCAAGGGAGTCCTTTTTGCATCTTGTGACTCACTAGCAGGGCTTCTTTCATAACCTTGTGAGCCTTCCACTCCTACAAGCAACAGTACCAGAGAAACAAGAGTTTCCTGTGCAGTCACAAAGCCACACTTGACATGGGTTACATTGTGATGGGAGGGGAGTGCATTGCAGAGCACTTTGATCAGGGTGAGGAAGGTGATGAAGTCTTCTTTAAGCAAATCAAGGAAGCTTCTGGATCACAGGAGCTGTTTCTTCTGTAGGACTCTAGCATTCATGGCATCTGCTGGAAGTGTAACACAGGAGGTACAAGCAATCAACAAGGTACCTGGAGGGCATCAGAGAGAATGTACAGATGCAAGCACTGAGTGGGCCAACACGGGTGACACATAGCTGGATCAGCTGTTCACCAGCAAAGGGGAGCTGGTTCAGGATGTGTTACGAGTGCCAAACTTGGCTGTAGTGATGATGAGGTAGTGGAATTCAAGACACTAAAGAGGGTGAGGAAATAAGAGTTGCAGTACATACCATGGACTCCAGGTGGGCAAACTTTGGTATAGGAAACTGGTAGGTGGGATGCCATAGAAGCCAAGTCTGAAAGTAAAGGAGCTCAAGGAAGTTGCAGGCCTCTGAGGACAGCAGCTTCCATGCCCAAGAAAAGTCCATCCCAATTCTCAAGAAAAGAAGCAGATGTATCAAGACAGTGGCTAACCAGGGAGTCTACAAAGCAAAAAGGCACCATGGAGGAGTTTGAAGGAGGCACAGGCCACAAAGAAGATACTTAGAAATGCTACCTGGCCATATAAGAATGACATTAGGAAAGAAAAAGCTCATCTGGAGTTGATACTTTTTAAAGGACATCAACAACCACATAAAGAACTTCAGCCACCTCATTAACAGTAAAATGTTGCGTAAGAAAAATGTGGGTGCTTTGCTGAATGGGGCCAGTGATCTGACAGCAGGTGCAGTGAATATTCAAATACCCAGTGCAATCTTTGCTTCATTCTTCACTAAGCAGGTCTCCCTTTTCTCCATGCAGAGTGAATGAGTTCAAGGCAGAGACCTGTCAGGAGCAGGTGAGAATAAGGCAGGATTACTCAAGAGGACTTGACCCATAAGAGTCCATGGAACCCAATGGGCTGCACTCTAGCCTGCCAAGAGAATCAGCTACCACTCTTGTAAGGCCACTTCCTATCCTCTTTGAATGGTCATGGAGATGAAGCAAGATTCCCAAAACCTGAAGAAAGGTAAATGTTGCAACCATCTTCAAATGCTGTCGCAAGGACAAAAGGTCAGATTCTCTTTATTCCCTGGGAAAATAATGGAGTTAGTCTTCTTGTAAGGTATTCCTGAGAACCTGAGTGATGAAAAGGTTACAAGCAACAGTCAGTATGGAACTACCAAGAGTAAATCATGACTGAGCAACTTGGTTGTCTTCTTTGACAAAATTACTAGGTTAGTGGACAAGGGGAGAGTAGACATTTGCTTTTCAAATTAGGGAACAAATCAAATGTTGAAGTTTTAATCATAGTCCTTTACGTGGCTGAGGGAGAAATCTACGTGATCCCTCCTTTGGAACATAAAGGACACAGACATTAGGAAAATCATTAAGATTCAATACTTTTTTTCAGAAATAAGCAACCAAAAGATAACACAACTTCTTCCAACATGTATGTTTTATTTGTTGAGGATTTTTTAAAACCTGAGAGGGTCAACTTAGAAAAATATTGGTGTAGTTTGAGTTGAACCTCACAAAATCATATACCTACTGTTCCTATGTATTTACAAGGCCTATTGGACATCTGCAAAGAGAGAAGAAAATTCAAGGACACAAAATGGTGAAATGGGTAAGTGACTGCATAGAGACTTGGCTTAGAAAACCCTTTGGCAAGCAAAGTCCATTTGATTCAGGTTATATGAACAAATACCTGCCCCAGCTTGCGTTGCAGGCGTGGCTGCAGTGCCACGTTTGTGTCATTCGGTGGCAGAGAGGACAAGGCGAGGTCTTCCCCTGGTGCTCTGACCCACGTGGGCTCCCAGGATTGCTCAACAGCCTGACACTATTGCTTTTCTGTTGGGTTGTTTCTTTGATGTTAATCTGAGATACTACATTTGAGAGGCGGCGGGCGTTGGCCGAGTGGCATAGGCCCCCGCCTGTGGAGCCAGCTCCTCCTCTGAGGACGCCGGTTCAAATCCTGGAGGAACTCGCTGTCACTGTCTGAGCGTGCTCGGCCGTGGCAAAATGAGCCTCAGGAGTAAAGGGGGTGGGGCCAGTTCCACGCACACTGCGCCTCACCTAAAAAATCCATTGCGCAGGCTTATCCCAAGATCTTTGTTCGCGAAGTCCAGCCAACAACAATATGAACAAATGCTGAATAAGTATCTTACCCTAGCTCTGAAAAATATCTGATAGGGAGAAGACTTACAATACCACCTGGACCAAGACAGCTTTAATGCTATGAGCACAGCAACCAAGCTTGGCTTACCCTGAGAGCACCACAGAAAATTTTCAGCAATTAGAAAAATATTAGAAAAATTCTTCTAGTATACAGGAGTGGTGTGACAAAACAGGCTGAATACTGTGTGTAATACAGAAACTAAAAAACATTGATCTCTAGTAGCTTCACTACTTTGTTTTTTCAAATTTGCTGGATATTGTGCTCTCTGGCAAACTCATTTCTCCGACAAACTAGTTTCCCAGCACTGCACAATGGAGATTCAGTTTACCTAGTCAATAATTCTGTAGGTGTTTTTCAAAAATAAACACCACCTTCTTTAATCACAAAATGCGAATAGAATATTTATACTACAATACTGGGAAAGAAAAGCAGACAAATACTTTCCTATTTTGGGCCCACCTTCAGTTTATCTGTGTAACAGATGCTTAGTACACCAGCTATTCTATAGATGTTTGAAGTCTGCATATGTGTTTGGATTTTTTAAGCATCACAGAAAAAACAAGCACCACAAAATCTATGCCAGCAACTTAGCTCATGACAGCAAAAACAACTGTGCTGAATCAATGACCTCCTCTCTGTTAGAAATGAGGCTCACAATCCAGAACACTATCCATGTGAAGGAAGAAAGCATAAAGAGGATGAATGGTGAAAGATAATCTTTCAGCAGTGTGAAAACTATCATGAGAAGTCTTCAGTTCCAGACCTCTGAACAGAATGACATTTTAGCTCTTCAAAGCCATCAACTTTTGTGCTATGATTAAGCTGCTTATATACATTTGAATTGTGCTTGCAGAGGAGTACTCTGCTGTTGCAACACTTCAACAGCCAATTTCAAATTAGATTAAAAAGTATTTTCATGGATTATTGCTCTTCCTTGTTCTGTGCATCAGTTTTCCTTTTCCATATTTTTATATATATACATATACATATATATACACACACATGAAGTGGAAGAAAATAACATAAAAAGAGAGAATAAAAATTTAACCAGTGATTCTAACTTACCCATCCATGAAAGCCTTCTAGATGAGTTGCAACACTCAACACAAGGTAAGAAAGTTTGGCACATGGAATGGGTTGTAATCAAGCTCCATTGATTTGTCCAGCATACCTACCCATTCCTTTCAGCACTGCTCATTCAACTGCTTTGTTTGTTATCAGCTGCTTAAGACACCTCTGTGTCAGCTTTCAGACCTCTATAAATCTCATTCTGCAGCACAGAATACAGCCCTTGCTCACTGATTAAAAAAAAATCCAGTTTGATACTTGTTCTGTGGCAGAGAAAATCCATATAATGTCACTGTGACAGGGCACAAAGAACTGATCTGGTATAAAAATCACTTTGTCGGATCAAATTTGTTCCAGACATTTTGACAGAGTATCTTTGCACTTGCAAAACTTCTCACCCGAGAGGCTATTGTCTATTCTCACATCGACAGCCAAAATCATAAATCCAGTATGAACTCAGCATTGCTTACTCTGCTCATTCAGCAGGAATGTGAGCATGTGCCCAAGCCTGGCCTATCTTTTAGGCAATCAAATAATGCACAGATCTGGCACTAAATATCATTTAAGCATGACCAAAGAGAGTGTCGGGACCAAAGACAGTATGGGTGAAAAGACTGACAACCATTTATGCCTGCAACAATTTTGATAACAAAACTCAAAATTCCGTTTCCACAGAAAATTTCATTCTCTGAAAATCATTCAGCATTACTAACTTACATGTACTGTGTCCTGCAACACAAGGTATGAACAATATTAAAATTAGAAAAGGACAGATAAAGCAGATTAGGCAGTCCATTCACTTGCACACTACCCACTGTGGGAATTCTAACAACTACAGGGCACTATTTTGTATTCATAATAGTTTATAAAATGAAATTACATTGCTTCAGTATTTATACAACCTTTCAAAACTGTAGCAGAACTGTTTCTTCTCTGATAGCTTCAGGTTCACAAATAGGACATAAATTTTACTTCAACACATATACAAGCAGGTATCTCCCTCCAGGGAGCTTCTATGGACATATCTACAAAAGAGTTCTTTCACAGCGCCAGCACTACACATTAAACAAAAGTGGGGAGGGAAGTAAAAATTAAAACTCATACCCATAAATCAAGAGGACATCCAACAAAACTTGTTATTCTTTTCAATGCACTAGATGGTGATTAATATGGCACCATTCCAGCAAACCCAAAAAAAAGATTCTGAAAACTAGCAATATCAGGGTGACTATGTAATTCTGCTGCACTCTTAACCAGTGTCATTAGTAAACAAATGTTTTTAACTCTGGCTATGCTGAAGACACATATAAAAAATGCCACTATATAATAGGGGAACCTTATCTGTAAGACATTTATTTTAACTCTAAAGAGAAGGTGTGTTACGTGATCTCAATGTTGCAAACTTTTTGGGACATAATATTTTTATGAAAGCCATTCGAAACCTCATATGACAGAGAGGGTAAAGAAATGGGTTCAGAGAGGAATTGATCCACAAAAGCCAAAAGCTTGCTTCATACCAGGAATTCTGGATGCACTTTCCTCGGCAGGCCCCACGAATAATCATTAGCAAAGAGTATGGGGCCCAGCAAACGGCAAACACACACACAATTATGGCAAGGGACTTTGCAATTTTCTTGTCCTGCTGCAGTTTTGACCCAGTCCTTGAATACAAAGAAAATTTCCTAGGACTGGTTTCTGTCTGAGATGGAGAGTTAGCCATCACTGCTGGTCTCGTTAGTGATGAAACACTGTCCTCTGCTTCTGATGAAGGAGAAGATGCCCCTGACCTGGGCAAGCAGCAAAATCTCCAGGACAGCCTGCTGCTCCTTGGAGGCTCACAGTCCTGCATGCTGCCATGCCGCTGCCGCCTCTGGATGTTGTGGAAGATGTGCATGTTGAAGTAGGTCACCAAGAGCAGTGGCACAAAGAACTCCAGGGTGGATGCACACAAGAGGAAGTACCAGTTGGAATAGAACTCGGCATAGCACTGATCTGCTGCTACCACGCTGTGTCCGGCCACATGTTCCCAAAAGAGGATTGCTGGGCAGTAGAGGAGGAAGGCTAAGACCCATATGGCCACCATCTTGATGGCAGGGTTGGATGTTACTCCCTGATGGGCTCTGTAAGATACCTATGACAGAAAAGGACATGTCACATATTCAGACAACATTTTGGAAAAATTGTCTAAAAAAAACATAAGCAAGCCACATGTAATATTTTTTCTGTATTTCCCCAGACATATGGAACATCTTCACTATGTAGGGTTCTGATAAAAACTGTTAGTCTTGCTCTTCATACACTGTATTTATTTTAATACTTGGGATTGGAGAGGAGCAGAAATTATGATGGTTAAACTACCATTTGGCCTCTAGGTGTGAAAGGACATAGCTCGTTGCCACCACACAGTAAAGTAGCAATACGGAACAAAAAAAGAATTCGTTTATGATTCATTAGCCCAGGCTCAGCAGAGAGTGAAAGCAGCTATGGGAGTTCTTTTCTGCACAAAAGTAGAAGCCTTCTGTATTAGATAGGTTGCTATGTGAGACTGCTAACACTAGATAATTCAATTGTTAATACTGTTTCTTCCTGCCATAGCAAAAAAAAATAATCTCACAAATATAAAATCCCTTGCTTTATTGGAACATTTCATTTTAACACTTGCTTTACCCTGTAAAAAGCTCACTGCATTACTGTAAATCTTGATGCTTTTATGTCTACCCAGACAACATTCTAAGAATTAAAATCATGTCATCCAGAGTTAGGAAATACAAGAGTTAAAACCACCCTGTAACAGCCTAGCCAGTATGTCTAATACATATTTCCAGCTCTTGGTCCCCTGCATCTTTCAGAGCACAGGAAGATAAGTTAATGAAAAGCTGGACAATTTTATTTCCTCCAAACTGTTCAACATTTGACATCTCAGGCTAACCTCAGAACTACTATTGTTCTTATCAGCTTCCTATGCTGTTCACTAGTGTAGCACTTGCATGCTACACAAGTATTAATCAATGGTTTCTTCACAGCCTCATATGACAAAGGGTATTGTCCCTATTTCACTAGCGAGTAACAGAGCAACAATGCACTGTTATACACATTATTTCAGATTCTCTGTTTTACTGGAGCCAGAAGATTCAGATTCCTCTACATCTCAAAGCATCATATCGGCTCAGTGTGCAGCTCCAGTGCTGCAGTAATGAATTTGCAGCCCTTTGCAAGACCACAATCATTTTAGAGGCAGAAAACAGGAAGCTCAGCACAACCTCACAAATTGCTAACTCTAAAATGACTGGCACTTGGCCATGAGCTAGGTTTGCAGCAGTCAGAAATGGACCCCAGGTTTATGAGGAAGCATAGCATCTTTTCTTTGGGTAACAGCCCTATATTACCCACTCCTAAACTCACTCCATCCTAATTCTCTAAAAGAGAAAACAAGAATGTGAACCTATAAATTAAAACCATCACCACATGCATTGGAACATGGATCTCAGTTGGGTTGCAAAGGGTCTTTTTGTTTACATTTTTCACATTCCAGCCTCTGCAACTTCATTAATATCTTGAATATAGGGATTTTCATAACCTACTGTTCAGCTTAAAAAAAAAAAAAAAAAAAGCAGTGAAAATCAACTGTAAAACCACAATACTGGGGAAGAAGAGAAAGAAATGAAGCATCCTATCAGAACTTCCCAAGTAAGATATCTCAGTCTAACACAGTCCATGTCACTCAAGCCAGCAGATTCATCAGCCTGAAGAAGAGAAGGCTTCAGGGTGACCTAACTGTGGCCTGCCAGTACCTGAAAGGAGTCTACAATAAAGCTGGAGAAGGATGTTTTACAAGGGCAGGCAGTGATAGGACAAGGGACAATGGCTTTAAACTGAAAGTGGTTAGGTTTCTATTACGTATTAGGAAGCAATTCTTTAATGTGAGGGTGGTGAGGCACTGGAACAGGTTGTCCAGAGAAGTCTTGGATATCCCACCCCTACAAGTGTTCAAAGCCAGGCTGGATTGGGCTTTGAGCACCCCGGTCTAGTGGGAGGTGTCCCCGTCCAGGGCAAGGAGGTTGGACTAGATGATCCTTTCAGTCTCTTCCAATCCAAATCATTCTAAGATTCTATGACTAAACACCAAGTAGAGCTTAGAAATGGTGAATGATAATAGTTATTACCAGATACCTTGGATGTCTACTGTAGCAGAAGAAGGACAACACTCGAGAAACACCTCTTACCTCTCTGCATATTTTGATTCATGCCTCTATTTCCTTCAAGGGATTAGTTTCCACTCAACTGCTTATTGGCAGCACAAGTCAATCACCTCCTGCAGTAGTTCAGATCTTCATCTGATCTTCACTCAGTCCATCCCACACCTGTTTCCATACCCTTTCTTACAAAATTTACTCAAGCCTAATCAAACCCTTGACTCAACCCAGTTTTCATCACATGTCTTCTAATGCTCAAAGTCCAAGTTCTCCACACACCTTTTACTCCTTTCCTACCTTGACCTTCTCACCTTCTCTGTAGTATTATTAAATAATTCCTAATGTAGGTGGCAGGAGGGCAACATTGAAATGACAGACAAGGCAATGTCCTACCTCTAAGTCCCAATGCAACACTGAAGAATCACCATTTTTCCAGAAAAAAAATGCTACAATAAAGGTAGTATTAATTGTGAACACTCTGAGGCTTATATATATATTATATATATAGAGAGAGAGAGATAAAAAAAGCAGTAATTATAATTACATATAAAACAATAATGAGAAATGTTATTCTTACAGCTTTTGTAACGGACAGGAAACGGTCGTAGCTGATAAGGACAATGCTGAACACTGAGGCTGTGCACATGAGATAGTCCATAACAAGCCAGATCTTGCATAGGCCTCTTCCCAACTGCCACATCCCTGTCAAGGCATAAGGGATGTACAAAGGAATACAGAACACACCTGTGGAAATAAACCAAGCACACATGTCAGGCAGCACTGCAGGCAGTACTTGTGAAAGCATAAAAACATTCCTGTGGTATCTGATAAAAGTTTGATTGATACTGACTGGAATTGCACGTGGAAGGCTTTCTATTATTACACAAACAATGAAAACTTGACTACAAACTAGGCACTAGTAACATTCCTATAATTCATACCTCTCTGAAAGGTGTATTGTTTTTATTGTCACCTGCTAAAGGAAGGAATAGCTGACTTTTTCATCTGAAGTAAACACTGTTCTGTATTAACTGCTGAAATTACAACAAACAAAACCATCTTTCCACCCAGGGTAATTCACTGTTTTCTACAATACATTATCCAACTGCCAAGCTTCTATCCTCTTAGAAGCATGAAATGGAGTCCAAAAGTGATCCAGAAGTAACTTCTTATAGAAATACGAGTTTCAGACTAATTTTTAAATCTCTACGATCAAAAGGCTGATAAAAACCACACAGTAAATTAAATACACCCAGCCTACCATTTCTTCTCATCATAATTCTTGATCACAACCACTTCTCAATGGTGAGCTAATAGGTTGTTATCTATGGGAATACATCAAGCCATGGGAACACATATGAGTGACCTGCCTGCACCCATGGCTATCTAAATTTAGGCTGTTAAATAGAAATGTTGTGAAAGTGACAGTATTACTGCATTTTAATAAATTTCAAGGTGAGCACTCTACACAGAGTCACAATGCAGCCTTGGGAGGCTGGAGCTAGTGGTGTGGTTTGCTAGGATGCAGAAATGAACAGCATCAATGCTGCAATGAAATGGAATCACTGCATCGACAGAGCAACTAACACTTGCTCTTTCAAGCAAAATGCCGTATTATAGATTTTAACATTGACATTTTCCCCTTTAACAAGGGGAAAAAAGCTATGGTTTCAATTTCAGATTTAATACCTAATAGTGTGAGCTCCTGTAACAGGTACTGAAGAGTATATTGAGAATTTCCATTTCCATAAAAATATATATTTCCTGTTATTCTCCCTCTACTAAGAATCAAGAGATCCCTCTTCAAATCCAGCTATAGGTCCAGAAGCACAGAGGGAAAACGAAATGTCAAAATCAGATAGATTATATGTTACAAGAATAAGCAAACGACTGCAAGTTTCTAGCAATTAAGATCATGCAGAAAGTAAGAATAACTTAGATATACCCTGAATCTAAGTTATGTAGCTACAGAAATACAAACCAGTCTGACTCTAAAGCTGGCAAAGCTTTTAACCAAATTTAGAATTAAAACCCAGATATTCTGGTAAACATAGTATCAGAAAAAAAAATTATGGAAATTCAGTAATGCCAAGTAATCTCTACTTTCTTCTTTGACAGAGTACATTATTTACTTCGTTATATCAACCATGTGTATGAGATCTGCCAGACAATATATGCCATAACTGGACTATCTAAACATTCATCAAAACTATTTACAAACAACTCCCATTGTTTGTTATTCCATAAAATTCACACAGAGTAGTATCTTACCCCAGAGCAATGCGATTAAACATTACCTGTCTACCTGACAACGCATCCATTTTTCCTGAAAAATGATAGGTTGGTAAAACACATCACACAGTTTCCACCGGCATTACCCTTCCTCTACATACATCTGGGAATTAGTTTTCTTAGAGAAAAACACACAGAAGGTAAACCCCATTGCTTCTCCTAAGATTCCCAGGACAATTACTACATGCCTTCGTGACTGTGACTTACCCACTACAAAGTCAGAAATAGCCAGATTGAGAAAGAAATAGTTACTCCGATGCCTGAGGTTTCTGTCCAGGATGAAAGCCACGATCACCAGGATGTTTCCAAGGACAGTGACCAGACACAGTAATACCATGAGGAAAGCCAGCAGCACCAACATGCCCAGTGAAAACTCAGAGCTCAGTGACTGGGTGGGCCAAGTCTCATTACACACTGCAGCCACACATGGACTTTCTGCAGAGTTGTTGTGCATGTTGTGGACTGCAGTCAGTTCAGTCTGGGAAGAAATCACTTTTGGCAGTTATCCAGACGGCTGAGGTTCATAAAGATTGGTTTAAAATCCAACAAACATTAAAAAAAATTTGTCTCGGGAAAGAAAAAAGTAAAAGCTTCTGATGCTAGATAAATCTAGTTTTCTTAATGTATAACGTACGTGTATAATTCTAGAAGAGTTACTGGTTCTGAAAAATGCTTTTTTTTTTCAAGCTCGTGCTTAAAAATGCAAGTTCTTCTTTAACTAACCTGATTCTTATCTGTGGAGGTCAGGAGGGCTGATTTGAGGTTCTCTTTTACTTTCCTCCTCCCCTCTCAGAAGTGTTTTTCTTGCTAGCATTATGGACAATTTTTTCTGAATTTTTTTCCTGATCCTGTGTATGTATCTTAATTAGAATTTAAACTATTTTCTAATTTCATCCTTGTTTATCTGGTGTCACCGCAATTCAAAAAGCCTGTGGCCCCTCTCTCTTGTACCTTTTTGTTGACCAAAAACATGGTCAATTTCATTGTTGCTGATGAACTACATGCCCAGAACATGAATGAGAGCTTGGCAATTAACTTTAAAAAGATGAAGTTTTTCCTTCCCCTCTGGTGGGAAATAATGTGTGTCTTCCACAAATGCTTATATTTTGCATGAGTAATGAAGCTACTTGCAGAGAGCTGTGAGTATTCCACAACTGTAAAAATTCAATCACTTTTATTATGGGTTCTAAAAACACTTTGGTGTCTAATTTTAGATACTTAAATTTGAAAAATGTTGGCTGTCATGTCTTTGTTTCTGTTGTGGGAGCAAATTCATTAGCATTTGCCAAGTGCTTTTACTAAATGTTTGAATGGCAAAACTTTATTATCCATACAAATATCTTCACAGCATGGATGTCCATTATTGCTTAAGCTTTATTTAATTTCCAGGTAATGCAGGAAACACACTATGGCATGACTACTAACACCACTAGCCATTCTTCAGCTAGGCCATATTGAAGCCTGAAGAGGAAACTCAGCAGCTTCACTTTCATGAGAACCAGCTGACCTTGCCAAATGGTTTAAATCTTGGGGTGCTTTCTAGGAGTAAACAGCTACCTAATTCATCTCCTTCCCTCAGCATTTCTTCTTGGAGTTAACTTAGATCTAACTTGGTTTCTTGAAATCTTAGATACTCAACTCTTCCACATCTACTTGGAAAACCTATGTGTAGCAAGCCATCTACAAGTACCAAGTGAACTTTAACAATAAAGATCCACTAAATAAGCTTTTAGCAGAATTATGTTTTATGTGGCTGTGACTATTATTAGATCAGTCTGAACATATCTAGATAGAAAAATATCTAAAGTAGCTAATAAAGAGCTAATTTTCATTTTTTATTCAAATAGACATGCTTGGCATTAAATGCATAGCACAGAGAAACACACCAAAAGGCTCCACAAGTAAATGTTCCAGCTTTCTCTTCCATTCCCTCTTTCCTCCAGAGTAAAAAAGAATATATACAAAACAGTAGAAGCACCACCCTGAACTACCTGCAATGTCAAGAAATTACAGTCCATATTTGCTATGCTGCAATAAGAAAAACAATTATCTTTTAAAAGTTAAGGCTAGTAGATTTTAGAAACATGACCTTTTTCTATTTTCAGCATTTCCAGCTACATGAAGGACATTTAGAAGAACTGATAAGCCTCATAGCTGCTTGTAAGCTTGTAGGAATAACAGTTCTTTTCCACTGCTCAACTGTCTTGAGTCAATTAAGGCTCTTCTACCTCAAGGCTCTGTTTGACAGCGAAACCACACCCCAGTTCCTCAGAAGGTACTTGGCTAACCAAATATCCCAACGAGTGAGCAGATACAAAGTCATGGTCTAGTCACTTAAGTTTAAGACACAAATCCAAATAAATCATTCTGATACTACCTTGTAGGAGAGTGTGGTGCTGTAATTACTAATCTGTTTTCTATCATATTGCCAATTCATTTCCAGAATAGTAAAACAAAAACAGTAAAAGAAAGATGTAAGATAACAGAGCGGCCAAAAGGACAAAATAAAACTTCCTTCTGCTCTCCTACAAGTACAGAATATGTCTTAAACAAATTTATAGTATTTGATAACAAACGCAAGTTAAAACTGCTGCTTCAGTTTAACATTAAAAATAATGTTCTCACCGCATTTAAAAAGTTAGAGCTGTTGCCAGCCATTTTTGCAACTTCCTTCCCTTGCTGGATCTTCTTCTCAGAATAAAGGAAGTTTTAACTTAGGAAATGCTTGCAAACAAAAACAGGAAGAAGATATTAAATAGGAAGAGAATATAACTTCTCTAACCAAAAGTGTCCAGAAGACAGACAGCCGGTAGTTCACAGTCTCTGAAAGCAATTGTGTGAAAATACAAAGGTACTCCGGCCTCAGCCTCAATACAAAAAACTAGAGATTTCAATTACTAATACAAGACAGGTATTTGCATTTGAATCCAGGAATGGAGAAGGTGAGAAATGCACTTTTTCAATTAGTCAGCTGTCGTTTGGAGGGCGGTGGTGGGATGTGGTGATGGTTCCAGAAGCTGCAACGTCCTCATAACAAGGAGCTGAAATGCGTAAGAAACAGAACTTGTGTCTGAGTTCTACTTCAGGACAGCAGAAAAAAAAAACAAAAAAAAACCCACAAAACAAGATGAAAATGTATCTATAGCTTTACTGAACTCTCTTCTGAATGCAACATATCTGCTGTATTGGATAAGGCAGTAAGGTCCAGGTTTTCTTTGTATAAGATGTGCAAAAAAATCTTTGGAAGTTTTTAAAAAATAAATTAGTGTTCTGTTCTCCTCTTGTTATCCTTCCTTATCTTTTTGCTCTTTCCTGATTGTCTAGATGATTCTTCCTGAAATGAGAAACAAGCATTTCAAAATGCAACCAATATTCTTGTAAACCACAAGTATTCTCTTCAGGTCACCTATGAGAATTATTTTTAATATGAACCACGTTCATACTTCACTGGGATTGATGAAAATTTTGAGCTGTATACTATTTATCCACTCAGTCTTGCTATTTAGAAATTTCTGCCTTCAGCAATGATAAAATTATAGATGCAGCTACCTCAACAGAATATAACAGAAAAATCATCTCAGCTATTTCCACTCAGGGAAGAGGTTACCAGTATGGGAAAAATTCTATACTATACTGCAAAACTCCTTTTAGTGTGGATGTGGCCTCATCACAAGGTACACAATGACATTAAAACTGCCTTGCTTGCCTAAGTGAAACAAACATACATTGGGAACAACAAAATTTGGCCAATCTTTCTCAATGAATACTGTAATGTACAGTTTACTCTGACTGTCAGTTCTGAAAAATAAGATTTTTCTTTGGTAGGCATTCATTGCAAGCACTCCCCAAAATGGTGATGATGCTATATCTGACAAGAACACAAGACATTTTAATCTACTGCCATCAATAGCTCACACATGGGAAATGGACTCTAACAGGTTGTTTGAATTCTGCTGTTCTGAAGACAGTTAAAAGAATACTTTCTCTAGGAGCCACATCCATGGTAGTAGCACAGTCATTACCCTAAGCTCTATCTGTTATTTTTCGATGGACACTTGGTAACAAAATATGTTGGTTAACACAGAAAAAATAGTCTGTTTTAAGTTGTTAAAAAATATAAAAAATAAGCAATCCTTTGGTACTAAACCTTCTCAGGAGGATAAATGCTTTAAAATCATTCATTTCCTTTTATTTTATATGCTATGCTTTCAGAGAAAACACTGATAAACTGTCAAGAAGGTGAACCACCAAGTATATGCAAACACCTCTAAAACGGAAAAAGCAAATAATTGAAAAGTAGAGGGAGAGGAAGGGCAAAGAACACTCAGCTTCTGGCCACAGCTACCTGAAATACTTTCATATACAAAAAACACCTGACTGCATATTTTTTCAGTTATCCATTAGTAATTATTTCCTACTATCTGAAACTTTGTCGCTTGCAATTACACACTGTAACGTACATAGATATGTCTAATACACTTTTCTGAGGAGAAAGAAGTGTTGATTCTGAGGATAAGAAGTGCTGAGAAACAAGAATATAAGAATAGTAAATGACCTAAGTCCTTTAACAAGAAAAAATCCATTTAAGGTCATTTGGAATTTTGTCTCCTGAGTTATTTAAGCTTCCTTGGAACATTTTCCCACAACTTTTTCTGTACCAGTAATGTTACTTTGCTTGAATTCTTCAAGATTATTTCAAAATAATGTCTATCAACCACAATTATGAAAACTTCTTTGAGTATAACAAAGCTTTCCATTTTTAAAATGCCTCCTAGTTACAGTGATTCCCAAGCTTGGTCTGCCTACACACGCAAACTGTGGGCACAGGGAAACATGAGAAGCAGCAGCTTCCAGTTTTTCAACACAAAAAGAGGCATGTCCCTTTACCATCTTTCCCCAACCCTCAAATTTGGCTTTGGATCAATGTTCTCAACTGCTGCTATCCTTCTGTTGCAGACCTCAACTTAGAAAACATGCCACTAGCTTCCTCAGAAGTTCTCTGAACTGACCCTGTGAGATCATCGAAGAAACCCAAGGATGACATAGGTTATATTACTCCTCTTTTGGCTGCATCTAACAGGGAAAATTACACAAGTTCACAAGTAAATGCCTTCCTTCTAAGCGGCAGAAACTTACCACTGACGGTACATAGTCATATTCCACAAGTATATTTCTTGCACTATTGTTTATGTGTTTGAAACGATCTGGTCCTAAGAGAATACCTCCATACCAGCGGGATACCACAACTAACACATTGTGGACATTCAAAATCTGTGAGTAACAGAAAGAAATAGAAGTTGTGATTTTTTAAATCAAACTAGTTTTACTGTTGACAACAATTTTAAACATAAAAAAGTTTACTATCTTGCATTATTATGAAGACCTTACAGTCAGGTCTGTGGCACACAGACTTATCAGAGAGTAACAAAAGTGACAAGTCAGCAGTTGTGGTTAAGTTTCTCTCTGCAAGCTCCTACCCAAAGGTAAATGTAAAAGTAAAATGAGTCCCCATATCCCTCGGAAAGGGCACAAAGCTCTCTCATGCGCCCTACAGTTGCTCATCAGTGTGTCAAAACCTTCAGGCAATACTTAAAGAAAAAACTACTGAGTTACATTTTTGTATTCTTTGATATGATCAATCACTATTATGGAGCATTAAGTGCCTAGACAATCTAAGTCTGACAGCTTTCAAAAGTAT
The DNA here is from genome assembly GCA_013399695.1 of Formicarius rufipectus. Lineage (NCBI taxonomy): Eukaryota > Metazoa > Chordata > Aves > Passeriformes > Formicariidae > Formicarius > Formicarius rufipectus. Next base: position 21,504 of record VXAU01002548.1, read on the forward strand.
ATATTAACAAGCTGAGAAAAAGGTGGTAAGATTGGAATAAACTGAGATACAGTAACTGATATATTGTTTCTTTACATTGTTTTCATAACAATGTTTCCACTCTTAGCAAATATGCTTGTGTATCTTGGTAACTGAAGTCTTCCTTCCCAAGACTGGTTTGAGTTATTTACGAAGTTTGAAAAAGTTTTAAATTAAAAATGTCAAAATACCTCCATCAATTATATTTTTTTCAGAAAAAAAGTAAACCTTGAGAGAAGTCTCCAAGAATAAGAGTGTAACACACTAGGAAGCAGAATATTGAAGCAAGAAAAGTATGAGAAAACAAAACTCCTGTTGTGAAGGGGACATCAATCTAAAAATAAAAATCAAAGCAAATATTTTGTCTGCTCAAGCCTATTTACAGTGCAGTGATTTTTAAAATCTTTTCAAAATTTCCAGAAGTCAAAGATTAATTTTTACAACCTGCATAAGATGAAGAAGACGTCCACCTGCTGCTGTCTCTCCATCATCTTCACAATCCTGCAAGAAAGTCTGCTTATCTTCACAGTATATTCTTGGAAAAAGAAATAAAATAAATGAAAAATATGTCAATCAACTACCATCTTTACATGATTAATAAAGTCTCAGAGACCTTTCATACACATACATATCAATTATAATTCTCTACTACGGATATTTACATGGAAACAGGATGAGGCTTAGGGTAAACCACAAATATTTATCTGTACTGTAGAACAAGTCTGAAGAAGCTTTTACACAGGCTTTAGCTAGCTACTTGAGGGTGACTCCAGAGTCATAGCCAGTGTAAAGTACCCAAACAGAAAAATCCTTAGGTTTTCAGACTAATAGTTACACCTAGGTGAAACCAACTCTATCAGATACAGGTTCAAATTACAGTACAAACTAGTAAGTTGAAGGAACTTGGACAAAAACATTATGAATAATTAGATCTATATTTCAGTAGCAATATGAAACTATTATTGAAATTCATCCCTAGGTTATCCACGTCATCATCTTTCTCAGGGGGCACTCCAGGAAACTTATGAATGTATAGCTTCATATAACGCACAGCTGCCCAGGTCCAATTTTCCAGAAATAACGCTCAGAGTTCTACTGCTTGTTACCAACTGATTTCATACAGAGGTGGCACAATAAGAAAGAGGTTTCTGATACTAGATCACAAGTAGGAAGCAGTGAAGAACATGTCTTTTGCTTTTCTGAAGTGCATTTGGATAGTATGAGTGAAAGAAGCCAGATCATCATCTGCAACAAATAAATCCCCTCTTTATGGAAACTCTTCACTAGATAGAAGCTTTTACTTTTTGGTAAAATAAGCTTTTACTTGCTCTTGTTTCATGTTTCATTAGGATCACACCAGGATAGACATGAATGGATCAGCATCTATACTGCTTTTCCAGATGACTGGTCCTCTAGTAATGAAAGCACTCCCTTTTACTGTCACTTAAATTACTCAGAAAACTTGCATCACTATTTAGACTGAGACCAATTTGTTTCAAATAAGCTATGTTCACAAAAGTTGCCAGAGGCAGATCACCACCAAATTAATTTTTACCTGTTTCTCATTTTCCCTGAAGTTTCTTGTATTTCAGCTGAAACTTCATATGCCATATGCATCAGGCTTTCTGTTTGGAGTCTTATTTCAAGTGATCATTTTCAGCTATTTCTAAATATAAGGTTGGGGGGAAAAAAAGTTACTTCACCCAAGTAAAAACACCTTCAGTTCAGGATGATGCACCATTTCCTTGCTCACACATACTATACAAAGTATACAAACACATGTTCAAATCCACTTTTGCTTTTTTTTCATTTCTAATGCTGTTCTACTATCTTATTTCCTACTGTATGTTCTACTTTCTTGATGTCAGATTCAAAGCAAAGCCTGTAACACTATACAAATAAGAAACCTACTTTAATGGGAATGAATTTCTTATGCCCTGCAGTCATTTGTCGAAGAGCACAAAAAAAAAGTACTATTTGCCTCTCACCTGTATGCATATATGTTGTGAGTAGCACTTGCAATTTTCTTGTTCTCATATAATTTTTCAAGAACCTTTTTCACCTTAAAAAAAAAATGGAAAAAAACTTTTTTTACAATAGGGATTTCATATATGCCATCTCAATATCACTGCAAAACAAGCATATCCTTATTAGTACATATATGAAACAATTTTAGGGTTTGACATAAAATGAATCAAATATTAAGTGTTAGCTCAAGAAGCAACTTCTCAATATCCTCATGCTTGTTTCAAATATTTTACTGTGATACTGAGAACAGATGCTCCTTGAATTTATACATTATGTATATTTATGTTATTTCTGAAGATACAGGAGTGTCAAATTGCTTTATTAAACAAGAAAGACATTAAGAGACAGAAAATGTTTTTAATGAGTATTAAGAATCAATTACACCAGATTATTTTTCCAACTATAAGAATAGAACACAACTTGAACATACCACTATATAGTTTTAACCCATTTCACAAAAAAATGTGATATTTTAAAACCAGTACTCTATTTCAAGTTCTTCCTTTTCTCTCAAACGTGTTTTTTTCAGTTACCATTTCACAAAAGAACAATAAAAAAGAAAAGGTTCTATTAGGGGTCTGAAAGTGTCAGTATTTCCCAACAAACAGATATTCCCATCATGCCCATCTTTCTGCTGTTAAGAAGTACCAAGTTTAAAACATTTATCAGTATCAGTTCATCTTCTGTTTCTAGTTTAATAAGCCAGCAATTGTTCAACCGTTTACAACGGCCTAGCAAAAAGGAGAGCTTTTGATTAAGGCATCATTTTAGTACATAATGCAAACATTACTGAAGTTGAGAAAGCTTGGGAAAACCTGCCTGGCAAATAAACTGCCTTCCATTGCAAAGAAAAATGTCTCTGAGGTGTAATCAACAACCATATTCAATATATGTCTTAGTTATACTGTGCTATTCCACTTTCTTGGAGAAATTCAAGTAACAAAAACCATCTCAAATAAAAGACACCTCAATGAAAAACCTCCTATTAGTAATGGAGAACATTCTTCAGACACCTGTCTTCTCCTCATTTTGAATATTTAAGAAAGACATACTAATACACTTTGATAAACACAGACAATACATGGCCTTATGGTACGTGGACTTAGGATTATCACCCTCGACATTACTTATTTACCAGCTCGTGCTCCCCTCCCTATTATTCCTGCTTTAGGGAAATAAGGGATGTGATTCTCTATCTGTCAGTGAGGCAACTGCTCATAACAGACACAAGATGTTTAAACAATCGATCAGTTAGTTCCACTCAATGAAAGAATTGACACTACACTCTGTACGCTGTCTTAAATTATGAGTGAGTATCACTGCAGGACACAGATTATGCAGATAAAGTATTATGGGCACCTACTAATCTCTCCATCTGATAAACAAGTCAGCTTTCACTACAGCTACTACAGTGGTTACTCCATTCCTCATCCATTTTGACCTTCTTTCAGAAAAATTAGTCCATACCATAGTAAAGCTTCCCCACAGTCTGAAGACCAAACACCTCACTCTGTGCAGCAAGACTCTTGCAATACAAGAAGGATTTGACACTTTGAGGAATTTCTCTGCCTTTATATTAACCATATACCAATAAGCATTGAGTGGAAATTCCTGTTTGTTGAGTAATTGTTCTCTTTAAAAAAAAAAAAAAATCAAAGAAGAATATCAGTTAAGAATGCCTTTGTACACAAAAAGGAAATCACTAACCTGCTTTAAGTGAGCCCTATTTCTTGACACTTAACTGACCTCTTGCAAACCCTTGTCTGTGGGTACAAACTTCCTCATGTGTAGAACAATTTTACTTGTAAATTATGATAAAAGAGCGAGAGGATTTTAAAATTAAAAAATTAAATTACCCTAAGCCAATGATTCCCATTTCTTCCCTTTCTAAGCAACAGAGTTCATACATATAGGACATAAAAAAGAACCACTTAAAGCAAATAATAGCTGTAGCACGAAAAGCTAAGTGAATGTACCATACATTTGAACTTGAAAGGTTAAAGTGCTCCAGGAAGGATATAGGGATTTAAAGACCCAATCTTACGTCCATACTTGGCAAACTACTGAGATATAACTAAAAACAAACAAAAAACCCCACAGACAGGTTAAAACACTACAACTTTTGTACAGAGAAATATACCTCAAAACCCTATCAATTTGGCAACATTCTTTTATAGTGACTAAGCATGTGGTTTATTTAGCTTACCTGGATTTTCAAGAAGTATCTGGCATATTCCTTACAAAAAATTCTTAAAATACAACCTGAAATTGGATTAAAAAAAAAAAGAGGAAAGTCCTCTCAAGGTTTAACTCTAATAATGAGTACTTTCCCCATTAAATGGTGATGATCAATGGGGGCTGATGACCGTAGATGCAAAGTGATGTACAAAGTAACTCAAGTAACCCCTCTCAAGTATGTCTCAATATTTATTTATGAATTATCCAAGTGTGTGGATGGAAAGCATTTATAACATCATTTTAATTAATTTTCCAAACAAAACATGATTGACTTGGTAGCTTCCAAATATTTTATGATAAACTTGCCAACACCCAGAAGTCAAATTACAATGTTCTTATTCTCTTACATGTAACACATATAATGGTGAAGAACAGCAGGAAGCACTGCAGTGCTGTTATTTATTCAGTTATTATATATTCAGCTGACAGTCAAAACAAGAAACTGGTGACTACTCAGACAATGTCAGCACACAAAGATGCACAGACAGAAAGACAAATATATTTGATAAGTTCCAAGTATTTCAGTAACATTTTGTCAAGTTCAAAGTATAGGCAAAAAGAGAAGAACCAGTTTCTACTGACTTGTCTGGTTGTCACCACTGGAGCCAGATGTGCCTGGAAAGTGCTCCTTCGATCTGTGATTGGGTTTCCGTGATGTATGGGTGGCAGTTCTTCATCTATTGGTAACAAACAAGAAAGTGGTTTTTTTCTCTTAAAAGTACAGAAAAAATGTATAGGTACAAGTAAAGAATATATCAGCTTTCAAAAGTGGATCTGTTAAAGGGAAGTACATAAGATGACAGAATGAGCAAAAATATGTTGGGTTATTTAATGACCATTATTAATCTTTCTATGAATTTATGGATGCTAATTTTACTCTAAAGCTGGGTAGAATAGCAGAATCTTCAGACCTCTCCTATATTATTTCAACAGAATTAACGAGAGCATATTTATTACCTTCCTGACTTTCAGATGTCATACAATTTAACATTTTAATTGAATCTTCCTGAATGGGCTCATACTCCAAGAGAAGATCTTCTCCATCATCTTCATCAACTTCTTCACTGGTTTTTTTAATATCCGGTTCTATTAAAATACAAGTAGCAGAATTTATTACATACTTTTTTTTTTTGCAAAAAGGAAAACAAAATCTCAAACTTTTTCTCAAAACTCTCTGGCTTTTCAGTTCAAAACAATTTGCCACTAAAAGTTATGAAATGTAGAGTAGTAGTATTAATTGCAGCAAAACCCAAAAATACTTAGCCCAGTACTAACTAAAATCATCCTCAGAATTAGCAATACAATACTTGTGCTATGGGATCCTTACATAAGATCTTCCATTTCAATACTAAGTAACAGTATTCCTAAGAAGACAATAACAATAATGCTTACTATTTCCAATAAGTATTTACAATGCTACCTTTAATTTAATCTGAACTTACATTAAATAATAAGATGATGCTCTGCAAAAACTCCAGTCATTTACTCTATTACCATACATCACTCCAGTTATTTGGGGAAACACACAGAGCTGTTGCTCAGTGCTACTTCATGTTATAAAATCATCAGATTTGCAACATCTCTCTCGACCTGTTTCAAGTATTCTGGGACTCCGCAAGTCCTGTCTTCCTTTATGCACATAACATACAAAAAATAATATTCAATAACAAGAGGAAATATCATGCATGGTTAGGGTTCTGGCATCTGGATTTAGGGACAAGTTAATACATCATGGTCTGATTCATATTCAGAGGGCCTATGATGTGACGATGATGATGCAGTTTTTGTAACACAGGTATTGTCCATAAAAAAAGCAGAGGGGTGACAAAGCATGTTCAAAATGAATTAGATATATCATTAGATATAATAAGTAGGAGCTATAAGACTGCAGTCAAAATACTCAAAATTCCAACAGTGTCAGTAAAATTTTTACTTCTCAGTATCCACTCATTAGTCACATCAGTGAAAACTGACTTCTTAAATGCCCGTGATATAGCAACAGAATGCAGTTTATTGAAAGTCTAAAACCAGACCTTATCATGAAGCAACACTCAGAATAGAATTCATTTTTCCTCTTTGGACTTTTATTCCTCGGATGGACCGAGCTAACATCCATGACACAAAAAAGTAATTACCTTACCTTTTGCAACATGTGCATGCACATATGATACTTGTGCATTTCACAACAGTTTAGCATTTTAATGCACAAAAAAACCCACTATTTTTTGAAGGAAGAACTGTGAATTTACACAAACTCTGTAAGAGCAACAACAGAAGAATCACTGCAATTCTAGTGATCATGTACTTTTCATCCCAATACAGTAAAAGGCAATTAAGATCGAATACTTGGTCCTATTTGGCATATTCCAGTGTTATCTTCTCTTGAATCCCAATCCTCCACCAGTGCACTCAACACCAAAAATAAATCCTTTGCAGAACTGATGACAATGCATAATGTGTGCAGCACTGTCCTTTCATGCAAGAAAGTTCATTCCTGAGGGAATGGAGGACCTTGTTCTAGTTCAGAGGTCACCCTCCTATTTCTTTTCCCTACTGCTCTATAAAAAGCAAAGTTATCACTGTAAAACAGTAAGCTATGACACTGGAGACTGGTTTCTAATATTTAGATCCAATACAAAACTGGACATTAACTTCAACTGAAATTTACTGTGCAGTGGAACCAGAAGTAAACTGAAAACCCCATGAATTTTTTGAGTACCTGGATCTGAAGATTGAGCCTTTTCTATCAGAACTTCTCGTATCTTCTCCACCCACAAATACAGTATACTTTCACCAAGGTTCTGCCTGGAAGTAAAAACTCACAGTAAATGAAGAATCATTTTTGCAGATTTCACTTGGAAAGCACACCAAATAACATAGAGATTTCAGACACAGAAATAGAACAAAATAGGCTAGTGAGATAAACAGCTTAGGAAGGCTTGTGGAAAGTACTTCACTGGGTGGCACACAATATCTGTATCATTATACACTCTCTTTGTGGCTTGCTTTATTTATTTATTAACATTCAAAGCACCAATGCTGGAGGAAACAGAAAACTGATAGAAACTTTCTGACGACTAAGTAGAGGAAAAGCATCTGTGAGAAGAGCAAGCTGGACAGACCTTAGTATTTTCAAAAGAATGCTAAGCTACCATGTCTAGCCTTTGAACTTGCCCTGGATCAGTTTTCTGTACATAAAGAACTGTACTGCCAGTGGTGAGTTCCTTCAGCTGCTCTGGGACTGTAGGGGACTCTCTACTAATCAGTATGGCTGGGGCTGATCTCAGTGAACTGTGACAGGAGGTCACCAGCAGCAGGCAGAGGGGAACATTGGACTGGTGTACTCCAGCTTGGATAACAAGCAGTCCTACTGGACAGGGAGATAAAGATTTAGGTCTAGGAGTCTTCAGGCAGGGGCCACAGGTGTGTATTAAGGTACTGGGGAATGAATACGTTCTATACATGGATATTTGGATTTAAGAAATGCTGGCTTTACATGCAGTAAGACCCAAACAACTCAAAATACATTTGAAATGGTGTGCTGAAAAATTGCCTTCACAATTTTAATTTAGTACATTTCTGAACTGTGCATGTTTGTCTCTAAATCAAAACTAAGATTTAGGGCCATATGTAGCTCAAGGTTTCTCACTGCTTTCATTCTTACTGCCACCACCTGGGCACCATGTAAATGACAAAACTGCATAACATACGTAATTTAAGAAAAAATATTCAAGTAAAATTAAGGAATTTATAAACTTGTAGCTGTCTTCAAAATCTGGGCAGACTCCAGAACAATTCAACATCTTGATCTCACACTGCTTATCGTAGTGAAGCACTGCTGTAAAACCTGAAGACCTATATTTTTTTCTTTTAGTGATGGAATGAGAGAGATTAGACAATAAGACTTCTTAGTTTTGCACAAGTAAATAGCAGTTTCTCCACCATAACTCAATTTCAGTTTCCAAATAGTTATAAATTATACTTAGTCTGAAAGCTTATGTTTCTGTGTTGCTTTTTTTTTTTTTTTTGTCACATTTGCCTAAGTCATGAAACAAAGCTTTCTGCTGAATAGAAGTCTTACCAGAAGAGTATCTGGGAAGAAAAAAAAAAACCGAAAAAAAAACCCCCAGAAAACAAAACCGAAACCCAAACACACACATTTGCTACGCTTTTAAGAACTTTGTGTCTCTCAAAGCAACTTATGAACTGTGATTATCCACTTTTTTCATGTCTTGACAGTATAGTTCATATTAGTTTAGACTGCAGAACTAGACAACTTAGATCACTATGGACTAGAAACTCAAACACACAGTGTAGACCATTTCTCTTTATCTGACAACCATTCAGACAGTGAATAGATAAAAGGTTTCCACAAATACTGTGCAGTCAGTGTCTACTCCAGGTTTTTAAACAGTCTAAAATGACATATAACCTAAACTATAAACATGTTCACTTCCTGTTGAACAAACAGAAGTGAGAGAAGACCAGCGAGGGCTCTGAACAGCAGCTGACAGAGACAGAAGGGAGCTGCAAGGGACTGAACTAGCACAATTCATCAGCCCACAAGACTGCAGAGGTGGGGAATGAAAAACAAAAACAGAAAACCTGCTTCACAACCATGTTCACGTGCCAACTTGTGTTGGATGCTCAGGACAGTTAAAGAACCACCTACAGCAGCTCTACCTGTGGTACACACTACAACCAAATCCTTTGAATCTGGAGAGCACTATGGATAATCTCTGACCTTTTTTCTCCACTGAGCAACTGTGGCGAATATGATCCCATGGCACTTTCCACTTAAAATTCTTACGCGTTTTTAACACTTCAATTTTACTTGCTTAAGTGAACTGTTGCTTAAGAAACATAGTTAATCAAAGTAACTGAGTAATTACATAAAAAACCCTTATGCAAGCTAAGTGCTCTCTTCCTCATGGCATTAAAAGACATTTCTTATATAAGCTGTTCGGATTTCACTATCTGGGGCATGGCTGTGCTTTCTTATGATGCATTTACATTTCATTTATTTTACTTTATATTTGGGATCTGAAAGGAAGAAATAAACCATATAAAATTACTACATTTACTACCCCAATTTTACAGCAATTCAAAAACATGCAATTTGAGTATTTCTAAATGCTGTTTATTCTCATGCATTCATTATGTCTTGTTGTAAGCTGCACACTGTGATAATAAACAGGCTACAATGATGCAGATTCCAATTAATAGAGTCTGCATATGTTTGTTTTAAAACCTACTTAACTTCTCAGAAAAACTGTGCTCTAAGACACAAATGTTTTCACATCCCATGCTTTAACATTCAAATGCAGAATAGATGCAGAAACCTCAGCCTTCACAGCACCTCACAGCAAGAAACAATCTCATAGATTCTAAAGGGAGTCAGTTCTTTTGGGTTTCAAAATGAAGACTTCTGTCCTTACAGAAAACCAGGTCTGAACAACATAAAAGAGATTTCTCAGAGTTTAACACAATCTGTTAGTGTGAAATGATTAGTAAATACACGCCATCTTCAACTGTTAGATTGTTAAAAGAAACTTGCTCTGCCTATTGCAGCAATCACTTCTCAACCAGTAGTTAATGCAGATATTTCAAAAGCATACATTGAGCAGGGCATGGAACCGAAAATACACTATATCCTTTTACTATACTCCACAGTCTCAAACTTACAAATATATTTCTTCCAAGCTATTTGCTAGTTCAGTATACTCTTGTCCTCGAAGCCATGGGGCACTAGAATGGAAAGAAATACAATGAAAATTATGCGAAATGCCGCTTCCAAGATTCTAAAATAAAAGTGATAAAAAAGTGATAAACACCTTGAAAACATAAAGATGTTCAGTTGTGAATATCTTGGAAAAAGCATGATTACTCAGTTAACCTTCAAGACACCTAACCTGGGCTGCCTTTTCTTACCTCAATCAAAAAAGCTGGACCCATTTTACATGGAAGGCCACTGTCATTCCAGAGTCACCCTAAGTATTACTAGCTGATCCTTCCAACTCCGTCACCACTATAGTACCTACTATATTTAGGATGATTCTTCCATTCTGTACCACTGTGTTCCTGGTCTCATGTTAAACTACAAACTTTGCCTCAAGTTTCCTTGCACTTGTATTGGCTTGTCAGTACTCTTGACCAAAACTCAGTAGATATGCTGCGTGTTACACCCTCAAGGTCCCTCTATCACGCAAACCAGGGACCTGGCTTACACATCTCCATTCCCATCTTGTTTACCTGTCAGGAGACAAAGGGAGAGCAGGGAAGGAAAGCAGGAAGATGGCATATGCCACAGCTCCATCCCAACAAGAGTCAGTGCTGAGATGAAAAGCATCCCTTACAATCTGAAACAAGGATCCATACAAAGGGGGTACACCCAAGGAACCAATGAGACATTACTATTCAACACAACAGGCAGCTGCCCACATACATCCACAGTCTGGCTGCTGCTTATCCACAAAATCATGCTGCAAGAACTAGAGTTGAGGGAAGAGAGCAAACTGCCATAGGGAGCTCCGTAATATTAAGTTGGGAGGAATAACAGAATATTCTTGCTGAAAATGTTCCCCATCCCTTGCATGCTTTCATTCGAAGAGTCATCTTAACTAAACTTCCACTTACATGGTAAACAACTAGGAGTGGTAATTCAGAAAATACAAATGTTTGTAACAAAATTTCACCTACTTGAGCTGATAAATAGGTGGCTCTGCAGTTGGATATCCTGGTGGCAAAATCACCTGAAAGAAATTCAGAATAAGTATTCTCTGGATTACTCCTCTCAGCTGAGCTTTCCTGAAGGATTCTGATGTCAAGCACGAGGACTACAATTAATGTTACAAATGAACAAAACAGTTGCTTATGTTGTTACGAGAATTAATACCTGTACTTAGAATTCCAATAATGGCAATGCATATAATTATATGTCATGGTGCAATTTCTAAGGATGAAAAATAAAGTACCGAAAAAAATTTGAAAGAAACTGCACACATGGTTACTGGATCTAGAAAAGTGGCACCACACTTCCAGAGCTAGGCATTTCAGTGTTTCTGCCACTAAAAAACTTACTGCTTACCATTCTCAAAACATGAAGTGACAAGTTACTCAATTAAGTTGATCCAAATTTCGTTTTGTCTCCATACTTTTCAGAACATAAATTTAGAAGCAATTGCAGCAGATTCACTGAGGTGTCCTACACAAAGTTAGTGCTAAAATTTTTTCAGAAATTACTCTTTGGAGGAGCACACTGAAATGTTTTTGTCAGGCATCTTGTGGAATTGGAGTATATCATTACTGACTATATCACAATCACATCAATATGTTTTAGGAACAATCACTGAGTAGTCTTATCACAGACTCCAACCCAAAAGCTCCTTATTCCATGATAGTAGATGATGAACTGCATTTAAAAGGGTCTCACACAGCCCATGGTTTTGCCTGCATCAGTCCAAATGAAAATTTTGTGCTAAACTCCTTATCGCTACTATACCTGCAAACAAAGGGTCCATTTTGGGTGATCCAGACAATCACTGATCTTAATGCAGTAGATTTTTTCATCTTCATCAACAACACACCACTCTTCACCATAGATGGATGAAAGGGCTTCAATTTCATCAGTCTGAAACAAAACAACAGTATGCAAAAACAAGTAACTCCCTGACAAAGCCCACAACTTCTTGTGCCAACCACAGCCTTTTTTAAGTTTTGCTCTTCTACAGCTTATTGACATATGTGACAAGAGTCACTTCACTGGGAGGCCATAAACACTGGGGATTCAGTTCTGATTCACAGCGGGGGGGAAGGTTTAGGTTGGACACTAGGAAAAATTCCTTCACATAAAAGGTGATCAGACATCGGAATGGACAGCACAGGGAAGTGGTGGTGTCACTGTCCCTGGAGGTGTTTAAGGAAAGACTGGAAGTGGTATGATCCAGATGACACAGTAATCTTCGGCCACAGCTTGGACTCGATCTCAGAGTCCTTTCCAACCTACATGACTCCCTGATTCTCTAGGTAACTTTTGCTCAGTTCTCCTACGCACACACCAGCGTTTGCATGTCTGTGGATAATCCTGCCATCCTCAGCCGTGACAAGCTGAGCACAGTGACACGGAGCAGCGTGAACACACTTCCTGCAGCTCCCCCTCCGTGCGGCTCACGGCTGGACCGGACCCCTCCAGGGGAAAGACCCTCGAAGGCTGCGCACTAAGCTCCTCCCGAGGAAGTGCGGCTCCTCAGCAAACTCCCGTAAAAAAAAAAGCCGCAGCGCGTCCTTTCACACAGAAACTGAGCACCTTCACTGGGTCCGTGCTGCTAACGTGGCACCGCGGGCGCCGAGCCGCTCCCGGGGCCGGGGGCTCACCACAAGCCCCCACAGGCACAGCCCTCCCGTCACCCCCTCGCCGCTCACCTGCTGCTGGGCCCTCCCCGCGTCACTCGCCGCCATCAGGGCGAGAAGGAGGGTGGGGGAGGAGGAGGAGGAGGGAAGAGGGTCGGGAGCCGCCGTGTGCGCAGCCGTGCCTGGAGCGCCGCCGCCCTCCGTGGCGCTGCGGGGCCGGGGCAGAGGCGGGCGGAGCGCTGGCTGCCGAACAGCGTGTGTGAGCAGGTCTGTGTCAGCGGCGATGTCACTGAGCCGGCCCTCTTCACCGTACTCAGACCAAGCGATTGCCCTAAGTTTCTCCTAAAAATTATTTAGGAGGGTCATACGTGTTCCAATAAACATAAACATAAAATAAGCAATAAACACTTGAAGAAAAGTACAAAGATCAGTGTCTACAGAGCCATCGTACTGTCTTCTCTATGTGTCTGAATCTTGGGTCATCTACCATCACCACCTGCGACTCCTCAAACGCTTCCACCAGCGCTGCCTCCGTACAATCCTAAACATCCACTNGCCTGAAACAACACCTCAGCCTTGGCCATATTGACCACCATCAGTGGTCCACTCTGGCCTCCAATCGGGAGTTGTGGAGACACACAATCTATAACGCTGCTGTCTCCTTTGAAACAGCACGCAGAATCAGCCTGGAGGAGAAAAGGAAACGCCGAAAGAACCGTGCCTGTCAAGTGCCACCTATGGAAACTTTCTGCTGTGCCTTTTGCAACTAGACTTGCCTCTCTCGCATTGGCTTTATCAGCCATTAGCGCACTTGCAGCAAAGCGTGGGTAAAACCCTCCCAAATCTTTGTTCGTGAAGTCTAGCCATGATGATGAAGTCTTACTAAATAGAAAGGAACATAAATCTTTCTAATTAATCTCCAGCATGTTTATATATCCTAAATTAATAACAGAGTTGCTGCACTGATATGATGCACAGGAGTATTTAACACCTAATTAATTTCTTTGTCCATCTGAAATAACCACTCTGTTAAAGCTGGTATGAAATACGTATCTACAGGTTTCAAATTAAGGAAACAACATAGTGGAGTTTACTGAGCTGTTTGGGGTCATCTTTTAGTATACAATTGAACCTTACTGTTCTTTCTATGGTGAGACATCTCCCAAATTGATACTCTTCACAGCAATGCATTACTCTCAGTATTTAAAATGCTAACTAAATCTAACCTTTGCTCCATCACTTCTGTTGTTGTGACCTATAGATAACAAACAAAAACATTTAAAACTGAAATCAAATCAATTAAGTGAAAGGAGATCCTGAGTCAGGAAGCATCTCAAAATACCCCCTTGAATCCAAATACTTTGTTTTGTCTTCTCAGGGCAAGAAAATAGACTGAGTAATTACTAGTGCTTTTTTGGAACTAGAATCTAATCCTAGAGAACAAAAAGCTTAAACCAGATACAAATAGTATTTATTCAACCAGGACTGAATCACAAATAAATGAAAAATACAGAACTTAAAAATACAGAACTAAAGTTTCAGTAAAATATCAATAAACCTGCTTTATTTTGCCTACAAGAGTTCAAGCAACATGATGCACTTGCAACCTCTCTTTTATAATAAAAAAAGAGGAAGATTAAGAACAAATAAGGACGATGTCATGTCATGTACTACCAATTAATTCCCTCAGTTCTGTATTCTAGTTTTGGGCAGGATTTTCTTCTACTGAGACTGCCAGTACTGTAGTTTTATCTCAGGAATAGCTCAGGGAGAGCATTTTGCTATAGTAACTTACCAACAAAACACTAAATTTTCTCTAATGCTCGGATTCCACTCTATAGCAATAGAAATCTAAATGGGGCCATCCAATAATGAGCATATATAAGCATATATGAGCATATATTTAAGCACAAAGTAGTTCAGCTGATTTCAGTTTCACAGTGATGCATTTTTCTAGGCAGTGGTCTAAACTGACATAAATTAGCTGTAAGTTTCATAGCTATAAGTTGTCCATATGCAGCTGATTTATCATATTGGAACTAAAACCAAACCCAACTGATTCAATAACAAGAACAAGAAAGGGCATTAAAGAAGCCTAATTCTTTGTCTAAAACTACATGTCTGGTAAGACTAAGGAGAAGCATATGTACTGGTGACTTAACACTTTAGTTAAAAATGTTTCTTCTAATTTAGCCACAATTCAGTGTTTATGCTGTCTATAGCAGTGTACGGTTTCCTTCTGTAGAGCTACAGAAATCCAAAAGCTTTTCTATGGAACAGTAATTGCTAGCAGGTTTTAGGAGCCTCCGCAGACAACAGAAGAAGTAGTGAATTCTCACATTTTCTCCTGTCATACATGCCCTCAGATAAAAAGGGGCATCTTAAAAGGAACTCTTCTCTGTTCAGGACTTTTTTTTCCTGATAGAGAATACATCCAGAAACTGCTTAAACTTGTTTCAGTGTTGCTTTTAGAAGCAAAAATCATTTCTCATTTCAGAAGGCAATCCAGCTCACGCCCTCGATGAATTAACTACATTATAGGGTTATTTCTCAAGAAGCATGAAAGAAACTTCAGCAACAGACTTGCATCTCCAAGAATTCCTTTTTCAAGCAGTTCAGAACAATATGAGCATTTGTTTTAATCACTCACTGGCAGCTGCTCTTGGTAATCCAGGGAAATCCACAAGAATCATGTTTGAGAGTGTCACCACATTAGTTAACTCTCCTGTGCCTGTCTTTTCCCAGCTTAGTAAATAAAATCAGTTTGCAAATACGACAAGGACCTGTGCTTACTGCACTGCTTTCTGGACAAAGTTGAGGAGCAACTTCATCAAGAAGTGCATCAGGGCTGCATGAAAGTTGCTAAGGAACAAATATTTAGCTTCCGTTCAAGGACTTTTGGTTAGCTAATGAACACTCAGTCATTAAACATGTTACTGTGTGAAAACAAACACGCAATATGTCATGTATCATTTATTACTTCCACTTATCATTTATCTGCGTGCACTCCCTTGCCCAGTCATGTATCTTAAATTCTACCAGTATGCTCCAGTCTAAAGGGGAAGGAAACAAAGTGTCAGTGCAATAAGAAGTTGCTATATTAGAATTAATATTGTGAAGTTTCATGCAGGGTACAGATACAAATATGCATAAATTTTTGTCCCTTTCCACGTCTGAGATGTTTTCCAAAAGTTTTTCCTTAATTCAAACCTGGATAAACCATTAGCAACCAAGGTCAACTGGTTGAAAGGCAAGGCAGAAAGGGATGTATAGAAGTGCTGCATGTCTTCTTGCCACTGCAAATGGCATCTTGCAAAATGAAAAAGGATTGGCGTCCTGGCTTGTATAGTTTCTAGTGATGACATCAGTCACAATAGCATGGTTACTTTTGTCAATGGAGAGTGGTATTATTTCAAAATTTCCAGTTGAAATACTTCCTAGTCATAGGGTTTGGTTGCCTGCAGCAATTAATTCAACTAGTTGATGAAACACTCCACCCAGCAAAAGCTCCCTCCCTAAAGAAGTTTCTCCTCAGGAATCACTACAGCCTTACAGCTTTGACTTCTGTCATCAGGTTGCCTCATCACACAATCTGAGAGGATATAAAAACTACTATATTGTGAAAATCACTTATATAATACTTCAGTGAGCTCTGTGCCAGACTGTTTGTCAGTGCTTTCAGCCCTAAGATGAGACATGTTTCATGCTTTCTGCACCACTAATTTCAGCAGGTTATCTGAAAAAGGAAAGGTATGAAAAAACCCCAGAGAAAATATATGCTTAAAACAGAACAAAACCTTGGTATCGGCAACACCCTTTTTCTCATTGCCACACTTCAAAGTCTGAAATACACTGGGTCCTTATTACTCTGGGCTGTGCAAAGAGGCAAAACACAGGTGAAAAACAGACACTCTGAAGATGCTGGAAGCAGGGTGAGTTAGTGATCCTGACCGGGAGAGCACTGTACGTAAAGGAGTCAGTGATCCACAGTATAGTTAATTGAAGTAGGCCTAGGTCCATGCTGTGATGCTTTCAGGCCTGTATCATGGTGTACAAAACCCTTGGAAACAGGATAAACTCTGCCAGGGTCCTGACACAGAGGAGCCTGAAGGCAGCTCCCATGTAGTGCCGGCAGTTATACCATGTGCGTGGCCTTGCCTTTATCTAGAAGCATAGCAAGGAGTGAACCTCTCCTGTGAACATCCTTTATAAATAGCTGTTTTCTTGTAAGAAAACTAAAATAGCTTGATCAAAGAGGAACTTCTCTACACAGATGGGATTCATGCAGCCTGCCACAGGAGAAGTCCACACAGGAGCAGTCTAATGCTGCAGAAACATGGACATCTGAAAGGATGCAAGATCTACTTGCTTTCTCTGTTGCTCTTTACTCTGTCTTTTTAATGTTTTCAGGGATTTCTTACTCATTCAGAGAAAAAACCTGTGCTGACTGGCTGAACGGTGAAACTCTGAACCATATACTTTGTGCTGCATCGCAATAGGTTATAGAGTGGGGGGATGTCAATACCTCTATTACATTAAAGATTTATAAGAAATATGAGGTAATAATATACATATTTTTAAACAGTATCCATGTACATGAAATATAATACCAGATAGGGAAAGGGAAGGATGCTTATGTTTATTGTGAGGTTGCTTAAAGCAGTTATGGCATTATGAAAGATGGCTCAAAGTCAGAAGCAAGAGGAAGAAATAAAGGAAAGGGTATGTGGGGATGACACAGCTAGTGCTCTGAAAATAAGGACAGCAACTTGAAGACCTGCTCCTAAGAAAAGAAAGTCAGTGTGATCCTTCCCTGAAGCCCCTTAAATGTCATACGCTTCTTGCTGAAGCATGCCTGGAAGCAGATGTCTTAACTAAGATAAACTAATTTAGAGTAACAAATAGCAGTAGAAGTCCAAACATGATAAATTTGTGTTATGTCTTCAGGTATGGAACTGTTCCTTTTCTCCTTTTTGGTATGTCATTCTTCAAACTTTGAAAATGTGTAGCTATAGACAATAGAGAAAATTATTTATTTATATGCCTCATTATTTATGTCTGAAGAGTTTCACAAGAATTGCTCAGGTTTAAACTTGCCCACTTTTGGAACAGAAGTTTTATTCTCATCTTTTATGATAAGGCTTGGCACCTGTGGCTCCTGCTCTGACATTTCTGCATATGACACAGGCTTGGTTGTGCCACAGCAGCGCTAAGCTTCCCTGCTTGCTCCTGTAATAAATTCCTTGAGGATTTCAAAGGCACTATGGGAGTTTTCAAAAGGCAAAACCCATCTCATGTTCTAAAGGCAGAAAAACAAGGTGCCAGGTCTCGGGTTCAGGTGAAAGGTGTAGTGGAGCATAAATAAGGGCAAGACAAACAGAGGGGAGGGAGTGGTGGACCAAAGGGCCTGGAACAAAGAGAGTTCTTTTGTCCCTGGTAGCACCCAGTCTCTCATTCTTCCAGGTTCCTTTTGGCCATGCTGTTCTTAGAAACAGCATGTGTATTAACAGTTTCCTTTCACTTGTACCACGGTTGTATAGGTGACTGAAGCAATCGCCAAGAAACCCTTTTTCCCCCTCTGGTGATGCTGTACTGTTACTGTCCTCTTTCAAGCCCTTTTTTTCTGTTCTCCCTAACTCTCTGAACACCTGTCGGTGCCTTCACGTCCCCCCTGCCTCTTCTCCCCATTCTGCCCCTGACGAGGCTGCTGCATGCTTCCAGGGCAGAGGGGAGCCACGGCCACGCACCCGGCAACCACAGAACCACGGAATAGCTGGGCTTGGAAGGGACCTCTGGAGATCACCCATTCCAACCCCGTGCCAAGGCAGGGTCACCTACAGCAGGTGACACAGGAACGCGTCCAGGTGGGTTGGGAATGTCTCCGGAGAGGGAGTCTCCGCGACTTCCCTGGGCAGCTGATCCAGCGCTCAGCCACCTTCCACGTAAAGAAGTTCTTCCTCATGCTGAGGTGGAACTTCTTGTATTTTCATTAACGGCCGCTTCTCCTCATCCTGTCGCTGGGCACCAGGTGTGCGATACCACTCCGCAGCGGGCAGCCCTGGGGGCGCCCTGGGCTCCCTGTCCCGCCCTGGAGGCGCGGCCACCGCCGGCTGCGGGCTCGGTTCTCCCCCGGGAGCGCCGGGCGGGAGGGGGCACGGCCTAGCTTCACCCCCACCCCGCGTTTCGGGAGGGCTGCGGCGGGTTCTGGAGCCCTGAGTCCGGCCGCTGTGGCGTCTCCTCCTGCCCGGGGGCGGTGCCTGTGCCGCCCCGCCCTGCGCGGTGAGGGGGGAGCGGCCGGGCCGCCGCTGCCGGTCACATGTAACCGGGCTCGGTGCCCGTAACGCGGCGCGGGGAGAGGCGAGGCCGACGGTGGGTCAGCCCACCCGAGGTGGGTTTCCGTGCGCGGCGGGGGATGTGCCGCCCTCCCGCGGCGGCGCTGGCTTTGTTGCTGCGTCTTTGGCTGCCCCGTGTCGCCGTGGCCGCCTCTCCTCTGTGTTCGGGGGTGCGGGGGGGCTGCCGCCCGTCCCCCGGTAGTGGGGCGAGAGGGTGGCCCGAGGNGGAACAACCGTGGCGGTGGCCGGCGCTCACCAGGCTGAGCGCACCTTTCCCCCTAGGCAAGAAGCGGAGCTGCTGCGAGGCGTGAGCCTGTCTCGCCCTAAAAAGTGTGTAATTACCGCTACCGAAAAGTAGCTGCTCGATTCCAGACGGACGCAGGGAACTCCGGGCATTCTGCTGAAGTTCCTGAGTGCTTGGGACTGTGCCTACCTGCTGATCCTGGTGAGATCTCTCACGAGCTGTGGGTAAGCTTATTCCTAGCTCCTGGGCTGAAAGAAAATCTTTGATGTAACAGAAGTGCAGAAAACAACTAGGAGATGCCGAAGAACCGTGAATAGTTTAAATAGCTGTTGCCTTGGCAGTGGTATTGAATACATGCTGTGTTAATTGCTATTAAGCAAACAGTAGGTTGGATTTATAGAGGTGGTACTTTGACGAGAAGACTGTGTCATAGAAGCCTGTTCAACTTCTAGAATGATTTACCCGAACTACTTTTAGGTAACATCATACATGCTTCTAGTGCAGCTACCTTTTCTTCTTGGAGCAACTCCTGTGAGTACAGTGTTTTGTGTGGGTTTGTAGACAGGTTCTGTCTGTCTGTGCGGTTTGGTGAATTTTGTCCGCCGCCTTTACGAGCATCACATCATGGCGTGTGCGTGCTGGGACATGTGAGAAGTCAGCCTTTCCTACAGGAATCTAATTTTCATTGCTAGAGGGAGATCTCCTGAAATACTAGGCAATGTTGTGATTTTTTTTTTTACCAACCTTACTGTTTGTCTCAAGTAAAGGCTTCTTGGGCAACCAGTGGCTACCACTTCAGAGCCTGTTAACTTCAACCTTAAGTTGGCCTGTGCCAGTACTTCTTCTCCTGGTTTTCTAGCTGTAGCAGTGTGAAACGCACCCATGTTCTGCTTAATGTGTATTTTCACTATTCTGAGCTGTGTACGTGGTTGGAGGATTTAGCAGGAGAAGAAATCAAAGCAAAAACAAGTGAATCTTAGATACAGTGCAGCCTCATGGTTAGGGATGGCACTTTAGACCTTTGTAGACCTCATTGAGAAAAGCAGCTTTTTTTGCTTGGATGATATCCTAGCAGTTGGGTAAAGTTTGTAGTTTGTGTACTGGTAGTTAGGTGGCTTTTTGTATTGGAGTATTCTGCAAAACTTCCTTAAGCAGGCATCTAGACAGAATGGTAGCCTGGGCACGCTGTGTTGGAGACAATCCCTGTGTGAAGACAGATGCTGTAGTAGTGAATAGCGGGAGAAGATCAATCTGGCATAGGTCTCATTGAAGAAGATAAAAGTGGAGCATCTCAATGCTATTTTTTATACCTTCTTAAAGGATAAGGTTCAATTAGCAGTCAAGTACTGCTCTGATAGTCCTAATGAGTTCAACAGAAGTGCCTTGCAGTCACATCTCAGCTGTAGAGGAGATGCTAAATAATTTTCTGTGGTGTTTTGTCATGGTATGCCAGTAACTGTGGATACTACCACGCAAGTATTTCAATGGCATAAGGCATGAAGATAAGCTGTGAAAGGCAATTTAACCTGTATCAGCTGTTTAGTGATGGCAACACCACTTAGTGAAGACTTATGTGCTCTCTTAAGTGGCTAGTAGATTTGCATAGGGGCAGCACAATTCATATAGTTTAACCTACTAGTAGTATCTTAAGGCTAATAACTCCAAACTAGACCATTCAATTTCTCCCTCAGTGCTGATGGTCTGACTCAGTGCCTCAAAACTGGTGGATAAGGATTTTGGATCTCTCTTGGTGTGGATCATGGGACCAAATAAACTCTTGTCCACAGGGGAATGTAGATGTACAAAGTACAGTTGAAAGTGCACAGCATTTGAGTGTCTGTATGTTTGTTTCCATACTCAAACTTTTGCTAGTGGTTGCTCATCTCCATTATAGGGCAAATCCTCTTGCTTAGAGCAGTATTTTCAAAGTTATGATAAGTTATGTTAAGAGCCTCTTTGCTGCCATCATCATTTAGGTACTTCATTTAGCTCATTTACCCAAAACTTTGTTCTTTATCGCTTGTCTGGTGGGTAACTGCATGCAGGTTCACTTTGGATCCCCAACTGTAGAAACATTTTCACGTGAGTGATCCTTCTAACTATGGCTAATAGCCAGGCAGTCATTCTTCTGCATCATTGAATGCTTCAGGCTTACAAAGTGTATTTGAAATTAGAGGCTTGACCTAAACAGCAAAGTCTTTGGGGACAAAACTAGTGAAGCAGATAGACTTTTCTTAACCATGTTACTAAGTGTGTCAATCTCTTGCTAATGACTTCTGTTAAGAGTACAGATGAATCAGTGATTTTAAACTTACGACAATTTGTCGGGAGAAAAAACATGCAGTAATTTTACGTAATGATTCAGCTTTCCATGTATCTTAAGCTATTTAAGATTTTGCTTGTGTGTAACTCTTGCTGTATACAAGAGTTGTGTATTTGAATCACTGTCTTGGTTCCCTTCCCAAGCTGTCTTTTCTTTCATCTCATCAATATCAAATGGAAACAGTAGGTTCTTAGTGTGTTGAAAATGCATTACTATTCATACCTGCTGAGTATGTGGGTAATGATAGGAGTGTGTTTCTCTCATCTGAAATATGGCTAAAGAAAAACTGTGTGGGAGAGGGTGAAAATGAAGAATGCACTTTTTTTTTTTTTCTTAATGCTTGCAGGCGAGTAGGATGAGCTCTGTCCTCTTGTCTTTTGTTTGTAGGCTTGTCAGAGCTCCATTCTGTGTCCCACTGAAACTGTATCACTCAGCTTCAGAGATAGTCTTACAGGCTGATAATACCTTAACATGTTCAATTTTGACCTTTCTCTAGACACTGGTAGAACTGATTTCACTGAAGAAAGTTACACCTGCCTCGGTAACAATTAACTGTGCAGTGTTGTCTCACAGTAGTGGATAGGCTCCTATTTAAAGGAGAAGGTAGCTTCAGGTCTTGAAGGACTAATAGAAGAACTAGTACTGTTTTGTTTTGTTACCTAGTAGAATCAAAAAGCATGCACAAACAAGAGTACTGTCTAATGACTTTTGGAGAAGGCGTTTGTATCCTGTGTGTGTGGTAGATTGCAGGTGACTAATCCAGTTTGTTCTTCTGAAATATGATAAAAAGGACTTGTTTAGTCTCTCTGTCAAATTCTTGGAAGACGGATTCTCTCTCTCCCTTTGCTGGTTGAGCAAAAGGTAGGGAAACTTGCCTTTGCTGTAATGTTAGCACTTTGGCAGTCTGTCCTGTTCTGGGTTTCTGCCTGAATATTACAGGATCTGTCACTGTTGCAGGCTTTTTGTTGCTTACCAAGTTGTTCTTACCGCCTTTTTTCTTGCTGAGTGTCTTCTTACCTTGCAGTAGTCGAAGAGCTTCCTGCATCTATTTAAGCTATGTGTGTGTGTGGTCAAGCTGCCTGTCCAATACAGCAGAGTGTGAACAGTTTGTGGGACCAATGAAAACCTCTGCTAGTATAGGAAAGTTCACTATGTGAGGCCAGTAATCGTTAACCAGCTTCAGAAGTCTAGGTCTGCAGGACTTGGTAAACCTAGTGTGTCAGTTGAACCTACTAAACTGGAGACGCTGAATTTGGACAACAGCTTCTTATTTTCTTATTGTATTTAACAGCAATAAATTGTGTGTAGCAGCACAGTCTTTGATGCTGTTTTTAATTTTTTTTTTCACCTCTTAAAAGCAGCATATTTAATTAGGGCATTGATACGTCTGGGTCTAGTTGAATTGTAGAATATGCTGGGTTGGAAGGGGGACCATCAGGACCATGGAGTCCAACTCCTGGCTGTATGCAGGAGACACCCCAAGAAGCACACCATGTGCCTGAGAGCTTTTTCCAAATACTTCTTGAGCTCAGCCAGACTAGGTACAGTGACCACTTCCCTGGGGAACTTGTTCCAGTGCCCAACCACCATCTGGGTGAAAAACTTTTTCCCGATATCTAACATAAGACTTCCTTGACTTGGTTTCATGCTGTTCCCTTGAGTTCTATCACTGGTCACAAGAGTGAAGAGATCTGTGCTTGCCTTTCCCCTTCCCCTTGTGAGGATGTTGAAGACCACAATGAGGTCTCCCCTCAGTCTCTTCCAGGCTGAACAAGCCAAGTGACCTCAGCAGCTCCTCAAAAGGCCTCCCCTCCAGACCCTTCACCATCCTTGTAGCCCTCCTTTGCACACTCTCTAATAAGTTCATATCTTTGTTATAGTGTGTTGCCCAAAACTGCACACAATATTCAAGGTGAAACACTAGTACAGAGCAGAATGGGACAATCCCGTCCCTTCACCATGAAGTGATGCTTTGCCCCCAGGACACAGTTGGCCCTCCTGGCTGCCAGGGCACTGCTGACTCATATGCAGCTTGCCTTTGGCCAGGATCCCAGTTCCGTTTCTGTGGCACTGCTTTCCAGCATCTCATCCCCCAGTCTATACACACAACCAGGCTTGCCCTATCCCAAGTGCAGAGTCCAGCACTTTCCCTTGTTAAACTTCATATTGTTGGTAGTTGTTGTAATAGCATTAAAAAAAAAAAAAAAAAGGCAGACCAACCTCGGGTTGTGATTTTAGTGTGGAAAAAGATTAAGACGTCACTTAATAACTGTATTCTGCAGGAGGCCTGGTAAGTAGCGGCATCACTTGCCCAAAGGTCTAAGGCTCCCTGTCTAGTAGGGAACTGTAAAATAGTTATCCTAAATGGTTTTGGTTTCTCCTTTTTTTTTTTTCTGTAATTCAAAAGTGATGGTGAGATGAATATTATTTAGTAATGTTTTACAGTTACGTGTTAACTTTTTTATATTATACTATTGTGTTTCTTAAAGATAAGATCAGCTCTACAAAGCTGTTTGAATACCTGACTCCTTTTCAAGTCAAGATTGGAGGGACTCAGGTATTTGAGTTCAAGAGATGATTATACTGATCGCTGATGGGTATCTGAGACCTCCATGCAAAGATAGATTCTATTCCCTAGGGTTGGCAGCCAAAATAAGTGTTTAGTTAATTCTGAAGAAATACTTGGACTAATAGGTGTACATAATTATATTTTTTTTTCCTTGTTGCCTCTGGAAACCTTAAGGGGTAAAGGTGAAAGCCATCTGAGGGAAAAGTAAATGCTTATGGGTTAATGCTTGTAGGAAAGCTTGCCTTATTTGTAACATGCAGTTCCAACTCTCAAGCCACACTTAGAACCTAGAAAACTGAGAAGAAAGAAGACTTGAGTAATGTGTTATTTAACTGCTTTGTATGAGGAATTTTAATGCTTCTTAGTATCCTGAGTGCTGGACTGTTGAAAACAAGCTTGCGCATTAAATGTGTTCCACAGGGAGAATAAATATCTCTCTCATACCAGAGTTAAATAAGGGAGAAAAGTGATGTAATATTAAGCTGTAACTTACAGCAGTGTAAGAGATTGCAAAATTTGTTCTTTCATATCTTTTATTAGAGATGAGTACTGAAGCAGAACAGCAGCTTCTCCATGATGCTAGAAATGGAAATACTGAAGAAGTTAAACAGCTGTTGGATACCATGGACAAAGGAGAAATAAGCTTTGATATCAACTGTAAAGGTTAGTCGCTTTCCTCATATGTTTGTAATCTCGCTGTTGAAGAAGCCACCTGTAGTGAAACTGGTAGTGATAATATAATCTTGCTTTCTCTGGAGTGCTCAACAGAGTAATAAAAAAACCCACTTAAACAGCTGCTTCTACCCTATGACTTAAGGCCATGTTTACGTAGGGAACAGATGATAAAAAGAGTATGGATAACTGTAATGTACAGAAAATATCACAGTAATTCACAGGCATTAGAAGTGTTGACAAGACAAAGAGTCAGTACCTCTTTCTGCCTGTGTTCATCCTTATGCCTGCTTTGGAGCTTTATAATAGTAAACAAAACAGATCATCATTCTAGGGGGTGGTTCAGGGAAGTAAATAACCTTCATTGGGACTGCAGAGATGAGATCAGGTCATTCATTTGTGCTCTGCTTGGTGTGATTTTTATTTTATTTTTTTAAATATTTTCTTTAGGCCCATGTTTCATTATCACATAGTAGAAGCATTACACTTCTTGCCACTTGCAGGAGTGTTTGGGATAAATCTATGCCTTTTACTATTAGCAATATACTAGGTTACTCGGGAAAAGTAACTAAAAGTGCTCTTCGTCTGTCTTTGGCCCACGCCAAAGTTTTACTTATGTGTAGCTAATGTAGTTATGGTCAAGCAACTTGTTTGCTGGATATTAAAACTGCAGACTAGAATGGGATTTGCAAGCTTGCTAGCAATTTCGGACTGCCTTGTTTCTTTATTAATTTAGTAACTTTCTATTTCTTTTTATTTACATGAGTGTGTATCTGGTTGCCTCAGAGAAGTGAGTGTGTATCCCACTCTTTCTACATAGGCTGTTATTCTATTGTTGAGCATATAAGTGTTAAGCAGCACTGAGAAGATAGTGATACAGAGGGAGAGGGGGGAGACCAATTATACTTCCTCTTGGCCATGACAGAGGGCCCTAAAGTGCAGAGATGCCTGTTATCTGAAAAAGCTCCATACCTTTCCCAAGTCTCATTCTTAATCATCAGTTTAGTCATCCTTTTGTTTGACTTCTCAGTCATGTTTGTATTTTCCCAATGGTTAATGTACTCACCTCAGAAAAACAAGTTGTAAACCCAAGCTCTTGCTGCTTCATTTTTGGGGAGCTAGTTCTTCATTTAAAGGGGAACTAAACAGACCTTGATGAAGATAAAGTCCTCCACCCTCGCAAGTATGTCCTTTGCAAATATTCAAGATACTGTGTGTAGTGCCTAAACAGTTGGAATAAAAGTACCACAAAATTCATGCAACAGTACCCATAAATAAGTTCCTGCAGTCTCTTGTGTTTCGGAGAGATTCCAGGGCATTTCTGAAGAGTTCTTAAACATAATCTGAAGTCAAGAAAAGAATAATGAAACTGCGTAATCCGCAGTCTGTATTAAGTCAAGCAAATGGGTCTGGTCAGAAAGTCTGCAGCAGAGAAGAGACTCAGGTAATGAGCAGAAAGATGGTGCTCAGCTATTGTTCTTCTAGTTTAGCAATTCTTGTTAATACTTAAGTATTAAGCAAGTTAATACTTGCTTGCTAATGAGAGGTGTAGGGAGCTAGATGAAGTGTTCTCATGATAGTTCAGGTTAAAAAAAATTCTCAATATGGAATCTTTCCACAGTGAAATCTCTGCTTTTTATGTTCCAATTCTTCTAAATGTTAGAGGACATGGAAGTGTAATTAAAGTGTTCCCTGGGAGACTGGCTCTCTAACTTCAGAGTTAACTCTGTTCTTCCACAGCCTCTTTTCAGAAACTGACTTGTTTCACTCTGCTCCATTGGAGACAGTCTAAGACAAATTTGGGCCAACAGCCTCTGCAGTACATCTGCCCCTGCCGTGCCTCCTCACTAGCAAAACCACTGTGTCTTGCTACAAGTTCTGATCTGCCAGGTACTACCAGATAGTAATTGCATGACCACATGACGATTAGCTAAAGTACACACTGTAGGTTCCGACTGTCTTTTTGCAACCCTCAATCTTCCTTCTCTTCCTTGCAGCCTCATGTGCTTCTGTCATTACCTTCCTGGATAATCAGATGTCCCTAGAAAGTCAGGGTATGGGGAATGTCTTCAGTGCTGTTGCATTTATTTAAGTACTTGTGTCTGCTGTTGCAATGACACTTGGCTTGGTGTCATTGCACCAAGTGCTTCTGGAGCAGGTGGGAGGCTGTACATGAGGTGGTGTAAACATCTCCAGGGTGTGCCTTGGGA
Organism: Formicarius rufipectus; assembly: GCA_013399695.1. NCBI lineage: Eukaryota > Metazoa > Chordata > Aves > Passeriformes > Formicariidae > Formicarius > Formicarius rufipectus. The sequence goes on from VXAU01002548.1 coordinate 48,487, forward strand.
GACATAAGTCTGACAAGTTACTGTGCTGCCTGTCAAAGCCTATCTTCAGCACCTTGTACTTGTCTTTTCAGGGGTGAGCCTGTATCTGAGGCTGTATGTGCTGTAGATTCATAAGTGTAAAGTCTGACAACAGTGATCTTAAACATTCAAATTTCAGCCAAAGTGAAGGAAGAGAAAGTAAATTCAGGCTTCTGCTTGCCCTGTTGTGACTTTATGCAGTCAGTGCTTGCAGATAATCAGGACTTGATTGAGGAAGATCCAACCATATGATCTGGACTTCTGTTTTTGGTTTTCTCAGTTCACTGGTTTGGAAAGAATTAAAGCAATTCTAAACCCAAGTTTCATCCAAAATGATCATGCTTTGTAAGGCCATTGTTGGCTCATTTTCCTTAAATTCAAGAAAATAGCAAAGTGAGAAATCTGAAAAGGTCAGTAGTGTGTTATGGCAAAATAAACATTTGAATGGCTGCACAGTGGCCTAGCAGGTCACAGCTGGAAAATGACTGCCTAGTTTGTCTCCATTCTCTAAACAAATCGTAACACTTGAGACTTAGAGTTAACAGGCATTAAAGTGAAGAACTAGGTGGGAAGCATAGGCATCTTATATTTTTGTTGGAATTATATTATTTCTGCTTTCCTATCCTTGCATTATCCCCGGTGTAATGACGTCCTGGTTTAAAATAATGATGAAAACAGGTGCAAACACATGTGGTCACTTGAAGAGAAGTAACAAACACCTCAACAGCTTGAGAAATAATGGGCCATCTAACATCAGAAAGGCAAACATTCAGAGTGGATACAGAACAAGGGCCTTTGGCATTCTGTTCGGTAAGAACTATAGATCTGGTTTGGTTTTTTTTGTTTTTGTTTTTTTTTTTTATGACCAGATTTCTTGGCAGCAGTACAGTCTTGTCAGAGCAGTAACTAATGATTATCTTGGGCTAATTTAATGAATTCAATACAACTCAGACCTCTTTCGTGTTCTTTGAAAGAACCTTATTAGATTGAGGGATGAATGATGTCTATCTAGTATGTTACCCAGCATAAACAGCCCCAGAGTTAGTGATCCACACAGTATTTGTCTTCTGTGGTACCTGAGCCCATCCGTCAGGAGCTCTGTTGTAGGCCAGACTGGGATGACATAAAGATCTAAATCTGGGGTTGGTAACATTGGGAATTGAGAAGAAAGAGACTCAAATAACAAAAGAAATTGCCAATAAAGGGCAGAAATGTTAGCTGGAAACAGTTATAAGAAATGGGAAAGTATTTCAGCTGTGAACCACATTCTAATGTTAATGTTTAATATGAGGGCAGAAAGTATGATGAACTTTCAAGATGAGCAGTTTGTTTTCTCTCATGCTATTTGCTTATTTCCTCAAGTCAAACTTATATTGTTAATTTTCTGTGCCTTAGTACTTGAGGTTACATGACAGGGGAAAATTTAATGGTGGCAGTAATTTCAAAACAATTTGTAATGCCTCAGTTTAGTTCTGCTTCCAAATATGAAATGATTGCTTTTAAGTGACACTTGGAATGCCTTGGGTCTGTTGCTTAGTAAAAATAAAACAAAAATCAGCTTCGCTTATTGCACTTGAGTGTTATAGTAGAAAAATAACATGAATTGTTAACTTCAGTAATCTCTAATTCTTTAATATCTTGCTTTTTAAAAAGGACGGTTGTTGAATTTTATTCATACAGTCCTCCAGGGCATGTTTTAAATGCTCTTTAAAGCATAAATCATATTTTCCTTTGCCTGCTTCCTGTCTGTGCTTTATCATTCTGCAGTTTAGAGCTGTAGATGATACATGAGATGATACTGTGCACAATGGTTTCAAGTCATGTTACTTAGTAAGGCTGTCTTTATTAAAATTGAATACAAGCACAAGACAAAACCCCACATTAGGACATTCCAGCTGTTTTGGTTTTAATCCTTTGTTGAAAAATGGGTTGTCCTACTTCTCATTTGTATGAAGGAAATAAAATTGGTAAATGAAAGAGGATTTTTTTAAAGAAGAGAAATATGTACTTGCATATGCCATTTTCACAGTGAATGAAAGTAACTGAACCTTCCTGCTAGTGTTGAAGAATGAGCTATTACATGCAAATGAAAGTTTTATTCTCAGTCAGGCTGCATGACTTCTTCCTTTCAGAAAGATTTTGTAGATTTGAATCCAGCATTCTCAAACTGTGTCCTGATTTAGTAATTAAAATAATGTGAGCAGTGTTGATGTTTCCAACCTCCCTTGCCCCTCTGTTACTGTGAAGAATGGTCATTCATTCCAGCCTCAAATTGTATTGTGTGACCAAAACTTAATTTACTTGTTTTGTCTTTTAGGCAGAAGTAAATCTAATATGGGTTGGACACCTCTTCACCTTGCTTGCTACTTTGGACATGCTGTTGTGGTAGAGGATTTGCTGAAGGTACATTTCTATTTTTCTTTGTGTTAAAGGCAGAAATTTCTTTGCTACTCTAGAAGCAGTTAGTGTTTATTCAGATTTTTGTGATAGAAGAAAGGAGGCTTTGCAGAGAGACAGGGCCACTCCTACAGTTTATGTGCATATAATATAGAGGTAACAGATCATTAAAACTAAGGAATGAGTTGGTTGTGGTAGGTAGAGATTGGAACAGTTTACAAGGACCCAAAATAGTGACACTGGAAATCTATGCAGTAGCATATAGTGGTTACTCTGAACAGTGTTTGCAATTTTCAGTGCTCGGCTAGCTTTCTCTTGGCAATTTCTCTTACTGAGTTGTAGAAAAAGCTAAAGTGTCTCACATGCCAAAAGAAAACAAAAAAAAACCAAAAAAAAACAAAACCATGTTATTTTTTTCTCTGTTGTGCATAGAAATATGCCCAGAATTCTGTGCAAAGTAACTCCTATGTGTTTCTTTCAGGCACAAGCTAATAGAGTTTGACTCCATTGCTTTTTAACATCTTTGAAATAATGAACTCTGTGATGAACTTTGAAAGTATGCACCTCTCTTATCAAAGCTGACCTGTTTATATTTGCATAACAACTGCAAATGCAGTGAATATGTGGCTTCTGTCTGAACTTAATTATTTTGCTCTCAGTGGCTTCAACCAACACTAACTGTGTTAGACCCTATTTGTATGCTGTAGGTGGCAGGAGTGTGATAAACAGCCTTAAATACAAAGGTAGCTAATCTAAACTTGAATTTGATTTCGAATAAAGGCTGCTGGCCATAATCCAGACTCTAAAAGAGGAAACAAATTTGAGATTTCTTTGAGAAGTTCTTCTCTAGTCTACACACTTCCTCAGTAAATAATGCTGTTTTCAATTTAAGAGGGCTACTTAAAGCAAAAGGTAAAGTTTGATCACTTAATGTATCCAACTTCAAGAGCTGGAAGAGTATATGTTACTTTGACAAGGCTCTTGAAGGGGTTTCATTTAAAGAATAAGGTGAGAAATAAGGAAGGCTGTACAACTCTGAGAACTAGGCATGTGTGTTCGTGTACTTGTGCCTAGATTTTTTGCTCAAAGAGCAAGTGAAATAGGTATTTTTAGAAACAGAACTCTAGAGCCTAAATCAGGTTCATCAGTTAACTTTAGGCAGGTAGCAGTTACCTGGCTGAATAATGTGGTCTAAACACACGTGCTGAAGTTATGCATGTCCTGGCTGCTTTCTGACCTTTTATTGAGAGGTTAGGTGAAGTGGTGCAGAAGGCATACTCAATGAAAGAAGAATAGGATTTCTTGGTTTCTTGGAACAGTGCCTGTGCAGTGTGGCAAACAGTCCTCCTTTCAGATAAAATGTAGGATATGGAGCAAGTGTGTGACAGAAAGAAGGGAGATTCAAGATAAAGACTGTTGAAGAGGAAAAGGAGAAGAAAGGTTAAGTTTCAGATGGTACTATCAATGCTCACATGAAAGTTTGCACTTCAAGAGAGGCAATAGTTGCATAGAGAGAACACTTGTTATATCAGGAGCACCGGGAGGCTGGTGTTATCTTGTTCACCTGTAACAAATGTATGTACAGTACCACGATAGTTCTTTCACTAAATTATTTGTTGTTATTTTTTCCCTAACACCTCCCTGCCAAAAAAGCACAAACAAATAAATCAAAAACCTACAAAACTCCAAACAGCCCAAACCAAAGAAAAACCAAGACAAAGCCAACAAAACTCCCACCCCCTATGTTAAACTTACTTCCTATATATCTTCTTAAAAGTGTGAGAGATGCCTAGGAAAATGCAGGAGGCTTTTCCTTTTCGAAGCAGTTTACAGCATGTGGGTTGTGAATCTTACATATGTATTGTATCTTTGTTTCCAGGATGGCTGTATTACCATCCTGATCTGTTTTGCCACAAGGCCTACATTAGTGTCCTGTCCTCCCCTTCCCCCCAGTCAGAGGGAATAGCTATGTAGTTCTTGTTGGAAGGACATTCAGATGTCTTTTGGTCTTGCTGTTTAGGCTGGTGCAGATGTGAATGTGCTGAATGACATGGGGGACACTCCACTCCATCGTGCAGCTTTCACAGGGCGTAAGGTAAATGTTGTTGGCTTTTTGAGCCTCAATTCTGGAACTGTTAAGAAAGTGCTAGCAATAAGATCACTTCAAAAAGATGTTTTTACAGTGTCTGAAAATTATTTATTGTCTGTTTCTGTACAGTGTGTTCAGAAGGACAAGGCATATTGCCTAGCTTGTGTAACTCTGTCCAAAGAAAAAAAAACAAAACACAGAGAGAAACCACATTGTTTTAATCTTAGTGGCTTCTAGAGGGGAAAAAAACCCCTCTGTAAGTTAGTACACACAAGCCCATTTGGTGTCTGGATGTGCTGTTTCTTCACAGATAGCTAGAACTAAAGAGCTTTTTGTAGGCCTGTGTAATGTGAGACCAGTCTGATTTGTTCCCCATGTGCCACCATCATTCCAAAACTAATACTACCTCTATGAATAAGCTCTTAGCCCCTTCTGAAGGAGTGACCACTTACTCTGTTATGGAAAGAGCCAATTGTCATATTTTTATCTGTCAAATTCAGCATTTGCACTAGGTACACCAGCTTTTCACAGTTAGCTATGTGTCTTTGTTCCTTCATCCCGACTAATGTGAGAGAGAAGGTTGCAGTCAGCTTCACTCTACAATCTCTCTAAAACATCCCTTCCTGTTTTCATGAAAAATCAGCAGTGGTGAGACTGTTAGTTACATACCTCATCTTACAGGATGTCAGTAGCTGGAAAGCCCAATTGTGGCCTTACAGATAAGGAATGTTTTCCAAATTGTTTTTCAGGAGGTGGTGATGTTACTCTTGCAGCATAATGCTGATACTTCTATTGTTAATGGGAGTGGAGAGACTGCAAAAGAAGTTACTCATGATAAGGACATAAGAAATATGTTGGAAGGTAACTGTTATAGGTCATAGCCTATTTCATTTGGTTTTTTTTTCAACATGTGTATTCTGAAAGCTGATTTTTCTACTTCAAGTTACAGAATCTCAGTTAAATTTTCTCTTTCAGTTTGGTCTTTAGAAAGGAAAAAGTCCTAGTTTTTTGTTCTCATTGCAGTACTGACAGGTGGTTTTTGTGGGTTTTTTTTTTGGTGTGGTTTTGGTTTTGTTTATTTGTTTGTTTTGGTTTTTTGTGACTTGGAGAGTTAAGTATCATGAATGCCAATAGCATTATTCAGGTAACTATTTCAGTCCTTCTGGGATAGTCCTTACTGCAGCTCTGAATGGTACATGGTAGTCAAAGTATTGGTCCACTGGATGAAATAAAACTCAGGTTAAGAATAGTTAGTGACATTATGTCAACCGAATCATTAAAAGAACAAAATATCAGATAGTTTGCAAAGGTGCCCCAGTTTTGGATCAAGTTCAGGACTTGCTATTGCAGTCTTAGATGTTATGTCAAAAGGAGAAAAAATGTAAAACCCCTTCATCTTGTTTTCCTCCTTTGCCTCACAGGGGTCAAAAGTGAGACAGATGGTGCCCAAATACTTAAGTTCACTGCCTATAGTTTTGGAGAGTTCTAAGAACTGTGTCGCTTCCTGGTATACAGCTGAAACTCTGTGACACTACCACAGACTGTACATGTGAAGTGATCTCGCTTCTAATTCTACATGCAAGTGCACAGCTGCTCATCTGCTGAATTGTTGAAGAATAAAATTCTTGTAGTGTGATAGGAAGAGTAGAAGAGAACCTGAAAAGAGCACAAGCCAGATCTGATGAGGGTGTCATGTAGTTTCCATTTTCCCTCGCACAGGGTGTGAGGCTGATTATAAGTGTTGAAAAAATTATCATAATAATATGTATATGTATACAAATTCACACATCTTGTCAAATTTTACATGCTTTGAATGTATTTTTGCTCTGACAGATTTTTCTGAATAAATATTTCATTTATACCTTTTCCAAATGAGTAACACTGGAACTCTTTTTTTGTTTGTTTTTCTTCCCTTTTTCCCCCTCCCCTCCTTTTTTCCCTCCCCTTTCTGGGCTACTTCAATACAGTTTTTCAATGCTGTATTTCATACACACTCACTACTTTATTGAGACTGACCTTAATTTTTTTTTTTTTTCCTAATAGCAGTGGAAAGGACACAAGAAAGGAAACTGGAAGAACTCCTCTTAGGAGCAGCAAGAGAAGGGGAAGTGGGGAAACTAACTGCTTTGGTAAGAATTGAAGTGCTTGTAATATTCAGTGTCAAGTGATTCAAGCCATAATGCTAATGTAACAAAATACGACATTGTGCCTTGCATTTCAAAGTGCTGTGACTTCAGAATGTCAGTGCATAGGTTTTCACCATGTTGTGGCCTTAAATCTTGAAGGTGAGCTTTTTGTCTTTAGCATCCATTACAGCTGAAGTCTCTGTAATTTTTAATGGACAGTTGTCTGCAGAACAGAATTTTATGCTGAGCAGAAATTGAAAACTCTGTGTGTCCCTCTGTACACTCACAGAAATTCCAGCTGACCAATATGGTGGCATGGTAAGGCTATTGGAGAAGCAGATAGAGAAAAATTGAGACTGGAAGGCACCTCAGGGGATGAACTTGTCCAGTTCCTGTTTGCATAGCGGAACAAAATAGAGCAGGTTGCACAGAACCATATCCAGTTGGATTTTGAAGCTGGATCCCAGTGCTTTAATCAAGATTTTGAGGGTCCTCAAGAGTGTCCCTGGAAGTAAGACATGCAGTATGAAACATTTTCTAACTAGCTGGCACCTTAAGTAATACCTTTTATTTAAGGCATCAAAGCAGTCTGGATACTTCTACTTACTTCTAATGGAAAATTCACAAGTGTGAAATTTGTATTTTGAGAAATTTGATATTCTTTACGTTCCTGCCTAGAAGCTGGAGAGTAGTCTTTAGCTCTTGTCTGAAGATCTCTTGTTTTTCTAACTCTTTGCATGGAAACTCTTTTAAAATCTTTGGTCATCCTTGTAAGTCTTATTTATATTTTTTTTACTGTCCTCTTTAAAATGGAGAGAGAACCAGGGCTGTGCACAGTAACTAAGATATGGAAGAATAGTGCATTAGTATGCTGGCACAATTGTATTAATTGTAGTTAATAAACTGACATAAGTGATCTGTTTTTGATTCCGGTAATTTTAACATGTATTGCCTGACTGCTGACTATCCCTTAAGATGATGTGAGAAAGAAATCAGAAAAAAGTGATTCCTATAGAAATCTGTCATTGAAGAGCTCTGCTTTCTCTCATGTAGCATGTAACTCTGTGTCAACATTTCAGTTTTTAAGTGATTTTTTTATACATGTATATAGTATCTTTGAGCACTATATATGTGAGGACAGCTTTATGTTGACCTCTAAACTTTTTGAACTACTTAGCACGTTTTTGACCCCGAGACAGGTTTTAAGGCAAGTCGTAACAGGTGTTCCTTGGAATCCTTCAGTGTGAGTACTTGGACCTGTGACCATTGAATTACAGTTTTATAACTCTTCTGACTCTTGAGGATATTCCAAGGTCTTTCTCCATTTCCAACTCAAAAGTGTAAACCTCTTTGACTTTTCTACCCTTAGGTTAATACCTTTGTAGAGAACTTGCATAGCTATTCAGAACTGCCCTTTATCTGGAGTATTCCTCATACTTTGCCTACTGATTGTTCAGGACTTTCTGCTCCTACTGTATTTTTTTTTCAATTAGCAAACTGTCATGCTCATGAAAGTTTAACTGCTTATATCTACTTTTATTGTGAGACCTAACACCAGAACATGTTATTTACTGCTCTGCGTTTGGAACAGTGTCACTTGCTTGAAAGATACCCTTCTGTTATTAACTCTCTTTTATCTTGAGTATTTTTACCAGAAAAGGTTGTACTGCATATTGTAACCCAGATGTCTGGGAGAGATAATTTAATGGCACAGTTTCTCTAAAGCTTCTAACTGGATTTCAGACCTTGTTTTCTCCTTTACCTGCATGCACTTAAACTTTATTGTTTACGCTTTCTATTGAAGTTTCTTGAAGTCAAGTGGAAGTGGTGGCCTTTGTGCTTCTCTTCTGTTAAGGTTCTTGTAAATCACAATACATTTTCCTACTAGAAGCTAGATATTCAACTGAATCTTAACCAAGGCTTTTTAGTCTACTTGAGGCAAACCCAGTGTGTTCTTTCTGTGAGTTCTCAAAAATATATTGTACATTTCCTGAAGTGACTGGAGAGGTTTTAATCTCAGTGAGTTAAGCCACTGAACTTTCTTCAAAATACTGCCTTGTAATATGGTGTAAGGTGCCGAAAGCACAGGTATGTGACTTAAGAGGTGTGGAGGCAAGAAGAGAGATAAAGTAGTATCCACATGTAAAACAGCTGGTTGGAAATAGCTAAAACTTAGGAATCCTCAGGAATGAAAGTATTTGACCACAGTGTTAATGAGGTTATACATCCACAAGGTTCCACTTTTGGACTTTTGTTCTCTTATCAGTTGATGTGTAAATAACAGGTGCAACAGTTTATCCTATAGGTCTATTTCTGAAGCATATTTTAGGTGATTGTTGTTAATGTTAAATTATTGCCATAGGAATTCTGTTATTATGGAGTGATTTCTCGATGACTGCATATTGCTAATGAGAATGCTTAAACTGAATTTCTCTAAAATTGTCATGCACTTGTGACTCTGGTCTCCTAAGGCTGCTTATCAGTAACTTAGTCTTTCAATTGAGGCAGTCCCATTTGGTTCAGGAGCTTAACTGTATGGCTGATGTTACATTAAATGGTTTGGGTAGGAAGGTACTCTAAAGATGCATCTAGTCCAACCCCCACGTACACATCTAATAGCCACTTAATATGAGTAGAAGTGTAGTGGTATTTTAGGGTAGTTGGTAGTGTCATGCTTAATGACCCTTCTCTTTGATGGGGTCAATTTCTCGAAACATTTATATTATATTGTGTGCAAGTTAAAACCAAGTGGTTGTTTTGTTTTTGTTTTTTTTTTTCTTGGTTGCCTGGTTGCTCTAATCTTAAGTTAGACTTCAGAATGCAGCAAAACTTTGTGTGACAGGCTGCCTGTACTAGGAACTTCTAAATGGCCTAGACTGTCTGTGTCATTGAGACTGGCAGGTCTGCCGGCCTTCAGTACAAAGTTCTTCAGAGTTCTTACTCTCTGAAGCAACGTGGCTGCACCATTTTTTTTCTGGATATAGCACTAGCCTGTGCTAACTTTCACATTGGTCCTGGGAGTCTTGTATGGAGAACAGTAGAATTGGGCAAGGCCATTCTAGCAATAGAAATAGCTAAACTGCAACAATGGACAGCTCTCCTCGAAACTGTGTGATTGAGCAGGATAAATGTGTCCATGCTGTGGTGTAGAGGTGGAAGGGGCATAGCAAGCAAAAGCAAAATAAGTTCCTTACTGTAGCTGAACGTCTTGTGTGATTGTTGTAGTCCTTGCCCACGTCTTAACCTTTGCTACATGTGCTCTTTTTTGCCAGACCTACACTGCAGTATCCTAGTTAGGAACAGCTAAGTTTCAAAAGAGAGAACGTGGCATCTGGAGAGGGGGAAAAAATGATAAGTTAACAGAACTTTGTTTCTTTCTAGTTGAATAAGCCCAAACCACCTGATATCAACTGTACAGATCAGATGGGGAACACACCATTGCATTGTGCAGCATACCGTGCTCATAAGCACTGTGCATTGAAACTTCTAAAAAATGGAGCAGATACTAAAATAAGAAATAAAAACGGTGAGTACCAAAATAAAAGTACATTAGATGTTAAGTGAAGACAAATTCAGCAGCTTCTATGAGCTATGTTACTTACCATGTAGGCTCAGGGAAAATCTTATGGTGCTTTACAAGCTTTGTGTCACACATAAAAGAAGCCGAACACTGACTAAATTGTAAGAGACTGAAGAACTATAGCAAAATACTTACATATATGCTTTTATTTTCCAAACATAACCATTTCTAGAAAATTTACTTTCTGTCTTAACAATGAAATGTTAATAGCTTTTGTTTTCTTGATGCTAAACACTGAATACATACAGCAAAAAAATAAGATTGAAGATGTAGCCCAGACAAAGTGGCTCCTCAGAACTCTTCTAATGAAACCAAATAGGTGAAAACTTTATGCAGGTGTTATGCAAACTATATACTTGTCCTCTGATTAAAGATGCCTCTGTTTTGGTGTTTGTGAGTGTTCTAAACTGTTTTGTGTAATTGGGAAGCTAAAACCAAACTTAAATCAGTAAGGGCAAAGGACTCGCTGTAGTTAGTAGAACTCTGATGGACAGTTCAATGTATTAAATTTCAAAACATTTTTGGTCTTCTGCCCCTGAACAGTTTATGTTCCCCAATTCCAAGTAAATGTAGATGCTTGTCAGACCGAACTTTAATGGGTAAACAGTGTCAAATTATTTTTAAGTTAAGTACATCTAAGTTTATTTGCATCAAATTCTCATGCCGTGTCTTGGTTATGAAACAGATCAGACGCCACTTGATCTAGCCCAAGGTGCAGAAATGAAACTGATACTGGCAGGTAAAACTGGAAAGGTAAGAACTTTTGTATCAATTTAAAATGCCAAGGCTGTCTAGTGGGAGCTGTTCCTACATGAGCTTTAATTTCTGTGCAGGTTATCAACAAACCTCTGAAACGATACGAAGGTCTCCTGTGGAAGGTATGTCTTAATTTTATAAAATAGCTGTAAGATCTCAAAGTATGCCCTTTTTGTATACTTAAGTGATAATTGCTGAATCAGGGAATTTGCTAAATTACTTAATTTAGTCTAGTATATATAGATGGGCTGACTGGGTGGAGTAGTTACTAGATTCATAACACTGATCTTATTCTCAGTCCCTAAAATCTCTTTTCATTACTTGGTAGTTTTTGTGGTAAAGCTTCACTGTGATAAGGCTTAGTTCCTTGTCAGTGTGGCAGGCAAAATGTTGTGGGTTTTTTTTTTTTCTTTCCTTAATAGATTACTTTGATAATCTATGATTAATATAATGCCTTTAAGAATCTGTAACCAGTATTATGCCACAAATTCGCCATTTTATGAAAATGCTAAAATTCAATGGGGAGATGTCAGTTTAAAGCTTGTTTTGCTGTGTTGCTCAAGTGAATCTATTTTCCCTTTAAAAAGAAAAGTCCACATGAATGCTTAATTTTTCTGTTCCTCAATGAAATCTGAAGTTTTCATCAGTGTAAATTTTCCTATGTATTCAGTCAAGATTGTAATATAAGGAACCAGAAGTATGTACTAAAGCTTATGAAAGATAAAATGTAGTAGTGGTATATCTCAATGCTGTTTGTTTCTCATTTGATTTTATTAAATAGAATTGTGTGGAGATCCATAACTCCTGTAATACTAAAACATGCAGCACTTTTGTATTTCAGTTCATACTGAATAGCAGGCTCAGCAGAACTTTTGTCTTTAGGTGGTTCCAAGAAAGAGAGTAGCGCTGTAATTGTATTCTCAGGTTGCTGTGATCACCCAGATAAGCAGAACCTTAAAGGGTTTTTTGTAATCATTGCCAGTTTTATGTGTTAAGGAAACTTCCCAGAATGACCTTTCAGGAGGCACTCTGTCAGTCACACTTCTACCACCAGAGACTTTCACTGCTGGGACCAAAGCCCCTTTGCAATGGGCAGCTCCAGTGAGTTGTTGGGTGCTCCCCTTGACTCTAACCTCACCACACTCACACAGTCAGACAAGGTTTCCTTACCAGCTCAACCCTAGGTTTCCCATAATAAAGTCTCAGATGTCTAGATTCTTAAAATAGTCATAGTGCAATGACAAAATAGCAACTTGAGTTGGTGTCTCTGAGAAGGGATCCCAAACAAAGGAATTCCATGGCTTTTATGTGCATTCAGTTGAGTGGGGAAGTCTGGGATCTTCCTGCTGAGCTGCTTAGTCCTTGGCTCCCAGCACACAGATCCCTGTGCCTTTTGCTAAGCAAAGGCTTGGTACCAGTTCAGAGCCTCTTGCCTCAGACTCCCACCACCCAGAGCTCAACCTGCAGCTCACACTGCAGCTGCACACCAAGCTACATGCACTAAACGTGTTCTGTTAACCTTAACCTGATCCTGTTTGTTTTTTTTGTTTTTGTTTTTTCCCCAATTCTTTTATTAGAGCTCACGATTTTTTGGGTGGAAACTCTACTGGATAGTTCTAGAACATGGAGTCCTTTCCTGGTATCGGAGACAGTAAGTTCTGTGTTTAAATTTCTGGAAAGCCATTTAAATAATTCCTATCCTCACTTTATTAAATCTCTTCTTTCAAAGAGCTGATGCAGTGAATAATGATCACCGTCAGGGATGCAAACATCTAACACAAGCTGTCTGCACGGTAGGAAGCGAAATGCCTTGTAATACTGGGTTGTTTTTTTATATAATGGTGTTCCATACCTGGATAATGAAAACTTCAGCTAGATTCATAACCTGATCTTTGTTATAAAATAGTGGAAAAGCTTGTGTTGTTGAAAGAAACGCTTGTTCTTGTCAAGCAAAGTATTCTTGTATGTAAAGCGGCCATAAAACTCCTTCACTGCTTTCTGAAGTCCTGAAGATTTAGGCAAACATAAGGCATCCTGAAAGCATGCCTGCTCAGTTGTGCAAAGCAACTGTTTGGAGCATGTGATACAGAATAGCAAAGCTCTAGTTCCTCCTTAGCTGTCACTGGCTACTTGTGACTGGTTGTGTAACTGAGGCTAATCTCAACTGGAGTACTGATCTGTTCTGAAGGTGACTCTTGGAAAACTTCCCTAAATTCCATTATGCTTGTGGGTACCATTTTGGAATGAGTGAATAGAGGAAGACCAGGCCAAGTGGTTTATAATACACAGGAAGATTAAGTGTTTAAGGAAAATGCATTTAGGAACATTTCAATGTTTCTCTAGCTAACTCGTCCTAGTTTAGTAGCACAAGTTCTCGTAAACTGCACTTATATATGTATACACACACTCACATTACATGAAAAATTAATATTGCTTTTCATTATCTACAGATTCTTTAATATTGGTCTTGCACCATTGCTGAGATTTTGTCTGAATCAAATGGTGCAAATAAATGCAAATATAATATTTAGACATAAAGAACCTCAATATTCGTATTCATGATGTAATGGCACACTTCGCAAAACTGTTCTGACCAAGTTTTTTGTAAACTATGATTGTTTTGCATCAGGACTGAGGCTAAAACTTCTGAGTTAAGAGTAATTTTCTGTGTTGTTTACACTTCAATTTTTTCAGAGTGATTCATTATACTAATTTTATGTTTTTTCTATATCGCTTTAGATAAAATCTACGGATAGTTGCTTCTTTTCTGTCAGATGTTTTGATGACACTGTTCATCGCTTCAAGATTCCTAAAAATAGCCTTCCTTCTCAAACTAGAGAGGTAATAATGGGTCTTTATCAAAGGCATTAAAATGTAACTTCTGTAATGAAGAATTTGCATACTATTTGCTATGGATGCATTATTAGCAGTGTGTTCATATTGTTATCTTCAGTACTTTGTAACATAAATGAAGATATTGAATCTTTCAGCATGATTATAGGCTAAACAGCAAAAAATTGACAGATTACAATTATCATCTTTAAAATCCGTATTACTTTGTTTTCCAGCTCTTGTTTATTAACAGTTTTTTCCTTTTCAGAGTTGGCTGGAAGCAATAGAAGACCACTCTGCATATAGTACTCATTACTGCACACAAGAACAATTGAGTAGTGATGATGATGATGATGATGCAGTATCTGTTACAGACCTACAGGATACTCTGCAAGTATGTACTGAGTACTTATTTTGACTCATGCTTCTAGGCAGTTAGTACTGTTTTGTGTTGAAATACTTTCAGGTACTTTTCGCTAAAAGTGATGATTCCTCACATGGATGCATAGATGCTGCTTGTATTTGCTTTTCTTACTGTAATGTGTTCCTGTTCAATCTGTGGGAATAAAATGGCATGTGTATCGTAGCTACAGGGATATGTTTTTCATTTTTGCCAGCACTACCGGAAGATAAGAAGATACATGAGACTTCCAGCCAGAAGAGGGAGCCTTGTGTACTGTACTGTAGTGACACAGAGACTGGAGGGTAACAAAGCTAACCTTCAGTAAGCTCTGCCTCCATAAGACAGGCAGTGAAGTGTCTTAGAAATGATCCTTTATCGCCTCTGATCACATTAGATGCGTTGTACACAGACTATTGATACCTGCAATGGACATGAGTAGCCTTTGGCACTTCCAGTAGTCAGCCTCTGATTCTTGCTTTTTGCTATACTTGTACTTCTAAAACCTTTAATTTTAAGGGAAAGTTGATACTGCAATGCAAAAATCTTCATGTGACTAAACTCCAACCGGCTTGTACCATATACCTTTTGGTACAAGAACTCTAAGTAGCTCATGGCAGAGGTGGGAGGATAGCTGGTGCTGGAAGTTCACAGCAACCTGCAGATGATGGTGTTATGTCATAGATAGTTGTGCACTCAGAGCTGGAAAGAGCAACCACATCTTGGGCTGCATCCAAAGAAGTGTGACCAGTTATTTGCCCTCTCTACTCTGGCCTCATGAGACCCCACCTAGAGTGCTGTGTCCAGGTCTGGAATCCTTAGCACAAGAAAGATGTGAACCTGTTAGAGCAGGTTCAGAGGAGGACCACAAAGATGAAAACAAGCATTGAGCATCTCTCTTATGAAGACAGGCTGAGAGCTGGAGAAGTGAAAGCTCCAGGAAGACCTCATTGTGGCCTTCCAATTCTTTAAGGGGACTTATAAAAAAGCAGGAAAGTGACGTTTTACATAGGTAGATAGTGACAGGACTAATGGAAACACTTCTAAACTGAAAGAGGAGTGATTTATTCTAGATGTTAGGAAGACACTCTTTACTGTGAGGATGGTGAGGCACTGCAACTGGTTGCCCAAAGGAGCTGTGCATGCCCCATCCATGGAAGTGTTCAAGGCCAGGTTGGATGGGGCTTTGAGCAACCTGATCTAGTGGAAGGTGCCCCTGCCCGTGGCATGGGTGTTGGAACTAGACAATCTTTAAGGTCCCTTCCAACCCCAGTCATTCTATGATAACTATCTCCAAGTTCAAATGCAGACTTGAAGTATGATCTTGGGATTGGTTCTTGCCATGTCATTTTTACTTGCCATACATCAGTTAACTTACAAATTTGCTTATTTTGGCCTTAGGTTTCCCAAAGAACAAGCAATCATTCTTCCTGGGTTTTCAAACATTTTAATAAACAGGATGGGAAAATGAAAAAGTGGTACATAGCTTTGGGGGTTGATTTGCTATGCTAATTTAAACAAAAGCTGGTCAGTGATATAATGTGTATAAATCTTCTCTTTGCTAGTGTGCCTTTGAAGGCACTTTGAGTAATTTGTTTCAGTTTTTTATATCAGTCTCTAGGCTGGGAATGTTTATTAAGATTTAATGTTCTCCAAATTAAAAAATTTCAAATTAAATTTCTCCAAATTTAATAGAGTTAAGAGAGTAAACTTATGCTTTCCTTAGTGCAAGGCACGCCTGAACTAGCTATCCTTGTCTTTCAGAAAGCACAAGCATGCCAACAAAGACTCAGTAAAGAGATTTCAGACTTCCTTGCAATGGTTAAATCTTTGGATGCTACAAAAGGTAAAACTTAATCTTCTAAAATGTGGTTTGTTTCCAGGAAACTGATTTTTTTTTTTTCTTTTAAACAGAACATTCTTTAATTTGTATGAAATTAAATTTTCTGGAGCTTAAAAATATAGGACTGTTTTCTGCATTGAAAAAGATGCAAATAAAGTAACATTATAGTAATTACTAAGAATTAAGACTTCAGCTTTGGAGAAATACCTGAGTATGCTGATTGAAGGGACTTTTATTACTCACTGTAAATCCAGAGAAACTGCCTTTAGCTGTAGCTGAGTAGCATCATAAGAATATAACTCTTCCAAGGTTCACTTTCAACGTTTTAAAAAAAAAAAATCTGTAGTTGGTAGCCTATAGCAGAGCATAAGTATCTCTTCACAGGTATTCTCCTTACCCCTCAAAATACTTGGGGTGAGTAGAAATGCAATGAAAGATGCGGCATGGTAAACAGGATGAAAGATGCGGCATGGTAAACAGGATGTGAAGAGAAATCCATGAAACCATGCAGGGAACTGGAGGCATGGTATCATGGGATATACTCCACTTTTGCCATGAGTTTTATGCGACATTTGAACTTCTCAGACTTCTCAGGCAAAATTATTATAAGGTGGATGATAAATTCCCTTTGATAGATATAGGGGCATTTTCTCAGACTCCATATTGCTAACCTGAAGAACCAGTGAGATCCTTTTTTAAAAGAGAAACTTTTTTAACAAAAGAAACATACAACTTGAACAACCAACACTCACAGAAAAGCAAACCCAGATACTATCTTGTTCATAGAAACTGCTAGTCTCGGCCAATAGCAGTAATAAGTTCCTATTTTGCTTCCAGTGAAAGTAACTTGATAGGTCAGTGAACTTTTTCTGGGTTCATATGTAACCTTTGTAGGTCTCAACATAGAAAACTGATGCAGTTCTCACATTGTTGTAGTATCTTTAAAGTATTTGATTTCTCTGGCTCCAGAAGAATTCAAATTTGTGAGTTAAATTGCTTCTGTGTGGAGCTTCCCCTAAAAACTTTTTAGTAATGTAAGAATGACTATGTTGGGATGTGATACTTAAAATTCTCTCTCTGTTTCAACATGCTATTCTGAATTCAGTTATCTTTGAGCTTTACGCATCTTGTATATTACAGATAAAGATGTGTCCTGCTCCAGCACTCAGTGTGCTGTCACTTCTTCTGGAGGTGCTAGCTGTTCTTAAGAGCTGCTGTAAGACTAACTTCAGTCATTAGTGAGCTTTGGTATCAAAGACAGCAGATTAGTGTGTGCGTATCTTGTCCTGTGCAAGCAGTGTAAGTTGATGAATAAATTCAGGAACTGTCACTGATGGTCTTCCTAATCTTTTTTGATGTGACATCAGCTTGAAGCACCTGTGTTACTAAATGGTGTCAACTGATCCTGATAATTTAGTTGTAACAACTATGCTTCCCAGGAGTGGTTCGCTTGACTTCTGAGGAATTGCTGCACATCACAAAACTTCAGAGATCGACTCAAATATTAAATCATTTCTACCAGCTGATTGGATTATTGTGATTTCCTGATTCTAGACATGTAGCCCCTTAATGGTCATAGAAGTCAGGATGTGAGGCGGCATTGCTCAGCAAGCTGTACGTCTTATCCCTAAGATGAGTCTGTGAAAATGAGGTCTTCCCCTTCTACTGTTCGATGTGCTTGTGGTTACAACTCCATCTGTTTTTTTGTTTTTTTTTTCAAATCTGAATCGCTAGCTGCACCGTGATAAGCTTTTTCTCTTCTATTTAATATATGGCAGAAGACAAAGAAAACCTACATTTCTCACTTGAACATATATTAAACTAGTTCAGTGTCCTTTTTATTTGAATTCTGTCACCTGGCAACTCTGAAGCTTTTAAATCTAGAAAGTGGTTAAAAAGAGATTGTTGCTAGTCCCCTTTCCAGTGTCTTGCTGCCATGGTTTCCCTTTCAGCATGGCTTAGAAAGAAGAGGTAGTAGACTTGATCCATTCATGTGCCACTTATACCGGTGCAAGGGAAAGGATGATAAAGAAAGAACTTAGATTTTATCTCTCACAGATTGTGAGAGATATTGTGACTGAAGCAATGCTTCAGTCTTCCTGTAGAATGTGAATGTTACATCTGTATTACCTCTTGGAAGAAAATAATTAAAACAATCCTATAGTTTACAATGTCCCTCTAACGTTACTAATATTTTTGTGCTTTCAGGAATATCTCCTCCCCTCCTGCAGAAAGTTGATGTAGTCTCTGAAGTAGCCCAGGAAACATGTGAGGTTCTGGCTGACTGCCTCAACCTATTCATGAAGCAAGAAGGGGTATGTATTGTGCTGCGTGGGTCTATAAAGGGTTGAATAGCTTAGTATATTTGGCTAGTTCCCTACTTAGATGTTACAAAAATAAATGCACAAACCCATAAAACTTACTGTTGTTGATAAGCTGTCCTTTTGCATGCTGAATGTGATGACAACTCATGCTTCTAGAGAAAGAGTAGGTAAATCTCTCTGCAAAAGGATGTCTTAGTATTCAAGATGTTTAGAAGAGACATGTATTTTGGTCACAAGCTACTGCTTGCAATGTTCAAATTGAATGCTTGAATTCAATAAAGCTGTTGCTTTGCTGATTTGAAGGTCAAAATATTGAGGAAAATTAATCTTTTTTGTTTGTGGATTTTTTTACTAGCTAACTGAAGTGTTGAACGATACTGCTTCCGAATTTATTTTTCAGACCATGTGCTTAGTGGGTGTGCAAATGCTATCTGTTGAACTTTTGGCTTTCCCAGTGACAAATATCTTGTATAGTGTTAAACACAATGCAAACACTTCAATTTGGAAATATGTGTCAAATTCATTAGTTTCTGGAGTAAGAGAGCTGATATTTTTCTTCGCCTGATACCAAGGAATAAACTTGTCTTCCTGTGCTGTGGTAACTATAATCCCTTGCTTAGGCTCGTGTCATCAGTAAACTGTGTTTCAAAATGAGGTTTGTGTTGGTGCTGTTTGTCTTCCAGTTATTTAACAGGGAACTGGAAACACTGGTTCCATTGTTTAGGTTTGGTTTAAGATTTTTTTTTCATTTCTTTCCAAGCCCTTTTGTCTCCAGTCACGAGTCTTTTAGACTTACTTGAATCAAGTTCGAGCAGATTGAAAAAACAAGGATTGCATTTTTGCATTGAGTTTTTTTCTTTAAGAAAGTCTGATATTAAAGTTGCCAGCTTCATTTGCGGATGAGGGGGGAATTGTTACAACAGTGGGTGTATAGTGTTAGTATTCCTTAATTGTGTTGGCATCTTGCTTCAAGCCAGACTAAAATAGCTTTTCAGAGTGAAGTATGGCAAAACATATGGTGAAATTGTAATTTCACCTTACTTGAACTTGAACAGTCTCAGTAGGTGTAATAGAGGCCTTATTCTAATCTGGAAGCACATAGGTTTGGGCACAGAGGGGTAGGCTGAGGTGTGAACTTGATTTGCCACCATAGCTAGTTAAATCAGTTGGTTATGACAGGGAGATGATGTGATCCTGCAGAGTTTTGTCTTGGTATTTTTAAACTTCAAACTACTGCAATTCCAGAATACAGGAGGCTTTTAAAGATGTTGTAAGATCATCGGGAAATTACTGCCGCAGTATCTTCCTAGAACTTGCAACCTTTCCATGAAATTATGTTCATTGAGCATAACTGTTCTTAAACCCACAGGATTTGGCTTTTTTTTTTTTTTTTTTAAATCAGGGCCCTTTTCTTTGCTGTTCAGTGTTGACTTCTAGACCGTAGTTCTGTTGGTATTGCAAAAGCAATATATATAACCTTGCAACCCCACTGTATGTGTCCCAGGAAATCTGGTTACCTCTAGAATGAGCGTTTTCTTAAGCTTGGTACCTTTTTGTCTTGCCTCTTTAAGGAGAATTCTTATTCCCCTCTGCCTTAAATTGTCAGGATACCAGAAGCTTCTGATTGACTGAGGAGGGGCTGTTAACTTCCGTAAGGATAGCCACAGTGGACGCACTTTCTGCTCTCTAGAGAAAACTTTATTTAGCGTTCCTCATCGCCGTGCTGTGTTCATTGTAGCATAATCGCGCAGTTCGTGGATGAAACTGCTAACGCAGCGCTAAGGAAGGAGAAAGGCTCGGCCGTCTTCCACTTGCGCTAGCAGTGGTGCATGAGCGTGATGCCGAGGGCGGCTCCATCTGCCTGCCGCTTCTCCTTCCCGCGGTGCCGCCGTGCAGTGCCCGGCGGGCGGGGCCGCTCGGGAGGGGCTGCGGCAGGACGGACCCCCGGCACGGGCAGCAGGCGTGACCCCCGGGCTCCGATCGGCGGGAGCGGCTCTGACGCCGCAGAGGGGAGAGCGGGGGAGCTTCCAAAAATAACCCGCTGCGGCGGGGCGGCCCCGGAGCGCTCGGGGACCCGCACACCTCGCGGGGCCGCCCGGGAAGGGACAGCGCCCGGGAGCGGTGGGCAGCGCCCTGCCCCGGGGGCGCGGCGGGGCGCTCGGCATGGCAGGCCATTTTTAGCCGCGTNCCGCCCTGCGCCGCCGAGCCCGCGGCGTGGGGACGGCCGTGGTGCAAGGTGAAGGGGCTGCTCGCTGCGCTCTGCCCACCCCGCAGGTGCTGCCGCCGCTGCTGCTGCCCGGTCCGGCTGCCCTCGGAGCGCCCGCCTTCCCGGAATCCGTCCCGCGGTATGTGGCGTGCGTGATGCGCTGGGTGCTGTCGTTCTGCGCGCTTTGGTCCCTTGCTGACATTGGGATGAAGGCGTCAGTGTCACGCCGAGATAAGCGCGGATACTTTTCGCGAGGCGGTTTAAAACGTGAGGGGAGAAACGAAGGTAATTTGGATGCTTTAATCTGAGTGTTTGCTGAGGCGCTGGTGGCGGAGCCAGCACAACTTGAAACGTTTTCTGCAGTGACTTTGGGCACAAGGTTAGTAAGTATTGTTTCTAAGCAAGACTTCCCGTGGACTATTGCTGGCAAATGTCAGAACCTGCGTTCCTGAAGCAATTCGATTCTAGCTTTTTTTTTAATGTTCGAAATTATTTGTATATAGTTGGAGGAGGAGTTTAACTTAAGATTCTTTGCATGCTGTTCTCTCTGCTACATTTTCTGAGTGAGTTTAAAATTCATCTCTAGTACTTGGGCTGAATGTATGAAGCTGTGTGAAATCGACAGAAAAAGGTATTATTCAAAGGAATTAGCTTTTGTTTTCTTTTTTTACCTTGCTTCTTTACTAACCAGTGCTAGTTAAAGTGTGCTGATGGGTATCTTGACTCCTAAGGTTCACTTTTACCAGAAAGAGTTATATTTAACAATAAATTACGAGCTCATGTTGCGTGAGTTTAGAACAGACAGCAGTTGTAAACTGACTTCATTTGTAGAGGCTTTGGTTCTCCAGCCTATGCTAATTTGTCATTCTTTCTTGTTTGTTTTTGTTTTAAGAAAGGATTTGTTTACAAACTGATGACAAACCTTATCTGATGTGTTGTATAATTAGCTATGGAGAATTTATCACAGCAAATTAAGCTTGTTATTTTTATATAAACTTTTAAGATCAAAATACTGTGGGTCGTAGTCCTTGAACTTGGTTATCTTCACCATGGTGTAACATGCTGTCTCTTGTATGTTTAATTGACATACTGTAAATAAAAAATGTGCACATAGTTCAACAGGCAAATATTAAGTTCTAGAAGTGCTATGTACTGAGTTAGTTTATTTCATATTTCTTGGAAACATAGTGGAATATGTGAGGGTTAGCAGTGTCTGTGTGTGTTCTTGTGAATGCATGCATGCATACATGTTCTTTGACATACAGAGAGTTTTCTTTTATCCGTGTCAGATTTGTTGCCTGTGAGATGGGAATGAGCATGGTTGTTATCACTGAAACTTACTTAGTACCTTACTGTATTGTGAATGAAGAAAAAGTCTGTAGGCTATGTCCAGATGACTCTTTAGTGAGACTTTTTATTATCTTTTTCCTTGTGCCTGTGCAAGTGAAGGAAGCAATGATGACACTCTGCAGTCAAAGAAGTGCTGATAAGGGCACCCTGAGCAAAACTGTCTAGAGAAGTCCTGGCATCCATCAGTAGTCCTTTTCTGCCACCTGGCAGTATCATCGACTACATTAGGGTGCCTTCAGTGTGTGGGAGGGAGAGATGAAAAGGAGGGGAGGGACTTAAAATTGCAGAAGCTAAGAAAGAGGTTAACTATATAATTTCTAAGTTAGATATGGGAAGGGGATCACATATTGGCTGGCTGTTGTTCTTGACCTAAAACAGTGGAATCCTTAGTCCTTCAGGTGATAAAACCAGTGTCTGTGTTTCTCTACTGTTTTCATCTTGTGTGGGTGACAACCCTATTTTTTTATTTTTTTTTCCTTTCAGTTACCGGAGCACAGAGAAATTGTTATCCATTGTGTTCTGTAACTCTTGCTGAAAGTAGTGGAAATCAAGGCAAAACCTCAGCATGTGGAAGCCTGTTAGGCAATGCCCTGAACAACTGAAATGTTCAGGTTGTAAACTTGGGGAAAGGACAAGAGCAGTTTTCAGATAGTTGATAAGTGAGCTGGATACAAAAGTATTTGGTGTTGAGAGACTCGAGGTGTATCTGCATCAAAAAAATCCTTTTTTGGCTATATGAGTCTGTAAGTGACTTGATCCTCTTTCTTCTCCTCTCCTCCAAATGCACAGAAATGTACTAGAAGTACCTAGTGCAGATTGAATCTGGGTGGAAAGTAAAAGATTAATTGAAAGGTTCTCTATGATCAAACAGGTGCCCAAGTGAAGACTCATATTTTTCCCTTATACAGAGGAGCATGGGATATATCATGTTGTGGAATGTTTTATGAGAATGGTGTATAAGAGAAAAAAGCTACTGACAGGAAAGTCATTTGGAAGGTTGTTTCTCCTGCTAGAATGTCAGCAGTTCTAGTCATGCCTCAAAGACTCTTGCTGTACTGATTTTTGGACGCTGTATATGCATGTCTTTCATCTGTGCTAAAGCTCTGTAGCAAAGATATTAAAGTCAGAGGAACTTGATAGTGAAATGTTTGTGGGTGGCATAGTGTTCTTCCTCTGGAAGCATTTTTTTTCTGCCACCATACTGCAGTCTTACAGATGGAAAGTTAGCTACAGGTCTGTGAGGGCAACATCCTTACTGTATGTATGTAACAGACGGAGTTTAATGAGTCCAAAATATCTAAGAGGTGGAGGGGAAAAAAGAAAATAACGGTGTTTTTTCTGAGAGTTTCCTAGAGCAGTCGAGAAGTGGGCAATGAAGGTAAACAGCAGCTCAGACAGAAGCTTGTTAAAATAATAAATACTGAGTCTCCTTTCAGGGAAAAGATAAGTGAATATTACTGCTTTTCTTTTATAGAATGGTATTATGTGTATTGACAGAATGCTTAAGGTTTGAAGCGGTTGGTAAGATTCTTGGTACAGAACAGGCTTCTGTGTGGCAAATGGTTCTGGCTCACAGAAGGACACCTGGATGTTAGGATAGGGTAAAAACGTGAACGCTACTAGTCTTTGTAGTACAGCAGGGTCCCAACTCTGGGAATTTTTTGTTTGGTTTGATTGTTTGTTTTGATTGGATTTATTTTGTTTATTTTTCTCAAGATTGTGCACTTCTAAACTTTTTTTTCCTTGCAACTGACGCAGAGGGACATACTGTCTTCTAGTGACAGGGAAGCTTTGCTGACTTGTAGCTCAAAAGGCCTGTGTGGAAGCTGGTCACACAATTTGACTGAAGACATTCTCCACTCTGCACCATGTTACTCAACTCAAAGCACAGTACTACCCTGTCCTTGCAGTCTCCATAGTGGGTTAATGCTTTTTCAAAACTTGGCCTGTAGATACGTGTTTTGTTGGTGGCTGTTGTTAAGCAGCCTTGTAAACTAACTTGGAATCCATTTGTGGGCCTCTGGGGAAATGCAGTATAAAAGCATATTAGTTTGAAATGAGACTCCTCCTTACTGTGCTTCTGCAGCTTCTGCTCTGGGGTTTATTTCTAAGATCTTGTCTGCAACTTCTTTGGGTATTTAATTTTAATGTAAAGACATGGAGAAAACAATCTCTACTGAGGCTGCAGTGGAAAAAAAAACAAGGGCAGTCTTTAACAGAATAGTATTTGATAGAGTAGACTTCTCAAATATGAATTAGAAAACAGAATTTCTATGAATGTATTTGCAAAATGGTGCTCTCATCTCTGAATTGATAGGAACAGAAATGTATAACATGAATGTTTTCTTTCTGTGTTTTCACTACCTAGTTCTATGAGAATATTAAACCAAGCTAGAGTGAGAAGAGTGCACGCTTTTATTCTTCTGAAGTCATTGTGATATTATAATGGCATGTAAAGCTGGTCAGTTTATCAGTGTTCTGGCTTAATTTGTATTTGATGTGCTGTGGAAGAACAGATGAACAACAGAGTTCTAAAAGCTGTTAGCACCCCGCCAGTCTGTTGTTAGCTATGGACTGGTAAAATTTCAGGAGAAAAATGAAGCAGTAAAAAAACAGCATTTAGCCTCTATGCATAGCACCATACATGTTAACTTTGTTTGCTGGGATTTTGCATGCAAGTGTGTGAGATAATTGACTGCAGTGGCAGTCTGGCTGAGTGATCTGGTTTTGAGTCTCAGCTGCGTAAATCATCAGAACACTGAATGGGAGTAACTGCGGTCACACACATTTAATGATTCTCTGGAGATGAATTATCTTTTTCGACCTTTCTTTCTCAAAACTTAATTTATAGAAATGAATGTATAAAAATATAATGCCTTTTCCATGTTAAGCTGATAAAAACTAATTTCTTAGAATAATAATTTAAAAAGTAATTTCTACACACATGAAAAAAAAACCCTCATGTATCCTGGTCCAGTAGTGGATATTGGCATGTTCGTTTGAGGGAGATAGAAGATTTGCATGTGCTTTGTGTGAAGTTGTTTTAAAGGCATTATCTCTGAGTAGCATAAATAACTTAAGGCTTTGTGTCACTTAATAGTTGTCAAATCATCTTAAATTTTTCATGTGGTGGGATTTTGGTATGTTTTATCTTCCTTAAACATCAGTCATATGGGCTAGTGAGTTGTCCATGTGTAGTTGTGTAGCCTTTCCTTGAATAAAGGAGGTTGACTGAATCTAAACTTCCTTTTCTGCTTTTCTTTGCTGGGTTTTTAGTTGGTTTATTTTAGTCACTTTTGATTCCATTAAGTATAAGGGTCTCTTTGCTATAAAGACTACAATGGGTAATTTCCCATTTAGACAGTACTAGTGCTTGTGGAAGTGTGTGTTGTCGTGTTTTTTGTTTTTAACCTAAACTTCACCTGACCACAATCACAATATTTCAACTGAAACTGCTTTTTGCATATTTTTTTATTCTATGACTCATCAGAGCTGATTCCATTTTTATAACAGAGATAAGCAGTTTGAAATTTGACCTCTTGTTTGATTTTTAATCTCATTACCAAATGTGTACTTGTTGTCCTCTTTCTCTTTTGTCTCCACCCCCCAAGGCAGCCAGTGAATTTAAAATCTTTTTGTTTGTTTGTTTTAATATAAATATTCAGGAGTGTGTTATCTCAGCTTGTTGTGCTGTCCAGTAAAGAAATGCCTTAATGTAATGCTGACTGCTGAGTCACTGAGGTTATCACTGGAGTTGGGAAATGGGCTGTGTTTAAAAAGTATTCATGTCCTGAAAATGTATCACTGGTGACATAGTTCTCCTTCAAGGTACTTACCAAGCCTGGCCATAAAGAAATGCTAGTAAACTCTTTCTCCATAGTGTTTGTATTGTTCTTTACATCCCTCTCCTTTAAATGAATCAGTAATATACTTGAGACATAAATGGGTTCAATGTAATGTACAAATGGGAAATGCAGACCTATGCTATCCTATTAGGATAGCTGAAAACATACTAAAAACAAATTACACTCCATTTATAGTGAACTGAATGTTGCTGCAAAGAAGTGGTCAGATAGAGACCCTCTTGTGAGTATCCTGAAGAGTCCATTATAAGAGGAGGTTCAGCTTTCTGACCATAGCCCTCATCTGAATATCTTGTCTTTGAAAGTGACACCTGCGATGTGCTTACTGTGCTTGCATAGCTTCGTGTTAAGCCACTTGTAAGGTAAATGTGGACTCAGTGGTTTTAAATAGGACCGTTTCCCCTCCTCTCATACTTGTCCCTGTTATTAATGTTAAAACTTGAACATCAATACTATAACTGTTGGATCTGTAGGCACACTAGGAGACTTTGAGAATGACTTTAAAGCATAGTATTTGAAGGAGTTCTGCAGTGTGCATCATAAGGTAGGGGTACTTCGTAGTGTAGAAGTAGATTCTAAACTTTTTCATCTGCTTCAAAGGATTTTGTGCTGTCAGAGCTACACTGCTTCCACAACCAAAGCACGTTCAGGTATGTTATTTGACCTTTGAATAGAATACAGCTTGTTGTTAATCTTAAAATGTAATAGTGCCGCTATTGCAGGTCCCTTTTTTTGAGTCATGAACTCTGGTGGCAGAGAGGGTAGGGAGAATGAAGCTACTCTTGACTGGAAATACTCAGTGTAACTGGTCAGAGCTTCAGCCTCTAGACCTTGTGCAGGTCCACTGTAGCAGAAAAGCATCTGCAGGAACTTGAAGGGTTTGACCTGATAGACATAAACTGACGGGACACAGTCATATGTAGGGATTTTATCATTGTGGTGGGAAATTATCTGAAGTTGTCAAGATAACAGTATAGGCCTTCTAGGTAATGTGGTAATCCATATGTGTCAGTAGTTTATACCTTCCTGTAAGTGCCTACAAGACTTATTAATTGTGGTTGTATTCTGTGCTATGCATCCAAAATGATTTTTCTGTTGTTCCAGTGAAACCGCTTGCTGCAAGGTCAGACAAATCAAATTGAGGTTAAAATGAGCTGGCTGAGCTTTTCAGAGCAGCTTGAAACCTCAGACAGTTGCATCTGTGCTTATAGATAGCAGAAATCTAGTTTTGTCTGACCTGTATCTCCTCCAGAACTGAAGCTGCATTTTGGGCTAGAACCTAGACTCTTGTTGTTGTTGGCTGGACTTCGCGAACGAAGATCTTGGGATAAGCCTGCGCAATGGATTTTTTAAGTGAGGCACAGGGTGCGCAGAACTGGCCCCACCCCCTTTACTCCTGAGGCTCAGCTTGCCACGGCCGAGCACACTCGGACGGCGACAGCGAGTTCCTCCAGGATTCGAACCAGCGTCCTCAGAGGAGGAGCCGGCTCCACAGGCGGGGGCCTACGCCACTCGGCCAACGCCCGCCGCCTCTCAAGTGTAACATACAAAGAGAAAAGCAATAATGTCAGGCTGTTGAGCAATCCTGGGAGCCCACGTGGGTCAGAGCACCAGGGGAAGACCTCGCCTTGTCCTCTCTGCCACCGAATGACACAAATGTGGCACTGCAGCCACGCCTGTAACACGAGCTGGGGCAGGAAACCTAGGCTCTAATAGCTCACAGAATAACAAAATTGAAATGGCTGAGGGTAGAAGGGAGCGCTGGAGGTCCTATGGTCCAACCCTCTGCACTAGCAAGGCCACCTGTGGTTGGTTGCTCAGGACCATGTGCTGATGGCTTATGAATACCTCCAAGGATAAAGAGCCTCCTTGGGCAACCTGTGCCAGTGTTCAGTCACCCTCACAGTGAAAGTGTTTCTTGACGGTCAGAGGAAATTTTGTATCTTTTAGCTTGTGCCTATTCCTTCCTGTTCTGCCACTGGGCTCTACTGAGAAGAGCTTGGCTTGGTTGTATTTCCACCCTCCCTTCAGGTGTTTATATAGATGGATGAGATTTGCCCTGAGCCTTCCCTTTAGCTTGAACAATCCTCAGGCATCCAAACAGTACTTGAGGCAGTCAGTACAGTAGTTTTAGCCCGTTTTAGGGAACCAAATGTCAATGATTGGCTGATAGTATAAGGTCAGTGCTTTTTTACCATTGTTTTTGCTCCCACCTACAATTAATCGAACCTAAAAAGTGATGTGCCACTCTAGGCTGTCAGATCCTCTTTTAGCTTGGGCTGGGAAGAACCCTTTGGTGAAAGTCTAAGGAAGACACAAATCCGTCTTCTAGTTTTCTTCTAGCAACCAGTGAGTTTTGTTGGAGAAGTTTATAAAAGAGCTTCTCAGAAGTTTAGTCTGGGATCTCTTCTTCCTTTGAACTGTAGATGCTACTGGATTGCATATTGGGGAGTAATTTATAGACTTACCAATAAATAGCTTTGCTACTGTGTTCATTCAAATAATGAAAAAACCAAACAAAAACAAACAAAAAAAAAAAAACACAAAACAAACAAAAAACAACAAAACAAAAAAAGCAACAACAACAACAACAAAACCAACCAACCAAAGAAACTCAACAAAAATAAAAATCCCTCATCAGATAAGGACAAAAATGTTTGAGATCACTCATAAGGAAAGAAGGTCTGTTCTACTGAATTAGAATATTTGGATGATATAATCGTTCTGCATTGTATTTCCATATTGCAAATCATATTTATCTATCTGCCCTAATTGCCGGACAGATGTCCACATGACATACTCTAATTTCAGGAAATGTCTCATCAGCCTTCCCAGGGCCTGGCTGATGTCTAGTGACTGTTGCCTCTTAAGGAGTAAGAACAGAAACTGTCTCAGAGGAAAATGGACCCTAAGAAGAATCAGACTTCTTAATGCTGCAAGTCTGTCTAACACCTGAAGTAGAAGTTAGATTTTTGCATTTGTGTCTATCTTTGAAGTCTGAATCTGTAACATTGGAAAGCATGTTCAGGGCTGTTAAAAATGAGTACTTTCCCAGGTGGATTTAATTTGGAGATCAGAACTCCAGCACTGCACTGTAAGTTGACTTTGATTTCTAGCTGTTCGTTGCTGTTGATTTCTAGCCTGTGTAACATTTTTCACTTTAATTTGGTTAGCATCCAAAATTAAACAAAAACTATCAAGACATCTGAGTTTTTCAGAAATGCTGAACAACTGTACAACATGCATGTTTGTTTTGGAATTGCATTTAAAGAAACCCTATCAGTTATTCTACATGAATAATTAACAAGATTCCAAATATGGAGCTTGTAGAACAGACAACCAGCTTCAGAAGTGTTAATTGTTTTAACAGGGAGCTGTTTTCACTCTGAGTCAACAATGTAGTCCAGTTGTGCAGCAGCACTAGTAAACCACTAAGCGCCAACAAAAACATGGCAAGAACATGACAGTTGCTTCAAAAGAGAAAATACTATATGCATTCACTTGTAGTCCAGCTGAGAAGATGTGTGGAGGAGAGAATACAAAGGGGTTGATCAAAGTAATTGGTGGTGTATACTGAAAAATACTTAAGGGAAGTAGTTAGATCAAAACTGCCGTAAGATCTATTTTCAAAACAGTCCTTAAGAACAAAAAGGAAATATTTCCTGTATGCATTCTTAAGAACCCTTACGTCTGAAAGTCTGGTCTCTCTGTTTGAGAATATCAAACTTCAAAGATGTCCACCGTCTCTCAGAGGGAAAAGACACAAAGGAAAGTCCCTACCTGATCTGAAAACATGCATCAATATACTGTTCTGGTTCTGTTTGCATCAGTATGACATACCGGTTTCAATGAGATCTTGAGTTTGAATAAAATTGTTTGTCGTATACACCTCTGAGAACATGAATGCTTAATCTCACTAAGGCAGCAAAGTATCTTTGGGGTATGGGTTTTTTCTGGTGATCTTGTAGCTCTGCAACTTGAAATGTGCTTCCCAAACACATGCATCACTGCTGTCATTGAGCCCCAGCTTGTTTTGGCATTACTATTGGCAAGTGTGAATAGCAGCTGTATTTAATTTCAGCTTTACTCAGAATAGAAACGATACTTCGCACAAAATGACAAAATTGGAAGGCTTTTTCTTTAAACTCCTGATATTTGATTAATCAGTGTTGTAATACTGGAACACACGTAGGGACCAAGTGTTCTCTGGAAACTAGCAATTTCTGAGCTCTTAAACCTAAGTACACTTCATGAGATTTATGAGTTTACAGTTAAGTCTAAGTAAAATGTAAAGAAACAAATACATTTGAGAGGAAAAATTTGGAATTGCCATTGAGTCTCAATTTAGATACAAACCAGGAAAAGGTCTGTTAAGTCTTGGTCTGTACAGACTCACTTTGAAGAAAAGAACTTTCCTGATAGAAAAGCTTAAACCCAAACTTTTAAACCAAAACCATCCTTCTAATCTGCAATCAGAAATCAAGTCATTGCAGTTTGTTCTTCTGCTCTTAGACAGGTTCCTGGCTCAGAACTGTGACGTTCTCCACTGGTTAAAAATGTAGTGCTTCATCAGCCTGTGAATAAACAGACTTTGACATAGCCAAATGTGGAAACAGGAGAGGGGAAGGAAGGCAGCAAGGCCTGTGGCAGGAGGAAGTGTTAGTGTCTTAGGAGGGAAAGGTGGGAGACAAACAGTCTTTGTCTCTAGCATGTGGATAGTTCAGAAACTGTTATTTTAAGCAGTCTTAAAATGGTGAATTTTTGTATTAGATATGTATGCTGGAAGAAGGTTGCTCTCAGCATCTCCAGTTCTTCTCTTGGAAAACAGTTCTCTTACTGCCTGGATGTCTGTGTTGACATGATCCTGCCAAAGTATGAGTTTCTTCTGGGTGGACAGTAGCTTGGCTCTTTCTCCTAGCAGTTCTTCCACTGTATTTGTTTTATGATCATATCTGGTCCTTTCCTTCATTAGCAGAATTTTATTATTTTTGTATATAAACAATATTTTAGTAATAAATCAAGTATAGGGAAATACTATAACTGTGCTTAGAAGAATGAAATGTAGTGTTTCTAAATCAGCCCTGCTAAACTCCTCCTCTTGAACTTTTGAGGTGAATGTTCGTAGTTAGTGACTAACAATGAACCGTTGTGTTCATATGGGGAATGACTGAGGCAGAGTCATATGACTTGATTTTCGAAGTCTTTGCTTTCTTCTATAGACTTTGGGTAGGGATGTAAGAGAATAGATTACCAGGACTTTCAGTTGGTATGTATGGGGTTTTCTTGTATGCGTGGGGATCTTTCAGCCTTTGAACTAAAAGAAACTTTATTGCTGATGTTTTCTGTGTATGGACCTGAAAGAAAACCAAATGTTATGTCAGCTTTATGACTTTTCTTATTCTTTTGAATTTGATGATCTCAGTAAGATGTACTCTGATGCTGTAGAGTCAGCTGGGCAGACTTTGGAGATGAAGACTAGTGCTGTCTTGTGATACAGTAAATAACCCTTTGCCTATCACCAGTGAGCTCAGCTTACCTCCTTGATTAACTCATCACAGCTTGTTTTGTATTTCAGTACTTGCACGAGGAGTAGTTCATGTCACTGGCAAGCTCTAACTATTCTGGTTTTATATCTGATAGATCTCTGAAGCCAGGTAACTGGCAGGTTTATAACACAGAGAGAGGGAAAACTTAAGCAAGAAAGAATGGTTCAAGTATGACTTGTTTTGGATCAGTCCTCTCTACCCTGGGGTGAGCCAAGGCTATGATGAAGTTTATAGGAGCTAGTTTACTCCAGCAAATGGTATTGTGATGCAATTATGATTGCAAGGCTTTAATGTAAGTTTAAGATAGCAGATGTTTGTCACAAGTTCCTTGTGGTTGATAGTGCTGCAGAGTGGTGATCAGAAAGAGGACTCTGTATAGAAAGGCCTGTGTGTAAACAGATCAGAACTCCAAAGGTTTTGTATAAAATATTTACATGCTTTATGGCTTTACAAATTTAGAGATGTGTTCATTGATTGCATATGTTCTGGAATACTTTAATGTGAGCTGCCACACTTATTTTTTTATGTGCCATGGCAGTATTCCTAAATCGCTCATTCCTCAAATACCTTAGGCATGCTTGCAAAGAAACATTCTGAAACTAGAACTATTCCTGCTTTTTGGGGAGGTTAAGAGAAAAGCAGGATTATACGTGTTCATATCATATACTAATGTGCGCTTAGTGGAAGTTAAGTCCTGTGAGGTAAAAATCAGTCCTTTTTGAAAATTTATTTTCTTTCTGGAAAACATCCTATATTGATGCTCAAGTGTGGTTAAAACTGAGACCTTCTAGAGTGGATTCTCTATGAGAGCAACTGTTTTCAGTTTTCACTTCAGTAGGAGCTTAAGCAATAATTCAGCACTCGTCCAGGTAGCAGAAAATCTGAAAGCACTTTCCATAGAAGTCTTGTAGAATTAGTGGTGCAGTAGCATTCTTTGAAGTTAGCTACCAAAATACATAGAACTGTTCCATTTCTGAAGAGATACACCTCAAGGAAAATACTCAGTCTTAACATTTCTTCCATGATGAAATGAAAAGGCAGGTTTTGTTAAAGACGTGAAGGCAGACCTGGCTCTTTGTGATATTATATAGTTCTCATTATAGTTTAAATGAAAAAAGAATAACATTTACTCAGTACTAATTTTAAACTGGACATCACAAATGACTGGCTTATGGAAGAAGGCACTATCAATAGGGACTGTATTGTAGTAACAGCAGAAGTGTAACTATGTGGACTTGTTATAGTCGGCAAAGAGTACGTATCAAACTCTGCATCAAGGCTGTGATTTGCACTGTTAACCTTAGTTTTTTTGGTAGGTGTTTTCAATTCATACAAAAATTACAGAGGAGGACAAAATTCTCACTTTGGATCAACTTTGCTTCCTGTGAGTGGTTTTCTGTAGTGTAATGCATTAAATTCAGTGTTTTGTAGGTTCTGCCTTTCAGGATAGGATGTCCTGTTGGAGTAGCTGACCATGGAAACTATCAGTTTTATATGAATAGATTCAGTGTGAAACAAATACCAGGTTTGATTGACCTTTAATTCATTACAGAATGCATGAGGAGATGCCCACAGAAAAATGTCAGTTCTACTATAGCAGGATTTTTCTAATTCCTTGGTTACATGTTAATTTTCAACCAGGTGTTAGACTAGCCCTTAGCCTCCTACTGAAAACTTGTGCCTCACATCTGTGCTTTGTCACGAATGTCCCATAAGTAGTGGCGTTATTGGGGGAATGAAATTTCTGTGGCAGTTGGACAATGTCAGTCATTTTGAAAACCAAAACCTGCCTTCTGCGTTGTCAGAGACGTTGGTGAGGCAGTGTTAGAGGCAGCTCTGCTGCGCTCAGCTTACTGCAGTCCAAAACTGGTACAGAGTGTGCTGACGTTCCAGCAGGGTCTGTCTTCAGATCCCCTTGTGGCTGCTATCTGAAAGAGGAGGTTCTGCTTTCCAGCATAGCTCTGAAGACTGCATGTTTTGGGCAGTCACTTTTAGCACTGAAGTTGACTGCTTGAAAGTAAAATTCCACTAAATCACACTGCACTGTTGTAAAGTCTGTCTTTTCTCTATCTCAGTCCAGAAGAAATAAGAGCTAAGGTATGCTGTCTTTTGATTTAATTGCAGGTAGCACTACCTATTATTGAGGTGTCTGTATTTGTTCTGTGCCTTTGTTGTTTTTAGTATTTACTTGCAGCTGCAATAGTGTCTTCCTGAGGTGATGATGATTTTTTAGCTTGGCATGGAGTGGTATGATCCTTTCCTACCCCACAAAAGTGCCACTGTTGTTGGGCATTAATTTAAATTTAAAGCATCCAGCACCAAACAAAGCAAGTATTTTGTGTTTTGTACTAAGATGTCTTCAGGAGGGACAGAGAAGCCTTGGTTACAGGCTGTGCTGATATAGCTCAGGACTTCCGGCTTTAAAAAAAGGAAGGAGGAAAAAAAAATAAAAGAAAAAAAAATAGTGTTTGGTGCATGTTACTGTTTCCCACCTCCCTAATGAAAGTCGAGGGTACAGAAAGGAATGGGACTGGTGTTTGTTACACATGGATAAGCTTTTTCGTGTTCTGGAATAGGCATCTGAACTTTCTGCCAGTAATATATAGGAAATGAGTAAACTTTTTAAACCATGCTCTTGTTCTTGACTGGATTTCTAGTAGCTTGAAGGCAGTAGGAGTGTCTGCTATGAGTTTACTGCTTTCCTTTAACAAGAAAACCCCAGGTCTGACTGTTAAAATAACTCAGTTCTATTATTTAAATTCACAATTTGGTGCTTAGAGTCTGAAGGACTCAAATGTTACAGGAAGTTGTTTGACTCAGATTTCCATTCAGTTAAACCAAAAGTGAAACTAGTTTCCAGAATTTGGATATCAAACCTTTTCATCTGGGGAAGTATGTTTTTAAAAAATAAATCATTGCAGTGACCCAGAAACACTGACACAGAACCACCAAGACTTCAATATCAGTTTATAGCTATGCCTGTAGCTCTAAGGGTAGGGATGGAGTGATTGCTTCTGTGAGACAAAGCTAGGTAACTCCCATCAACAGTAATAAATCGAAAGTTTGAGTATATTATTATTCTCTTTGGAGATTGAAACAAGACTGGTCTTAACTGTCATTGTATAATGGTGCACACAGAAGCCCAAGTTCTCCTGAGAAGGGTAAGGTAGGAGGCCTGACCAGTTGAACGTGGGGAACTCAGCTGGCCTCATGCCTGGCTCACTAGGGTGCTCTGTGCCACTGCCTCTGTGAAGCTCAGTGGAAAGCTCATACTGCTGATGGTGGTGCTGGCATTGTAGGCAGCAGTGACAGGGATCAAAAAGCAGCCATTCCATAGTTGGAAAACGAGAAGCTAAACCCAGTACAATGTGAATTGCCATCTGTCTCTAAGTTCAGGCACCACTACTAAAGGTACAGAAACCACACTTGTACTACAAGCTGTGTATTATACAGGTTGTCAATAGAATTACTCTTCTCATAGTTCCTCAGTATGCTCAGACTGGATTTCTAGAGCTGTGTATACACAAATATCTGCATCACTTTGGTGTGATACTTACCACAGTCACTGTGTAAAATGTGTGGTAGGCAGTGAATGCAGTTTTACAAAATTGGGTGATGTTTCACTGAAAAATGTTGGTCTCTCTGTGTCCAGTTTAAAAGACTGAAATGTTTCTTAACTTCATTGTTTTATGCTCATCTTCCTACTTATTGCATTACACAGTTGTGTTAAAAGCAGCTTTTAAAACTAGTCTGGAACTTCCTTCTGTAATTTTAGAGTTGTTATTGTGTTGGGACACTGAAGAAAGACATAATGGTAAAGAAGGAACTTTTGCAAAAGGAGTAAAGCTGAAACGTCATCTCCAAAATTGGTGATGGAGTACCCAGACAGATGAACTCATTCACGTCAGAACTTATTTACTGGCCAAGTCTTGTGAATAAGAAGTGGGGTATGGCAAAATTATGCATAATGGCAATCTACTTCTTACGTTTTGGGAAAGCCTCTCAGTGGGTCAATTAGGTTGTTCAGTAAAATATGCTTTGAAAACAGTGCCAGTCTGCCTTCACTGTTTCTTGTTAAGCTTGAAAGTGAGTGTATCGTTCCAGGAAAACAAAACAAAACAGACCCAACAATAAAAAAAAAAAAAGTTGTCCCTGTAGAGTCAATTTACTTCAAGTAGGTTTTAAGAGGTGTATCTCATCACTTTGTCTTTTATTGGTGACAAAAAGGTGGTATCACTTAAAGCTGCTTTTTGTTAAAAAAGTAAACTACTTATTTCAAACAAGACACTTTCTCCTTGAAAGTACCTTGTTCATGAAGGTTATTGTAGCTCTATCTCTGCCAGCATAGCTTTTCTACAGGTGCAATCAATTAGCTAATGGTTGTAGAACCTTTTTTTAATTTCTGTTTTCATTCTCATATTGACACTGTGGAACTGTTTTGGTGCTTAAGGATGTACTGTAGTTGCAGGCAGTATTTCCTAACCATGACCTTCAAGGAATGACTAGTGCAGAAGTGCTAGGCTTTAAAGGTTGCTAGAGCTACCTCTGGGCTTACTGAGTGTGGGTGTCCATCCCACAAGCTCAATACTGTTGACGAAAGTTTTTATTATGTATTTAATCTCAACCCCCCAAAAACTGAATTAAAGTTGCTTTAAAACCAGTTTATTCAGTTACAAATGAGTGGCCCAAAGGTTAAAAACAACAAACTCAAGTGGGTTTTCTTTTTTCCTTACCTTCTGGCTACTTTTAGGTTCCTTATGTAACAGATGAAAAGCTGTGGTTTTTTGTTAGTAGTGTGTAATTGCTGTACTAGTAAGTGTTTGGCAACTAGGAAGCTTGGAAGTACACAGGAAAGTGAACCTCACTATAAAGCTGGCAATTTATTTGTAGTATGCCTTCTGCAATTCTGAATAGCTCTACACTGTGATAGGGCAGAGAAATCTTAAAGCCAAGAAAATACGTTTTTAGGGGAGGTGTTATATCTGAGACCTGTATCTGTTGTTGCTTATTTCATCATACAACTGTGCTCTTAAAAGATGCAAGAAAAATCCATCTGTGTTTTTAGATTATTTTGATTTCCTTCAATTTGCTATAAGTTTTAGATAAAGATTTAAATTGCTCAAATCACTTATCAGACCAAAGCATTAGAGCATAATGACATCTAATTCAGTCTTGCTAAAACAATATTATTGCAAATACCATTTTAATAATTGTTTTACAATAATGAAAAATACCGTTTTATTTTTTAGTCCTCTTTCTTTGCTGTCTCAGGAGAGTAGAATAGTGCTGTTTCTCTAAGTGGGTGGTTCCTTAACTATTTGATAGCAAACCAAATGTATTAAGCAGAAACTGCTTAATAACAGATCTTTTGCAGTGGCATGTCTGACTTGTATGAAACATTGCAGTAATTGGCTTCATTGGTACTGTCAGAGTGAACTTTAAATGAAAGTGACAGTAACTAGTCCAGACTTTTTTCATTTTGTTCAGGGTAAAACTATTAGACAGTAAGTGACTTACTGTTTTTTCTGCTTTCAATTAGCAACCCAATGTTATACTCTTTTAATTATAATTTAATTGGATTCCCTCCTTATACTCAGAGCCTGACAGCCAAACCAGCTGATTTAGTATTTGGCACAATTAAGGGGGTGAATATTTCTTCTATAAATCTTTCTCTAGAGGATATGCTTTTGCCAGCATAGGAGCTGTTCTCTGGAAATGGCAAATCTCCCTTAATAACACCTTTCTAGCCTCATTGTCACCAGCTCTGAATCCACTACTTCAGTAGTGGTTATAACTGAGGGGGCTGAAGCCTCTAAAGCAAAGCTTTAATGTAAACTGTAACCAGATAGGACATACAAACAGTTCTTAAATTAGATTCAAAAAGGTAGTGTTGGTATATATGTAAGTTGTCCCTGTAACTGTTCCAAGAGATTAATTGTCATGTCCTTGCATGTTCTTAGTGAGAATCACTGTTGTAAACTGACCTTTGAAAGTAAACTAGAGGACAAGGCAGGGGTTGGGAGTGCTTTTAAAAAGGGACAAGGAAAAGACTCGATGATTTAGGGACTGATGGATCAGTAGCACATTGAAGTCTTGCTGGGCTGGGAGAAGTGGTCTTTCCTGAGCCTTCAGCTACAGTCCTCCCCCCTCTCCTGGCAGACAGAGGAGGCAGAAATACACCAGCAAAAAATCCCAAGGGGGAAATAGGAAGAACATGTTGCTTTCCCATTATAGTCCTGAACTCAGAACACGGATATCATCATCCTCTCTGGAGCTGATTGAATTTATTGTCTGGGCTTCTCTTTTTCTTAACTTTTGGCTCCTCTGTTTTGGAAGTGCAGAGGGAGAGCTGTTTACATGGAAGTTAAATCAATTGGCAGAGGGATCTCTTTTTGAACCACCTTCTGTAATCCTCAGGGTTAAATGTTTGCAGCTCATAGTTCAGTTGCAGTTATTTGTAGCTGGCATTCACATTTGCTCTGTAATTCAATTTAGATGATGCTGCTTGGCCTAAATTGGAGCAGACTAGTAGAAGGAGCTTGGTCTGTGTAGACACTGATCACTAACTTCATAGTTAAGGTCATCCAAGTAGAGCTGTAAATATTTCCCCTCAGTTTTAAGGTATAGTTATCTGGCTCAAATTCACTTACGGAATTGTGATTGATACTGTCAGATCTTATTTGTCAGATTTCTCAACTATTAAAAATGCTGGCTAACAATCTTATTGTCATCACAGAAATACTGTAATATTCTCATTAATTGGTGTATTTTCAGTTCCAGCTGTTTGCTAGTTATTTATTTGAGTCTATTTTCTGAATAGCTTCCAGCTACACATTCTTCAGAGAGATGAGATTTTATTCATACATGTATCTACTTATAGGTGAGGAATTTGAAACTGGAGCATGAGCAGGAGAAAAACAAGATCTTGTCAGAAGCATTAGAGACACTCGCTACCGAACACCATGAACTAGAGCAGTCTCTGGTGAAGGGATCTCCGCCTCTCAGCATCCTCAGCGAAGAGCAGTTCTATGATGCTGTGTCAGGTAAGTGATGATGTCCAGAATTGGGAGTGTGTAGTCAGCATGTGTGTAGTGAATGTGTTGGGAGTGAGGGAGGAGTGTGGGAGCAGTCTCACTAAGTGAAATCTCTGCCTTTATAAAGTGGACCTAGTTTTAGGAAGATGCTGTATGTGCTTTATCAGCAGAGCTCTAAAAATTCACCATGTTTCACCTGTAGAATTGTGTTGTTTCACCTTAGCAAGACAGAAGGTTGCCAAACCACAGGACAGTAATGACAAGTCTGATTGCTTGAGGTGTCTGTGTCCTTTTTTTAAATAACAGAACTTAAGGCTCCTATTTTGAGAGTGGTAACTGTCTCTTGAAGCCTTCTGATTTGCTTTGTCTGTAATGGTGTTTCCTTTGTCCATAAATCCCTAGTTTTGAGGGATAATGAAGCTAAAAAAGGCTCGTTCCATTTCAATTTTGTATCCTTGAAATATTAGAGATAGAAGAAGAGGATGAATAAAAAATCCTGTGTGCATTTCTGAAATGTCTTTTCTTTCCCTGTCTGGTCTTCAGTTTGGTTTCTTTCATATTTTCATATGCAGAACATGCAAATAGTGATTTTGGAAGATTTTGAACTGCCTAAGATGCATTTGTATGGAGAGGCTGTACATGGTGCAGCTCAATAGTGGCTTTAACTGGGTGATCTCAGAGCACAGAGCTGTCTGTAACTGTGGAGAATCTGCAAGAACTTGAGGTGAACATAATCTAACTGTAGCAGATGATGAGGTTGTGATGGCAAACTTCACAAGCAAGTTATGGGGTTACTTTTTTTGTGAGCTGAACTGCCTGATGCTTCTGACAGATGAGACAAGCGGCATTCCCAGACTTCCTGACAGACCTCCTGTTCTGCAGTGGGAAACGTAAGCAGAAAAAAAAAAAAAAAAGAGGCAAAGTGAGGTCTATGCACAGGGTTACAGTGAATCAACAGCAGACTTTGCAACCTTCAAGAAGGAGAAGAGACTAAGGAACACTAGAAACAGGTCCTTCAACCAGAACCAAAACAACAATTCTACTGAAAGGCTTCAGGCTCTTTTTATTGTCAGCAAAGCAGAGAATAGTCTTTTTTATCAGATGCTACCAGAATGTGGTCTCTCCAGCCAGGCTTGTTTTGCATATGTAAGAGAATATATACATAAGCTTTAAGGAACTGTTAGTCTATGCACCTCATAACTCAGTCTCTAAATATTGTTGAATGAAAATGTCCAAAGCCATCTCTATAGTTGTCAGAGGGGTGGTTTTGTCCTTGGAAGCTATGAAAAAATCTCACTGAGTGGATTTGTAAAATTGTGAGACTTGCTGAGTGCATATATACACACACGTATATATATAAAAAAAAAGAAAAGTCATTTCTCTCTCCCTCAGGAAAAATTACTTGACATAATTCATCTTAATTGCATTTTAAATAATTTTCTGGGACAGACTCACTCTCTTGACTGTCTGTCAATTTTATCAGACTGGTGTTTGATTCTCTTCTTTAGGTTGTTCACACTTAGTGCTTTGCAGAGATTAGGGTCCTCTTTGTCTCTAAAAGGCAGAGGTGGCTAGAAAGAAAAATGTGAGATTTCCATTACTGCTCCATGCATGTTATCACTTTCACCATAAGCACAAAAGGAATTAGTTTTTGTTGGTGTGGTTTGAGGTGAGGGTTTTTTACTAGCTGCTGGGATCCTGGTAAAGCATTGTAACCTTCTTGCTTTTCTGCTCATGTCTGTGGAGTCTCAACTAGAAGGCTTCTTGTCTCTGTGTGACAATGCAGTGAGAGCAGAGAACTTGGGGTTATTTGACACTTGTTCAGAGTTTGGGAATGTGGATCTGCTTTCTCAGGCTAATGAGATGAGGGATATGATCATAAATATTTTCGTAGTAGAGAGCAGTGAGTAGGACTAATTGTCAGAAGCTAACGATTTTTGTTTCTAGAAATCTAAATTGCTACAACTTTGTCTTCAAAGTTTTTGCTTAACCTGATCCAGAAACTGATCACGTATTATTAAGTTTAAATATATTGACTTTGGACAAATAACATATTCATAAGTTACCTTTCTAGGCTGTAGAGGAGCTCAAGCAAACATGGATGTATTTTAACAGGATGATATCACAAGTTGGAACATCTGTCAGTGGGAAAATGCCACTACTTGGAGTATTTCTTCTATTAGGATACCATCTTTTTCTACTTATAGTTCTCTGAATTTTTAGATCTCTGCTGTAGGAGTGAGTTTAGAAGTGAGAACGTTGCATAACTAGGCTTGCACTTTGAGCTGAGGAGTTGTTAGTTTTGACTTGACAGGTTGAAAGAAGAAGTTACTGCTGATTTTTGGTTTATTTTTTGGAAGAATGTTGTCTGCGTATAAGACACTTCTCGTTTACTTTCAACAAAAGTATCACTAGTGGGACAATTCAGAGCAATGCAAGACTTGGAAACAGGTTTTTGAGGAAGTAT
This sequence comes from Formicarius rufipectus, assembly GCA_013399695.1. Classification (NCBI taxonomy): domain Eukaryota; kingdom Metazoa; phylum Chordata; class Aves; order Passeriformes; family Formicariidae; genus Formicarius; species Formicarius rufipectus. The sequence continues at coordinate 89,318 of VXAU01002548.1, forward strand.
ACCAAAAGGATGTGTTCATGGCAGCAGCAACTTGCCCTCATTTAGCTCACATTGTAGAGGAGTCCAGTTGCTCCTGAGTGAAGCTGAATCAGAAAATACAGTCCCAGTTCCTATTAGACACTCAGTCCATGGCAGCAGAGTAGAGCTACTCTGAAGAGACTACCACCAGAAATGTGTCTATTTTGCCTCTCAGGTCCTCGGCACTATCTGTTGTGCTTGCAGATCTGCTCCAGCCAAGCCATGCTACCTGCTTATGTGGACATAGACTGACTTGGTCACTGTTAAATCTGTTGTGTGCTTCTATCTGTAGAAATTGTAGTGACAGCTACAGAAATACCCTTTTTCTTTTCTAAAACTGGAGTAAAATGTTTGTAATGTGGTAAGATTACTTACTGAAGTTAGAGTTTATTTTCTGAAGTCTCTTTTTATTTTTTAAGTGATATGCTATTGTCAATGCTTTCTGAATGTTGCATTAACTCCTATATCTCTGCAATGGGAAAGCAGTGGACACAGACTATGAAAGGAAGAACTTACAGGAAGTGGGAGTTGTGTTGCCAAAATAAGGTTAAGAACAAGAAAGTTAAGGGTGCTACTAATCTGAATTCTGATAGCAATAGGTCAGTTAACAGTGCATCTTGATGTGCTGATCCTCTCATCATGGGAGGGGTAGAAATGTATAATTGAGCTCAATACCACACAGTGCTGGAGTTCTTGCTTTCAGGATTGAACACTTAACATGTGTCAAACTCTTCTATGTTTAAGGCAGGGTGGGTCAGAGGGGGAGGGCACCGGGGAAGGGAAGAAGTATTAAACAAGTAGCAAAATTTTAAAAGACCAATGCCATCTCCTCAAGAGCTGCAGAAGTTACTAGCTTTAAGTAAGAATACAAACCTGAGGAGCATATGAAAATGGGATACAAATGCAGAGTCTGTCCACATCCTGAAAAATGGCTAAGCAGGTCAAGAATTAAAGGGTAAAAGTATCTAATTTTTGCTTTGCAGATAAGAGTCCCTGTTCACATGCAGATTGTGTGCCCAATTTGGGAAGACCTTAGATCTGCCTTGGTTTTTGTCTTTAACAGGTTTTATCTGAGAGACGGGCTTTTTTTTTCTGCAAACATGATTTTTGTGTGTATTGAGGGGGTTATTGATAGGTTTACATAGATACAGTCTTACAATAAAATTGGTTATTTAGCTACAGAAATACTATGAATGCACTAAAGCTAACCTGTCACAGTACAACTTCAACTGGTATGTACCACTGCTGGGTGCTGTTTATAAATAATACTCTTAAATATTACAAGAAGTAGTAGACTACTTCTGTTGCTTTTGCTCTCTTCCAGTTATCACATCATACAAGATTAGAAATGGTACAAAACACATAGAAACCTATGGCACTTGCTTCCATGTTTAGAGTAGTTTGTCATGTGGCTTTTTTTGAATGTGTACCAGAAATAATTCACAGCCTCTGCAAGAACACTGCTGCCTGTGGACTGCTTGCCTTGAATACAGTTAAAAGAATTAATTCAGGTGTTTCAGAGGGATGGGAAACACCTGGTCAGAATTCAGACCCAACCAGTGGTTAAACACTAACTTTCTTGGGTGTATTTATTAATGAAATACATTGGCCAAACTTTTCTATATGGATCTGAAGCCTTACCAGTTGCTATAGGAGATGAACTCCCTTGAGTTAAGTTTCTGTCATTGCTTCAGCTGTTTCCTCTTGCTCTCCCACTTCTGCAAAATGTAGCTGGTGTTTTCACTTTTACTCTTTCAGGTTTCATGAGCTAGAGAGCTTCCTAGTCAGCCTGGTCTTGTCTCAAAGATTCCTTAAAAGTTTTGGCTTATGAACAGGGACTCCTATTCCTCCTCCCCTGTCCTCAACACGCACCCCCTCCCCCGAAGTTCAACAGAAAAAAAGAAAACCCTAATTTTCTACTAGTCATCTGTTTGACAGCTGCTCTGTAGAAACTTGTGAATAGAAATCTTTTTTTTGCAGTGACGGGGGAGTATGCAAATCTTAATTCAGAAAAGAGTTCGCTCCAAGTGCACAAGGAAAAGCTCTATTTGAGTTGCCTGTTGATCTGTGCTCACAGTGCAATGCTAGGCTTGTTCACTGACACCTTAACAAGCTCTAGAAGCTTGTTTTATGTGCATTGGGTTAAAGGAGGTAGCTGAGCTTTAGGGACTGGAGACATCTTTGATGGTAGGACCTGTTGTAGACTTACTTTCTCATTTTCTCAAGAAAATGGGTGAGATATCTCTAGAGAGCAATTTCTTAAAATGGTATTTTGTTCTTATACTGTTCTTTATTGTATAGCATGTTTGCAGTTTAAGTAAAGCACATGCCTTAGAGAAGGCTGACTGGTCAGTGTCTTAAGCTCTGGAGAGGTTTGCAGGTGTGGAGCTCAGTCCAGCAGAATTCTCTCTCAGCACTATAAGGTTAGCATTAGGAACACTGATCATGTGTGGAGTTTAAAAATCCTTTGTATATTGAGAAGCATATTCAAGAGTAATTGGCAGTTCTTGTGAAGCTTACCTGTTCTTCCCTTTCTGCCTCTGGAGTCCTAGAGCTGTTGTAGAAACTCAGATTGAGGGAATTTGTGTGTCATGACTCATGTCTGAAAGCAAGACAGTCCCAGATGGTACAGGAGAAGAAAGGACCCTACAGGAGGCAGACTTTGCTTAATGTTCTCAGGTTTTGTTTCACCCGTTTCTTATCATGAATTCTGTTGTCACAGTTGAGCAGCTCTTTCAAAAGAGAGATGGAATACACCTTGAACGGATTTGTAGTTTGTCATGTGAGGATACTGAAAACCAACTTGTGTTACACTGCTAGAGTGTCTCTTTCTTTGCAATATTTGGATAGGCAGGAAAATTGTGTTTTTCTGGTTACCTGGGCTTATAATCTCTGAAGAAATCTGTGTTTTATGTAAGAGACTTGTCCAAAACTAAAAATGCTTCTTCTTATCCTACTTGTTATATATAGTACCCACCGAACTAATGCTTTGGTGTGTTATATCATAATTTGGCACAGAACTAGACTGACAAATTTGGGGAAAATTGTGAGAAGATTCTCTGGAGTGCCAGTCCACTTTTTTTAACATATCCTCAGCACCAGCTGGTGTTCTTTTCATTCCCTAGCAACTGGCTAAATTTCAGTAGTGTCTTAATGAGGATAGAGATGGATGTTTTAATGAGAGGAAGGATCTCCTTTATGCTTCTAGATCTCTCTCTAGAGAATGAAGAAATGGTGACACAGCCTGTTCATCAGGATTTTGTCCCTTGACCCTTCTGTAATCTGGATGTAGTTGAAAGTCCTCTTACCACTTTCCCTTCAGCAAAGCAACACATAATTTACATGTTCTGAAAAAGCTACTTGGCATAATTTTTTTTAAGAGAAAACAAGAAAGCACCTGGCAGTAGACAGCTGTGACTGAGATTCTTTTAGGATGGACTGCTACTCAGCAGGTTTTGATTACTAGTTTTGAATTAGAATGAGAGTGTGAGAGAATGTTTAATTTTGTAATTATTTCTCTGTGGTTCTGCAGCCAAGAGCAGTAGCATGTACTGAAACCAGTGTATCTCAGGAATGGTATCTACTATGGCTTAGTCTGCTTGTTTTCAGGAGCAGTGAGGTTTGCATTAAGCTGTTAACCATTCAGTTTTGTACCTGGTTTCTGCTAAAGGATTTTCTGAAATGGGATAGAAATTGCTATATTGAACTGTTCACTTACTTCCTGGAACTTGCAGTTGGATAATACTTTGACAGCCTTGTCAGGTTTGAAAGAAAACATGGCACAAAAATAAAGCCTTTTGCTAAGAAACTTTTACTTTCTGATTTGTGGCAAGACTGTCTGTCCTCCAGAGCTGGACAAGCACTGCCCTGACCCAGACACTGGGTGGAAAGAAGGTGGTGGTGTTGATGTTGGATTTAGTTTTAGATGTGATATGGATTGTACTATTAACCTGCCTTCCACAGTACACAGTTTATCTTGTTGGTTGGCAAGCTTATCATTTAGACTTTGCTGTGACTTACGTGGTTGGTGTAATCTACTGCAGACAGCACCTCCTCCTGTTCTTTGGTACCTGTTCAGTAAGTTGGGACATGAAAGTTGGTAAACAGCACTTCGTGTCTTAAGAACTTAGACCTAACTGAAGGAGGAGTCATTACTGGAATGTCAAGGAACCTGTTAGTAAGGTAAGATACTGGCACTTGTCCTAAGCAAGTTCTAGTAGCTTCAGTTTAATAAAAATGTCATATTCTGGCTCTGCTTGATAGGGAACTTTTAATGTACTGTGTTCTTGCTTATTGTGCTATTTCTTTATATCTGGATGCTGGGCTGCAACAGTCTGTGGCAGCACTAGTTACTTACCAAATGGATGCTGTCATCAGGACACAGTAGCCTACTTAGGTTTCAGTTTTTTAGACAGAGGGGAGATCTGTTAGTGACTGAAGTCTAGCACTGGCGGTAGAGTCATTAACATGCACCTGCTCTTTTGCAGACTCAGAATCTGAAAAATCACTAAGTGGGTTTGAAACAACAGCAGCCTACTCATTAGAAGAAGACAGCATGGATTCAAAAGATACAATAACTTCAAGCGTGTCTGAAGAAAAGGTTTGTGGCAGTGGGGAGTCGCTATCTAACGGAATCAAAAAACACAGGTAGGATGTTGTCCATTCTGAAAGTATGATATGTATTAATAGTGAGTAAAAGACCACAGGAATCTGAAACGCTAACAGAAAACTTTTAAAACTTTGTTAGGGATGATTGACAAGTAGTTGGTTTTGCTAGGATTTTATGAAGAATATTTTTCCAAGGCTGTTGTGCTTGCTTGTGTCTTGGTTTTTTGTGATCCCATCCGAGTAAGTAAAATATAATGTGCTATTTAAAAATGGGCATGCTTGGGTTTTATTAGACCTTATTGAAATCCTTGTGGATTTTAATTCCTTCATGTATCTTTAATGACCTATATCTCCTATTGCCTCTTTAATTTCCAGTCATTTGATCCTTGTATTAGTAGCAGGAATGAATGAAAAATATTGTTAGCCTGGCATCAGAAACTCAAGTGTAAACAAAGGGAGTCTTATTCTAAAAGTCTCATCCATGTTTTATGTGCTTATTTTGTGTTGTCAAATGATCCATTTTTGTTTGTTTCCTTGCCGATAAAGGAGGACAATAGGTCTGGAGTTAATGAGATGTAACAGACACCACTGTTCTCCAGTTTCAGTGAAAGGGCAATATAATGTTTGTGCTACAGATCAAGGCAGACTTCAGCATGCTTCAAAAAGACTATGTTGGAAGCGTTTTGGATATACAGAATGATGATGGGAATACCAGACTTCTGCAAAAACAGGAAATTAATATTTAATTTTAGAGAAGCAAGCAAGACAGGCTTTAATTACTTTAACTTAAAAACTTAAATTGCAGTAACTATTGAAGTGTGTGGTAGCCCTCAGATGCGACGTTTCAAGGTTCAACTTATGCGTGCCCCATACTAGGCAAAGACCAAGGCAAATGAATGCTTGGGTGGAGTAATGGGTGATTTGGGAAGATAACATAAAGCAGCTGACTAAGTGTGTTGCATTACGCTCTTGTGCTGTTAGCAACATGGTATTTATGGCCTTGGCCAAGTGCCTTTCCTAATTAGAGCAGGAAGTTCAGGAGTGGGGGGAGCAGTAGTTTGCATTCACTGCCTTGGAAACAATGAAGAGAAAGGAAATAATTCATAATCAGCATGAAAATGATGGTGCTTGTTGACTTGCATTGTCATGAGGAGTTTTAACAGGAATTGATTTTCTGTTTACCATAAAAAAAAAAAAAAAGTAACTTGCGAAGTTTTCATAATGCTGCACTATGCTGTTAGAACTGTAGGGAACAGGTGACTGGAGGAGCCTTTCAGATCTACGGGTTTTCTAAGGGGTGATGAAAAGTAGTAAGTCTCTCTGTAAGTTGTTTCTCTGAGTTGCTTGTCTTAGTGCATATAGGATGCTGGAGTAAAATGAGTGCACAAATGGTCTGGCTAATAATGTACTGCTAAAGAGAAGGGGAGAATTTTTTTTATCTGTTTTACATACAGATCAGAATGTATGGCCATATTTTATGGGATTAAATGGGTATAGAGCATATTAGAGATGAGCTGTAATGTCAGACACTTTTACCTGGTACCTTGGTGTCATACAGGGATTTGTCTATAAATATATTGATGTGAACTGTTTCTCCCCAGAGTTCAGATAATTTAAACTTTACCTCCAAGAGAACCTTCTCAGGAGGTGGGAGTTCTGTGGTGTTTCTAGCCTCGCTTGGTGGTGGCTGTTGGTGGTGGCTATGTTTGGCCTGAAACAGCTTCTCTTTGATGTGACTTCAGAACTGTATTATCTCTAGAGCTGTTGGTTCCAGTTTTTGCCTCTTTTAGGTTGGGAACTGATTCTAACTATGTGCATGTGGTCATGTATGCTTTGTCTGTGATGCCACCTGAGTCCTTTTCAGAGCAAAGACTGGAGTGCAAAGTGAGGAGTTCAGAATGTTGTGATAGCACTTAATTCCATCCTTAAACTCTTGGATTTGCTTACAGGTTTGGTTTTCTTTTGGTTGGTTTTATTTGTTTGTTTTTTTTTTTTTTTTTTTTTTTTTTTAAACTTCCATTTCTGTTAACCATATGGAAACAAGTCACTTAGAGAACAGACCAGATTAATTTCTTTTGCTTAAAATCTCCATTCCTTCCTGTAGTTCCTCAGATGAGTAGAGGATCTGCAGTTGCATTTAAGTTGCACATGAGAATACCTAACAATGTTTAGCCATCAATATAAATAACACTATTTCCTATCTTCATGTGTACCTCACATGTTGAGTGGTTGAGAATTTTCCACACAGGTTTGTTTTGGCTACGTGTTTTGGCAATGTAGGAATGAATCTGTTGGTTCCAAGGAATTAAGTGTTGGAAAGTACATAGATGAAGCCAGAGCTGTGTATAATCTGCTGTTTTATTCTGTTTTGTTGGGGTTTTTTTTGTTTGTTTGTTTGTTTGTTTTGTTGTTTTTTTTTATTTTGTTTTGGGGTTTTTTTGTGTAGTTTGCACTCTGATTGTTCACAGAGTGTTTTGCCATCAAACTTAATTTTTGTAAACTTTTTGGGAGAGAATTTGGGTGATAGGAGAACAGTACATTAGATAATCTGGAAGCATTCAAATGACTTCTTTTTAAGAGGGTTTTTTGTTTTAATCCGAGACAAACTTCAAAAAAAAGCCTGGAACACAGCAAAATATAACAACAGAAAAACCACCCTTCAAAAAAGTTAACGCAAACAAACTCCCAAAAAATCCACTGCATAAAAATTTTTCTGTAATAAGTGCCAACATTTAGCATCTACTTGTCACTGCTGTTTCTCTCTTATTGCTGAATTGTGTAGTCAGCTTTCCCTATGCTCCCCGTATTGGGGGCCTTTCAGAATGCAAACATGTTGGTGTTCAACTTTTGGAGAGCCAGGAGGTTATTTGTTCAGGTTTCCATGAAGAGCAAGCTAAACATGCCTTTTTCACATGTAATGACTCATTCCCCAAAACAGTCCTGTAGTAGTTGATCTGCAGTTAGTAATGCTTTGGACAAGTGTTTAAGTGAATGATCCTAAATACATCTCATTTGTTTTACTGCACAGAATTTCCAGCAGATGTTTTTGTCACATTAAAGTTGACTTCCTTAGTTGTTTTTAAAATTGACATCTGGAAGAAAATTTTTGCATTCACAAACCTTTAATCACAGGGAGTGTGTCAAAGTTAGTAGGCCTCAAGTCTTGACTGTCTGTCGTTTTTCCACATGTCTTTACTTGTCCCTGGGATCCTTCTTGGTGGCTTAAAACCGCTTTGTTTCTTCAGTATGTGTATAGATGGAGGAAAGAACTGACTCCCATAGCAGGTTTGACTGATATGGGTAACAAATACAGATGGGTGGCTGAAACTGAATGCCAGTTTTCAAGTAATTAAACAAATTGAACAAAGACACAGGTTAACTGTAATGAAAATGTAAGTTTTAGTATGTCAGGAAAGTGATCCCTGTGTATACTTCAGCAAACTAGAGGTATATGAGTGTGTTTTTATGCAGAAGGGCTTACTTAAAAACATTATCCACTCTGCTAACTGCCTTCATTAAAAAATACACAGGAAAACCAAGAAAACACTACAAATGAAGATTACACTGAACACTTGGTGTACACTGTCCTCTCCTGGACATTTGTATCAAAGCATACACAGAAATGTTTTATGCTTAATGCTATTCACAATAATCTGTTCAACAAAATATTTTTGTATCAGTGAAAAATCAGAATAGGGAGTTAGTGGTGATATATTGGTCAGTTGAAATACATCCTCCTACCCACTCATCCTCTGCATGGAAACCGAATAAGTCAATATTGGTCTGTTACCTACCCGCTATCGCAGTAGTTTGGTCCTGTGAGGAGTTCAGACATATGACTAGGTTTCTGATTGGATGGGTCTTGTATTTTAAGGAGCATTTTTTGGTTTTGCTTTTTCTGAAAACTGAAGCATCAACTTTGGTAAAGGTGTTTCAGTAGCAGAAAAGTATGGGAGGTAACACAGCTAGTAGGGCTACTGAAACAAACAATTTAGACTAAATATTTTTTTCTCTTGGCAGTGTTTCTGTTTCTCATAAAAGTGGGGTGGAGGAAAAAGGCACAGCCTGTTCACATTCTCTAAAGACACTGCTTTAGCTACTTTGAGGGGAGACTAGACCAGCTTGGTTAGGAGGACAACACAATCATTTAGACAGAGTTAACTAAACTTTGAAACTTTATTAGCTTCATGCAGTTGGAGTGAGCTCTAAGTAACATTTATTGATAAGAATTAAGAATTGGAAAATTGTGATTTTTCTTTTTTTTTCCTCATTAGTAATAGCTTTATGATCCAAACATGAATTTTAGTGTTGTTGTGGACAAAGAACTTGAACCAATATTTATGTCTTTCTATAGGTAAATTGTATTAAATTTGAGCTGTAAGTAGCAGTAAGAAAACTGAACAAACTCTGTGCCTGATTTCTCATTGCGCTGAGAAATACGTACTGTGTTACACAGCCTAAGTGTTGATCTTGAAAGTATGCTTAAGACTTGTTTCAGGATATGTCAGCCCACTGTAGAACAGGCTGCTGTGTTTTCTCTTCTTTAATGGTACTGGTTTTTCTGTTGTTCCTGAGGGCTAATTTTAATACAGGCAATAAATGTCATGGCCCTTCATTGTCAGTATAAAAGTGACTAGCAAAAAAAACCTCACCCCACTGTTTAACCCTCAGATCTGTTTGGACACAATGAACACATGTACCCATTCAGATTTAACTTACAACTAAGCATCTTAATGGTGTAATTGTGGAAACACTGGGTAACTGATGTAGACATTCTCTTCCTCTGTGTTTATACAAAGTTAATCGTTCTGGTTTTGGAGAAATTCATGTTTCTGTGCAGGTGAAACATGTTAAGTGCTTCAAAGTAGTCCTGTCATCCCCCCTTGGTTTTTAATTTAAAAATTCGGAAACTGTTACTTTCAAAAAATGAGTATTTGGGTTTCTTAGTCATGGTTAGTAATAGAAAATTTTTCTTCTGCTTTTTTCCCCTGTCTCTTTCCACAGAACAAGCTTGCCATCTCCAATGTTTTCCAGAAATGACTTCAGTATCTGGAGTATATTAAGAAAATGCATTGGCATGGTAGGTAATCAGGAAGCTATGATAAAAGATGGGGAATGATTGTTTCATTTGAGGCCCAAATGAAAAACTTGCTGGGGAGAAGAGGTCTTTTGTGTTTGGTGGGTTTTTTTTGTTTGATGGTTGGGTTGGTTTGCGTTTTTTTAATTTGCTGTTCATGCTTTATTTCCTTTCACAACTCAAGAAGCTAAGACTTGGTCAGAGCAATATTCTTTCAGGAAAAACATTTTCTTCTGGCTTCAACCCTTTAAGTATTTTGTGGTAGCACTTTTTTTTTTTTTTTTACATTGTTTTGTTTTTGGGTTTTTTTTCCATAGTCAGTGTAAAAAATTAATTACTTTTTATTTTGCTGTCCTTTCCCCCCAGTATCTGAGACTTCCCCCTGCCCATGGTGTTACTCACCAGACTGTGTCCAAATCAGAGTTAGCTGGTTGGCACCTAATCTGCTTCCAGCTAAGGGTGAATTGAGAAGAGTTCTTCTCTCCATTAGATCCTGCAATAAGCTGACACTACTTGCTGCTGATAAACCTCTGAGCCTCTAACAGTAGCCTACAGAAGGGAATATGTGTATTTAGTTTTTGTTGTTTTCTCCTCCTCTCCTTTGTGTAAGTTAGGAGCAGCACCAGGCAAGTCTCCGGAGTTGTTGTGAAGCATCTGAGACTTTTCACTGTTATTTTAGCAGAAAAGTGTTATAACCTTAAAATATAAAGAGCAGATTTAGAGCCTGTCTTGCATAAGATGTGTGCCCGCAAGAAAATCCATAAAGGTCTTAATTCTGCTTTGCGGGAATTGCTGCACAGAAGTTGAAGTTGTGGGAGGCTGCAGAACTTGTAGTGTCTTGCCCTGAAGTGTCTGTCAGAGCTGTTGGTGCCAGATGCTGCTGTTAATGGCTGGGGAAGGTGCTGTTGCTGCACACATGGCAGTGGTCATACTATACGCTTTAAATTCCCTGCTGTGGGCAGCTTGAACCATTGCTATGGTACACACTCAGATGGCATACTTTTTAAAAATGAGAAGGAAATAAACAGCATCCAAACTATAGGACTTCTTTTCAACTTCTATTCCTGTTACAAAGATTCCTATTTTCTCCAGAATACAGATGACCTGTTATTACTCCTGAGCCACCATGTTTCCTGGTCCTTTTTCATCCTCCTGCCTGCCCACCTGCCTTCAAAAAAAGATAATATGTTTAAGTAATTAGATGGCCTATATCTATTTTAGGAGTAATAAGTAACTTTGTCTTTAAAGGGGTCCTTGATATGTCATTCCATTTTTTCATTTCACCTTTTTAAAGCATTCATTGACAGGAAGTTTGTTTGTTTGATGTTTGGTTTTCATTTTGTTTTAAAAGTAGCCTTAATACCAGCACAGCTCTGGTTATTGAGCTTCTAAGGGTTTTGTCCTTTCAGCATTAGCAGAGCGGGGTCAAGCACATTGCATTAGCACTAAGAGCATCATTTATTTTTGTAATAAGCCAATTACACTTGTGTTACTGCAGGTCAGTGTATCTAACCATTCGACTTTTAACACAAATTTCATTTGTGCATCAGGAGTTGTCGAAGATCACAATGCCGGTTATATTCAATGAGCCACTGAGCTTTCTGCAGCGACTTACTGAGTATATGGAGCATACATACCTCATCCACAAAGCCAGCTCACTGTCCAGCACAACAGAGCGAATGCAGGTATGTCAGGTGTGGTAGTTTATGGGAGCTCTTAGTGAATATCCTGGGATTTTTTTTTTCTTCATTAAAGGAGGAAATCCTGTAATTTGCTGCATATCATGTACTCTTTTTCATTAACCAGTTTTATTTGTCCTGGTTTACACTGAGATAGAGTTAATTTCTTTCTAGTATCTGGTACAATGCTGTATTTTGGATTTAGAATGAGACTAGTGTTGGCAACACACTGATGTTTTAGTTGTGCTTAAGCTGTTATTTACATTAAGTCAAAGACTTTCCTGCTCCTCATCCCACCCTGACAGAGGAGGCTGGGGGGCACAAGAAGGTGGAATGGGGACGCAGCTGGGACAGCTGACCCCAGCTGACCAAAGGGATATTCCATACCGTATGGTGTCATGCTCAGTACCTAAACTAAGGGGAAAGCTGGCTGGGGGCTGCTGTTCTGGAACTGATGGAGCATCACAGACAGTTGCACTGTGCATTACTTGTTTTGATAATTGTGATTATTTTATCATGTTATTTTCCCCTACTTTCCTGTCCTATTAAAATGTCTTTACCTCAACCCATTGATTTCACCTTTTCTTCCCCCCAGTTCTATCCCCCATCCTATCTGGGTTGGGAGGGAGGGTGGGCGGTGTGTGTGAGATGTGGGCTGTTTGGCTCCCTACTGGGTTAAACCACAAGTTTTGATGTCCCACAAGGAGTGGAGCACTGAGAGTTGAGATAACAACAGATCTGACCAGTCCATATTAATGCAAATACATTATAAGCATTCATGGTATTACTTTAATAGTCTCTGGTCATAATGTTGATTTATTTGCACTCAGATTTGCATTATGCAACATCTTACTTGCTGTATATGTTCCCTGTTGTGTTATTTATCACCTCTAGGGGTGGGACTAAGGTTATCATTTTGTTGTACTTTGTAACACTGTCTTATGATACGACAGAATTTCTGGTGGTGAGTCTGAGCTGGTATTTGTACTCAGCATTGCTGTCATCTCCATACTCTGGGAGCCATCTATAGGAAACTATTCATAGTTACACCCTTTGTCCTCAGAGAACCAATCTCCATCGTCCCCTTCTCCCAGCTTATTACAATAGCTCTTAAGAATTTTGAATATCATCAGGATGTTCAAACCAGCATGTTCCTTTTGCTGTGTTTCAGGTCTTGTCTGCAGTAAAACTACTATTTGTGGATACCACCCAGAGGTCTGCCCCGAGGCTGGGTAGTCATGAGTGGCAGGGGGTGTGGGATATTATGGGCAAGTGCCTAGAATAGTAGGCACCTCCAGCGTTTTGGAATTTCACCCCCAAACAAGTGCAGAATTGTAAAAAACTAGTAAAATGTTTGGAAATGAAGAGCAGGAAAAAGAGGTAGGTGAGACAGACTACTACTCTAAACCAGGGCACTCATGAGAACAGGAGGAAGAACAGAAGTAGCTGCTGATTGGAGAGGAGGAAGATGATGAATTCATAAATGAGGCAGGAGCCACCCAATCGCTGTCTCTGAGTGAGATCTAAGATATGCAAAAGGATTTCAGCTGTTGTGCAGGTGAATGACCAGGCTGCTCTAATACTGGGCCAGTAGCCTGGAATTAGAGGGTAAGTAAGCCAAGCATCTTGGATCCCTTTCTAAGGAAGGAGGCATTGACAAAGTGGTTGGAAAAGGGACACAGGACCTCAGCCTGTGCAGGTGACTCATGTCAGGTGTAAAGGAATCATATCCCTTCAAGGAAGATGTTATATGTCACTCAGGCAAGTGAAGCACCTTGGAGAAAAGTATCAATACCTGAGGGAATGAGTCCTGCTAGAGATGATTCATGATGACCTGGACAACGAGTAGTTACCCAGAGATCCAGATGAAGTTAGGTGTGTGTGACCCATGTGGTGGAAGTTTGTACCTAATCTGGACTGATTCAGTTTAACCCAGCAGGTAGCTTAAACACCAGGCAGTCATTCACTCACCCTGCTCCCCATGCCTCCTCCATGGGATGGGGGATTGAACTGGGGGGAGGGAAAAAGTAATTAATGGAGTATACAAAACGAGTGATGCACAATGCAGTTACTCAGTGCCTGCTGACCAATGCCTAGTCAGTGTCCATGCAGCAGCAGCTCTCGGCCAACTTTTCTCCCTAGGTTAAACACTAAGCATGATGTCATATGGTATGGAGTATCCCTTTGACCAGTTTGTGTCCCCTCACAACTTCTTGTCCCCCCAAGCCTGCCCACTGGTGGGGAGTATCAGAAGCTGAAAAGTCCTTGACTTTGTTGCTAAACATTGCTTAGCAATAAGTAAAATAGCAGTGTTTTATCAACATTATTCTCATTCTAAATCCAAAATACAGCGCTGTACCAGCTACTAGGAAGAAAGTTAACGCTATCCCAGCAGAAATCAGGACACTTATCTAGGGAAGTGTTTTGGTATTCTGTAATGCTATGACTACTCTTGATTAACTGTGTATTCTACTCTACTGAACAGTGTGTTGCTGCATTTGCTGTCTCTGCTGTTGCCTCCCAGTGGGAACGCACAGGGAAGCCATTCAACCCATTGCTTGGAGAGACCTATGAACTAATCAGGTAATGAACAGGAGAGCGGTATTCTGTGTAATAGATGTTTCATTAGATTTGTCAGGTGGCTCTTTAGCTCTTAAGCTGACAGCCATTCTCCTAGCAGCTGCTGCAGGTTGCTTACCATGTGTATTGGTGTTCACCAGTGCACCTTCCAGTGGAGGGGGAGCTACTTAACTTTTGAATTCAGAACAAGGAAATTATATTTGCCAGGCTTAAAAGTAGATTTTATTTACAAAATTTAATGTTTTTTCTCCCCTGAAACCTTCTTAATGAAAAGATGTGCATGATACACAGGGGAGGTGTTAAAATTATAGTATTAATTATCTGAATTTTCAGAATACATATAGGCAGTGTGGATCTATTACTGTGCAGCTCCACCTAGGGCAGATTTTTCGTTCAGATGAGGTTTTGGCCTGTATTTATGCAAAAATTTAAGAAAGACATTATTATCAAAAGTAAATATATTGACACATCAGATTGGGAGTTCTTATTTCCTTTTTATGTGAGATCCTCAGTTATTTAAAATGAGAATGTTCTGTGTATTATTTCATCTTTTTGTTTTAGCCTAGGCTTTTAACTAACTCTTGCACTGAATACAGCAACTAAGCATGAGTCCAACAAGTTTCTCCTTGGGGAAAAGAACTGCAACTTCACTATGCCTGATATGTTGATACATGGTTTTGGTTGTCTTTATTTTGCAGAGATGATCTTGGATTTAGACTTCTCTCAGAGCAAGTTAGCCATCATCCACCCATCAGCGCTTTCTATGCTGAAGGCTTAAATAACGATTTTGTGTTTCATGGATCAATTTATCCAAAACTCAAATTCTGGGGCAAGAGTGTGGAAGCAGAACCAAAAGGCACAATGACTTTGGAGCTGCTTGAGTAAGTTGATCATGATTGCACAGGCACAGTGCCTCATCCCTAATGATTAGTGTGTATCAGGGTCCCACAGCTTAAAAATGGTCATGTCTAATACTTTAGAATGTATCCCAAAGTCTGATAGCTGATCACTTTGCAGGGGAGAGGGGATGAGAAGATGACAGAGGAACTGGCATTGTTTCCTCATACATATTTAGCATGGTAATAGTAGCAGCAGCTGGGGCTTGTGTCTGTATGTTCTGCAAGTGCCTGGATTTCAGTCCTGCTAAAGCTAGCGCTCTTTAGTCCTGTTGACTTTCCTCATGTCTTCCAGTGCTAACAGTGACCACACTGAAGGACTGTTTTAAGGAATTGATAAAAACCATAATAAGAGGTTGATAAACTTCTTGGGTTTACTGACTTACTGCCGTGTCCACTTCAGTTTTTAGATTGATGGCTTGTTGCAGGACTGACATCCAGTACAAAGATACAGTGTTTTAATTTTTATTCCCTTCCCTTAGACACAATGAAGCCTACACATGGACAAATCCTACGTGCTGTGTGCATAACATTATTGTGGGCAAACTTTGGATTGAGCAGTATGGAAATGTGGAAATTACTAACCATAAGTAAGTTAAGAGTGTGGGTGCTGTCATTTCATGCAACTTTTAAAAGGAAAAGCATTTGGAAATAATTAGTTCTCTCTTGTCCTGCCTTTAGAACTGGTGAGAAATGCATACTAAGCTTCAAGCCCTGTGGCCTCTTTGGGAAGGAGTTGCACAAAGTTGAAGGCTACATTCAGGACAAAAGGTAACAGCTTAATTTCAAATAGGCAACAAATGGCTGCCCATGCCTTTAACGCAGTCTGTCAAGAGTATGAACCTGCAACAACAAGGTTATGAAATGTGCAATACTGGAGATCTAAGAGTTGTCCTCAAAAGTTGTTCTTTCAAAATATGTTTATCTGAAATTGTGAAATAAATTTCTTTAAGCTTCTTTGTAAACTTAGTCTGGGGTTTTTGTTTTTTTTTTTTTTTGACAGCAAAAAGAAACTTTGTGCATTGTATGGGAAGTGGACTGAGTGTTTGTACAGTGTTGACCCAGCTACATTTGAAGCTTACAAAAAAAATGACAAGAAAAATACAGAAGAGAAGAAAAGCAATAAGCAGGTATTAATCATGTAAAGATGTGGGATTGCAAAAACATGATAACATAGCTAAATATTTTAGTAGTATTTAAGGGCATTAAGATTTCTTTTCACTTACCCTCTCTTTCCTAGTAAGATACAAAATGGATTGGATGAATACCAACATTAAAGGATAAAATGCTTTCCTCCTCTCTCCAATTTGCATTCAGACTTCCCTAAACTTGGCGTGATCTAAATATGTCTAATTCATTACTTGACTTTTTGTCCAGAATTACAAGGGTGAAATAACTTACCCATTAGTTGGACCATTTCTGATCATGTATCATAACATTTATATTCTAAAAGGAGGATTTGGACTCCTAGAGGCAGAATAGACTAGTTTCTCATCTTAGTGGAAGACCATATTTTCCAGCTTTTACAAGGAGTTTTTTTATTACTTTCTATTGAATTTTCACAACTGTGGAAATGCTGGGCTTTTTTTTTTTTTCCTCCTCCACAATTGAATTTTTTGATTTTGTGAAAAAACCCTCATAATTTGTCCAAATGTCTGGTCAATGGTATTCTATTTGTTTAGGATGAGTGGTGATAGTGACAACATGCAACTTGATGAAGAACAGCCACTTACATAGTAGCTTAGAATGGGAATTGTTCTCCTTTTGGTGACTGAAGCCAGATTGTTTGTATTTGGCAGTTCTTAAAAAAGAATGGAGAACTTTTTCAAACAGAGAACTCTGAAGGCAGTTGTTCCTGTACGTGTTCAGGTTGTTGCTGTATCTGAGGTTTCTCCAGTGCTTGTCATCAGGAGAGTGCTAAGGCACTGGGGATTGCCGCTTCTCTGTGAAGACTGACCTCAAGAGCTCTAGGGAGAAGGAGTAAAGAAAAACACGCCCTATGTTTTTGTTCAGCTATCACTTTGCATTTTCCATCAATGCTTAACATGATTGTTGCTTTTCACCTAGAAATGAAGCATCCTGTTGCATGAAGCTCAACCTGCAGTATTGTTCTGACTCTAGAAAAACGTGCTTTTTCTACCCATTTAACAGAACTATTTCTGTGTAGAAAACTGAAAGTTTGGTAGTGGTAGCTTTGAATCAGGTAGTCTCTGATGAATGTGTGCTCCCATTGTCCCTTGTGTCTGAGGAACTGGTATTTTCTGGGGTTTGAGCATTTAGGTAAGCCAAGTCTCATGTATAATGTCTGGATGTGTTTTTTTTCTTCATGATAGTGAACTGGCACAAAAGTACATGGCTTTTCAAACTTCTAATTAGAATTTTCAGATTTATGTGTTGTTTTCCAGCTGTTCCTTCACGCTGCATTGCTACTAATGAAGAATTGCATGACTCCCTTGAGGGAACCTGCTCAGATGCAAGTCCTTTTGCAACTTGTCCCAGATTTTTCCCTGAATCCCTTTGACTTTTATAGGAATAAAACTTTGGGGAAAAATAATGTTGCAGGAAGCTAGTAAAGCCTTTGTGTATGCAAAGGTAATATAACATCAGAAGTAAACCTGGGGTTAGACCAGGATGGTCTAAATTCTACTGTGAATGGACTAGAGTCTTGTTTTAAACAAGATTTTCTATAAAGTTTTCAAGGCAAATACATGGAAGAGCATAATAGGAGGCAAGAGCCACTGCCCTCACATGTGCCTCATTGACAGACACCAGAGATCTTGCTTTGACAAGTGGTATTACTCTCTCAGCAATGTACTGAAAGTCTGAGTAGCAGCAGGAAGTATGGATCATTGCGACAAGAGCATATGAAAATCCACATTTTACCTAGTTCTCTGTAATTCTTACGCCTTTTTAAGATTATACATCAAGGCACAAATCGCAAGTATGTCTTGTAACCTTTCTTTAAAAGTTGGCTTGGAGTTCGGCAGTCTTGTATCAAAGTGCCTTTGTTTTGATATAAGAATAACTTTCTCATCCGTTCTGTTTCAAGTTCCCAATTTCTGAAGGAACAATCAATGTCCCTCAAAGGGCACAATGACAGGCTGCCAGTATAGTTCAGATGTAGTCAATTAAAAGTCCTATTTGTCCCCGAAGAGCTGAGGAACTGAACCTGGTCTGCATATTGTTTTGCTTACTTTGCAACCTGTTCACTATTAAAAGAACAGTGAAGTGCTTGGCAGTGAAACAAAATCCTTACTACTACTTTTAATTTTCTTGGAGGCATAACATGTGAATCATCTTGGAGGACAACTGATTCCGGCTTGGGTACTGGATGTTTTCAGTCTGCATTATCTGATGCAACCGTGGGAGAGCAAAGCTTATTAGCAGCAGGATTGAAGCTGTTGGCATGCAGCCAAACTATTTAAAGCATTAGTTGCCTTTAAATTTGGCTTTAATCTCTGGTCATCTCTGAAGTGTGCTGCTGTTTTAGCTGTGATCATGACATGAGGTTTCCTTGGGAGAGCCATATTCATTGTCCAGCTTGGCTTTAGTTTGGTGTTGTAACAATACGCTTACATAGCAGAATTAATGTCAGCAGCATCAGAGCCCAGCTGCTCTAAAGCTGTGCAGAAAAAAGGGGAGTGGTTTAGAACTAGTCCAGGTCACATCTACTGTGACCACCAATAATTCTCTACTGCCCTAGTAAGCCTGGGTAAAGTTTTCTTTTTCTCGGAAAACAATTTCACAGGGCTGTGCCCATAGCAACCTCAGGCTGTGTGTCAGACTTCATAGGATACTCTTCCCAGAAGTAGTAGCTAATCTTGGTTTTTTTATTTCACATTTGCTGTTTACCATTTCAGTAGTGTTCTGGTTAATGGAAAAGAAGCATCCCCTGGGCAAAGAGCAGTAGGAAGGGCTTTCTGTTGTACAGAATTTGGGTGACTTGAAAAAATTGACATTTCTTAACACATGAACACTCGGCTTATATCTACAAAGATATAACTGCAAGAAACTGCTGGTAGTCTTCCACTAGGAGGGAGTTGGGAGTACTTGTGCTGTGTTAATGCTGTTACCCTTCTTGACAAACTTCTAGAAAAATTTCATTGCTGCTAAAATTACTTGCTTGTGGTCAAGGAAATAATTTCTGTAAATTCCAGTGTTGGAATGAAGTGGTATAAATAGCTCATGACTCAAATGAACTCCTCTGTTCTTTGTGTCCTGCCTTTAGGTGGGCAATACTGAGGAATCAGATGAGATGCCATTGCCAGATTCTGAGAGTGTGCATGTTATTCCTGGAAGTGTTTTGCTATGGAAGATAGCTCCAAGACCTCCAAATTCAGCACAGGTCAGCTATGTTTCTCCTTATTGAAAGTGTGTATTATCCTGCTCTTTCATATATTTAACTCAAAGCAAATCCATTTATAGTCCGTGTCATTAGTAAGTCTGGATTTGCCTGTTTATTGCAAAAAACTCCCTGCTATAATTGTAACTTTGTAATGTGGGGTTGGGGGATAACTGCCATGGGCACGAATGTAGAATTAGCAGAACTTTTCTGGAAAATGCTTCATGTAGCTAGTGCTATGGAAACATTCTCTACCTCTTCTCTCCACCCTGTTTTCCCCTGAGGAACCAGTGTGGTGAGATCTCTTCTGAAGGGCCTTATTACAGGACAGACGCTCATGCCTGCACGGCACAAGTTGGTGTGTGATGGGCTTTGGAGCTGGAGAGCCAATAGGTGGAATACAAGGGTATTGTGTATAACTGGGGAGGCACGGAATTGGAACAGAAAAGATGCCCTCACTGGGTTAATCAAGGGGGAAATCTCTCTACAGAGGTAGGGAAAATACCAATGGGACTGGAAAAAGAAGATAAGAGAGAAATAGTGCACTGAGTAATTGGATGCCATCCTGCTTAAACAGAAACACCAAGGATCACCTACACTCTGCCTGACAGTGCAGTTTTGCTGGTATCTTGAGCATTCCTATCTTGAGTGATTAAATAATAAAAGAACCCTTGGATGTTTATTTTTAGACAGCAGTTTTCTTAAGACTAGCTGCTAGAGACATTGTAAAGTCACCTTTTATCTTTGTCTATGAATTGCAGATGTATAATTTTACCAGCTTTGCTATGGCTTTGAATGAGCTGGACAAAGAAATGGAGAGTGTCATTCCCAAAACTGACTGCCGGCTACGACCAGATATCAGAGCTATGGAAAATGGAGAAATAGGTAACATCAATTATTGGCAAATGTGGTTTTATTTTTTATTAAAACTGAGGCACTGGAAAAAAGGCTGATAGATGAACAGTTAAGAGTAAGTAGCTACCCATACGTTTCTCCATGCTGCAAGGCAGTAACTCACTAACACAGCCTTCTGCAGGTTGTGGTGTGCATCTGGTGAAAGGTATGTCATCTCACCTGTAGTGGGGATGGTTGAGGTGGAGCTAATTTTCTTCGCAGCAGCCCATATCTGATGCTGTGGTTTGGATTGGTGACCAAAGCAGTTTTGAAAATACCTGCACCGTGCTAAAGAAATATTTGTGAACTTTTCGGTTGGTCTCTTTCCATTAGCCTGATGAAGGAGGAGTGTTTTGATGTGCCAGTTCTGAGAAAAGCAGTCTGAACAATTAAGGAGAAACTGTAACACCAAAACCAACACTTTATTCAAAACCATTCTTCTCTGATGTTTGAGCACTTCTGTCCTAGAATAGTGAATTAGAATACATAATGACGCTTTCAGTGAGTAGAAATAACATGCATTTTAGAAACCTCACAGAGGCTGTTACTGTAGATGCCATAGAAGGAACTGTGTTTTACTCTTCTGATGTGCGACTTAGTGTTAAACAGCCTTCCTCAGCCCTCTTTTGCTCCTTTTCCTTTGGCATTTTGTATATTGAATACTTGGTTCAGAGCATCTCAGTAATTTGTCTGTTTAAATTTGTAAAGTGCAAATAACTGTGCTGTTAGCAAAAGACCATATTCCTTAACAATACTAGTGGCATAAAGTTTATATACCAGGTAGTAATACACAATGGGTTAGTAGCTGGCAGGGTAAATGGGAATTTTCGTTAAGAGAATCATTCTTGGAAGTCTGAGATGTGTATGAAATGCTTTTTGAGGATTCAGGTATGAGATTCCCTTTCACTTAATCTGCTTCTTAGTCTGACTTACTCTCAGACTTTCTGATCATTCTTCCTGCCAAAGAGAAGCAACTGTTCTGCATGTTTAGGATCGTAACTCGTGCTACCTTAGTGCATAACCAAAATAACAAAGGGCTACTAGAGAGAGATAATTTGTTGTCATTTGGAAATGAATATTCCAAACCTCTGGATTCAAAACCCCTGTTGATCAGGAACTAAAGACTTGAAGCAAATTAGCCCAAACCTCAGCAAGAAGCAGGTGGCCATACTTCTGAAATAAATCCAGCATATCTTAATTAGTTTCTCTACTGAAATAAATTCTGTGTGTGCCACCTCCCTTAGCTCAAGTTTGCTGTCATATGACACGTCTTCAATGTCCCCAGGCCATGGATAAACATGTATTTAGCAGTCTTAAAGACAGGAATGCCATTGGTTCATCCTTTGCCACAGCTGAGCTGGCTTTGCTTAGAGTAAGCCCGTGGCCTTCAGTGTTATGTGGAAGGCTTTTTTAAAGGAAAAACCTTTACTACTTCCCTTATTTATTTCCTCGGTCAGGTGATGTAATGTCCCTGCCTTGTATATTATGCTTTAATATCTTCTGTATTTTTGTGTTTTTTTATTCCTTCAAGATCTGGCTAGTGAGGAAAAGAAGAGGCTAGAAGAAAAACAGAGGACCGCCCGCAAAAATCGTTCCAAGTCAGAGGAAGACTGGAAGACGAGGTTAGTGCGTGTGTAGTTATGTAAAGGTTTTGAACATTCATGTTAACTGACAGTCTGCACTAGTGATGTGCAGTTTTGTGTCAGCATGAGGAGCAGACCTCACCAGGTCTGGCAGTGCTGCTCCTGTATTTGCAGACGTCAGGCTTGGTTTCAGTTCCTTCCCTCTCTGCTGGCACACCCATATGCCAGTACACACTGTGTTGTCTTTTCTGAGCACCTCTTGGTTCTGACACAAAAAAGATGTTGCCATTGATAGCAGCTTGTAAGGACTGTTGTTGCTGATTAATTTATAATTGCCTCAAATTTGCATGCTTGGTCAAAGAGAGGAAGAAATGCTTCCTCTTGTGAACTTGATAGCTTACTGCCCATGACTTCTCAGATGAGTGGCTCTGTGCTGACAGTACTGAGTTCTCAGAGTTGGTGAAATGACTTTATCACTCAACTATCCGAGTCACTGTCTTCTTTTGGAGAGGGTTACTGACTACAAAAGTGAGAGGAGCTAAGGGAACAGTTAGCTTACAAGGGATCTGCCAGGATATTTTGGGGTTTTTGTGGTTATTTTTGTTTTCTTTTCATTTTTAAACTATGAAAGGGGTCAGTTGGGAGCTCTTACACACAAACTAAAAAGAAACTGAAAATACGATCAGATGAATTGAGTTTGACCAGACAAGATCTATTAAAAGTATAGTAATAAATTGGCAGTACTTTCACAGAACAAAACTGATAGGGCTAAATTCTATATAAATAAGCAAGCTTCATCTCTTATCTATTAACTAGTTATTTATACACTCAGACACTGTGGATTAAATACCTTTAAATTGTTTGCAACTATAAATCACTTTTTTCTTTTTTTCTTTTTTTAATGAAGTCACCCATCATCCCAGAGTCCCAGGTTTGGACATGTCTGCCTTTTTCTTTTTCCTCTGCCTGCACTCTTGAAGTGGTTGGGTTTGTTTGCCCTGAGATTGGTGGAAAATAACACCTTTGTAAAACTTCCAAGTAAACTTGTTAAGTGCTGGACAGCCTTGCACCTCTCTTCCATTCTTGAATTCAGAGTGGTTCTAATTCTCACCAAGTGTTTTCAAAGGGATAGCTGTATTGCATTCTTCCAGGTACCTGAAGTAGCTTAAGGTATAGCTCAAAGCACCTCAGGTTGGTATTGGAATTTGGGGAATTTTCATGAGGCAACCCAGAGCTATGTTCTTTGGGTTATATAATTAGTGCAGACACCATTCACAGGGTTCTCCAAGTGCTATTGTGCAGATACTGTAGACCTGCTCAGCATGTGTCTGGGATATCCTTTAAGAACTTTGCTTTCCAGGATGTTTCTAAAGCTTTGGCAGAAAATTCCTAGTGGTGATCTCTTTAAGAGGAATGCCAGGTATGACTGCTTATAAAGGATGCATGTTAAGTGTTAGAGAGAGTTGTGCTATGGGGAGAAAAAAATGTATGCCATGAAGGAGAACTCTCCTACCTGTTCCCCAAAGGTCTTATTCTGTAGTGTAGTATCTAAACTAGTGCAATTTCCTTGACACAGAGAAGTAGGCTTCTTGCTTTGTCTAGTAGAGTTCCTCCCTCATAAAACAGTTACACAAATGTGAGTGATTTTTGGTTTCTTTAATTATTCTGAAACCACTTTAGAAGTGGAGTCTTAGTGTTTCTCAAGACATGATTCATGTTGAACACTTAATATTTTAAATACTGACCAGTGATCTTCTGATCTTGAGTAAAAAAGATTAATTCAGTTCTGAAACACAGCAGTGATCTGTTGCCTTTGAGGAAAACCTGTCCTTTCCCCCATTCCTTATGTGGTGAAATTCTTACTGCTTTAGGTCTTCTATGTCTCTTCCCAGTGCCTTTCCTCTCCTATTGGAGTACATGGACACTGGAGTTGGGGCACATTGTCCTGAGCTGTACAGGTGTTGAAGACACACTAGTGAGGAATTTGGTGGTAGAATTCATTAATCTGGGAGGTGGGATAGCTGTGATTATAGCATTGTCTCCTGGCACATACTTGGCTTTGCCTCTAAAATGAGCTGCTGTTCCTGGTGAACTGGGTACCTGAGCGTACCTGTACGCCCACCTCTTATTTGGGAATAGATGACTCTTCCTGTATGGAGGAGAAGCAGTAGTGAACTACATACTGTACTACAGGTGAATGACCACTGTTGACTTCAGTTCACTTAACCAGGACAGCAGGAGAACCATCAGAGTTGTTCAGTTTACCCCTGTGAAGGCAGTATGAGGCATTTCTTCCAACACACATCTCAAATCCTCTGAGCCAAGCACAACTTGCCTATTAGCTGCCCCGCTTTCTAACATAGCACTGCAATACTGTTGGCCTTTATGCTTTTGCTTTTTAAAGAGATGAAGTCGTATTTGGTCTGAATGTACTTTAATTTCTCTTCTGAAACCTTATGGTACCATAGAAGGGAAGAGCAGAGTTAAAGGCTGCTTTGTACACAGATGATTTACTGAAGTGAGTGTGTTCACTGCAGTGAGTCACAGAAAGGAAAAACTGGCTTCTGTGGTCAGTGAGGAGGCAAAAGGAAGCTGTGGAGCACATTAACCACAGAAACAGCTTCTAGCAAGCCATAAACATGGTTTGGCAAAATACAGCAAGAAGGTAAAATGCTTGAGGTCTGGTACTGTGCATTGTTGAGGCAGAGTATTGAGTAACTGGGACCAAACAGAAAGTGTTGTTCAGTAACGGGCTGCAGGGTTACCAGGAACACATGTGGGAGAGCAGGGAGGACACAAACTTCTGTGCTATGGTGGTTTCACAGGGTTGTACTCGCCACTGAGCAATACTTCCCAGCAGTATGACCTTGTAAATGCACCTTATGGTACAGATGAATAGTCCCCCCATCTCTGAAAGGTGGGGGGTACTCTTGGAGGCGTGATCTGTGCCTGTGTGTTTCATTTGCCTCCAGATTAGGCAGGAGGGGGAGAGGGAAGGAAAGAAAGAAGGTGCTCAGCTTCAGTGTTTCTACTAATAACCACCTTAGGGAAAGCTTGCAAGTAACTCCCTGCAAATGGAATCAGCTTTCAGGGCATTCAGACAAGCCTCCCAGTGCTTACAGCGTAATGCAGCAGAGTTAAGTTGTAATAACCCAGGACTTCTGCAGCCTGTGGGTGATATTTCACCTACACTAAGGGTAGCTGGCACACTTGTTCTGAGTTAACTGCTGGTCATACTGAAGGGAAAGAAGCAAATGCACAGGCAGTGGAAACAAAGACATGTAACCCGGGAAGAGTATAGAGATGAAGTTTGGTTGTGTAAGAATGGGATGAGGAAGACCAAGGCAAAGCTGAAACTAAACCTGGCAAGAGTTGCAGAGAATAGGAGGAAGGGCTTCTACAGATACATTAACCAGAAAAAGAAGGTCAAAGAAGGTGTACAATCAAACTAAGCAAGGCTGGGGAACTCCTAACAGATAAGCAGCAGACTGAGATACTCTTCAACTTTTTTGCCTCAGTCTTCACTGGCAACCTCTCTTCCCACACCTCGAGTGGATGGACAGGAGGATGGGGAATGGGGGAGCAAAGCCGAGAGATCAGACTCATGACCACCTGAGGAACCTGAGTGCACATAAATCTATGGGACCTGATGAGATGGATCCCAGAGTCCTGAGGGAATTGTCTGATGTAGTTGCCAAGTCACTGTCCATGATACTTGAAAAGTCATGGCAGCCAGGTGACCTCCCAAGTGACTGGAGAAGGAAAGATTGTACCCATCTTTAAAAAGGGTAGAAAGGAGGACCCTGAGAACTACCAACCTGTCAGTCTCACCTCTGTCCCTGGAAGATCATGGAACAGATCCTTCTAGAAGCTCTGCTAAGGCAGGTGGAGGATAGGGATGTGACTTGAGACAGCCAGCACAGCTTCACCAAGTGCAAGTCCTGCCTGACCAACCCTATGGCCTTCTCTAATGGAATGACTACATCAGTGGACAAGGGAAGGGCTACAGATGTAATTTATCTGGACTTCTCTAAAGCCTTTTACGTGGTCCCCCACAACATCCTTCCCTCCAAACTGGAAAGAGATGGATTCAATGAGTGAACTGTTAGGTGAATAAGGAATTGGTTGGATGGTCACATCCAGAAGGGAGTGGTCAACAGCTCAGAGTCCCAGTGGACATCAGTGACAAGTGGTGTCCCCTCAGAGAAGGGGCACATGTTGGGAGCAGTGTTACTTAATATCTTCATTAATTACATAGAAGGATTGAGTGCACCCTCAGCAGATTTGCAGATGAGACCAAGCTGAGTGGTGCTGTTCACACAGGAGAAGGATGGGATGCCATCCAGAGGGACCTGGAGGAGTGCCCAGATGTGGGCCCAGGTGAACCTCATGAGGTTTAACAAGACCAAGTACAAAGTGCTGCACCTGGACTGGGGCAACACCCAGTATCAATACAGACTGGGGGATAAACAGATGGAGATCAGCCCTGCTGAGAAGGCCTTGGGAGTGCTGGTGGATGAGAGGCTGGACATGAGCCAGCAGTGTGCACTTGCAGCCCAGAAACCCAACCATAACCTGGGCTGCACCCCCAGCAGTGTGACCAGCAGCTCGAGGGAGGTGATTCTGCTCCTCTGCTCTGCCCTGGTGAGACCCAACCTGGAGTGCTGCATCCAGCTCTGGGGTCCCCAGCACAGGAATGACATCAACCTGTTAGAGAAAGTCCAGAGAAGGGCCACCAAAGGCTGGAGCACATCTCCTATGAGGAAAGGCTGAGAAAACTGGGTTTCTTCAGCCTAGAGAATAGAAGGCTTTGGGATGGCCTGCCAGTACCTGAAGGGAGCCTACAAGAAAGATGGAGTGGGACTATTTACAAGGGCATGTAGGGCCAGGGCAAGGCACAGTGACTTCAAACTGAGAGGGGGTTTAGATTAGGTATTAAGAATAAATCCTTTTCTATGAGGGGGGTGAGGCACTGGAACAGGTCACCCAGAGAAGTTGTGAATGCCCCATCCCTGAAGTCTTCAAGGCCAGGTGGGGTGGGATTCTGAGCAACCTGGTCTAAAGGAAGGTGTCTCTGTCTGCAGCAGGGGGGTTGAAAGATGATCTTTAAGGTCCCTTTCAAACCAGGTCATTCTGTGATGATGAAGTGCATTGCAAAACAAGGCTTTAAAGAACAGGGGATAATCTAGATCCAAGGAAATAATG
Organism: Formicarius rufipectus; assembly: GCA_013399695.1. Taxonomy (NCBI): domain Eukaryota; kingdom Metazoa; phylum Chordata; class Aves; order Passeriformes; family Formicariidae; genus Formicarius; species Formicarius rufipectus. The sequence continues at coordinate 116,200 of VXAU01002548.1, forward strand.
TTTTTCTGTTTTCAGGACTGCAGTGCTTGTAGTGTTTACATGTCTTGCAAAAACTGTTACTGCTTATGCATGCTGAAAGGGTTGTTCACAACTGCTTTGAAGTCAAGTTGTACCTGACTTTTTTATGCAGTAACCTTGGCAGCTTCAAATGACAAAATACTGGTATCAATAGCATCACCTCAAGAGACATTTAAGTGGTGTGGCAAATGGGGGGATCTAGTCATTGAAGATTAAATTCACTTAGAAATTTAAAACCAAGGGAATGCCTGCCATCACAATAATTATTGCTGAAACTGCTGAAGATTCAGCAAAGCAGTTATGAACTTCTATAGAAGCGTGTGTTAATAGCTTCACTAACATGCTGTATGTTTCCTTGCAGATGGTTCCACCAAGGCCCCAATCCTCATACTGGTACGCAGGACTGGCTTTATTCTGGCAACTACTGGGACAGAAACTACTTTAACTTGCCTGATATTTACTAAAATGCAGTACGGAGCCTCTGACTGATACAAATAAGTCTTAATCCGTTTTAATGTTTTCCCTTGTTCTACTTATCTCCTGAAAATACTGACGTTATCAAGCAGAATATTAAACATCTCCGCAATAAATCTGGTGGTACATGATCTGCAGTCCTAGAGGTAGGGGAATAATTTCTCTGGCTGATGGTGGGTCCTGTGTGGACAAAGTTGCCGTGGCTTCAAGCTGCCCTGAGTACACCTATATTAGGTTGTGGTGTATGAGGAATATAACACCATCGGCTGTTCTGTGAATACTTTGTTTTGTAGATAACATTGGCACAAGTAAAACTTATTTATTGTGACATGGGAATGTTTAAAAGCACACACAGTAATTGCAATACTCTGTTCTTAAAGGAAGAAAGGGTGTGTCACTTCTGTAAAGATGTAATTTTTCATAAAGTGACTTTTCTTTTACTAAAGTAATTCCCTTGAATCCTGAGCTCTGGTCAGGAGATTCCAGAAGCGTTCCCGTCTCTGGAGCATTAATGCAGTTGTTTAAGCTGGAAACGTTACTCAGACGTATTTATTCAATGTTTTGTGCAGTGTGTTTTGAATTTTGCTCTCCTGTTTTGCTACCAACTTTATGGTTAAAGGAATTAAGAGCCATTGAAATATCTACAAATTTGATTTGAACTGCACACTAGTAACAGGTTTTAAAAGAATCTGTTTCATGCACTAGAAGTTCTGGTGCCCAGCACCACTGCAAAAAAGCAACAACCTAATCAGTCCAGGACTTGGTGGAACACGACGGGGGGACAGGACTGTGTCTGTACTGTGCAAACTCCCTGTGAGGAAGTCTTGTGCATTTCAAAGGTAGTACAGCACCTCAGTGAGGCCTCCTGTGCACAGCTGCTTTACCCCTTTTCAGTGGGGTGCACTCAGTCTTAGAGTCTAAGTTTATATTGAACTGTGTACAGAGCTTCTCGAGGGCAGCCTGCTCTTTGTACAATATTTTAACTGCTGTCTGGAGGTTAGTGTTAATTGAATAATTTAATTGCTACTAAATAAAGGCTTCAAAACTTCTTGCATGCAGTCTTGAGTGGTGTTCAAGAGCGCTGACCCTGGTCCAAAAGCTGCTGCAATGAAGATTGATGGTATGTTTCCCTGTGCATCAGGGACCTCTTCTAAGCAGGAACAGTCTCCTCCTGGTGGGCAGTTGGGATGGCTGGGGAACTCTGATCTTCCAGAGGCTCAAGCCTTCAGCATGGAACTGTTAACAAGGCAATGAGATGCTATTTTTATTCTAGGCACCGTTCAAATTACCCAGGTCGTGATGCTAAGACAAATTTTCATAGCTAAGGGAAAGCTTTTTCTTTGGCAGCCTTTCATGTGAGGGCCCAGGTCTCACAATAACCCACAGGTGCACTGTCTGTTGGAACCCTCATCTCTACACTCGCACCTCTACTCTGGCCTGCGATTCTTGAAGCCCATCTTAATTCCTGGGTGGAAACGTGTGAGTCTGACATCTGCAGAAGCAGCCTTGCTGTCGGGTCAGTGCAGGTCACACAGCACTGAACAATCAGTGCTAAGAAAAGCAAAGCATTTAGTTCCTGCCTGCCCCCCATACATAAACCATGTCAGCACAGTGAAGAGGTTGGGCTGCTCTTCAGTGACACAGCTGCACCAGATGCGTCAGAAGGCACAGCTCACACAAAGCTAATATTTGGGATGTTGTGCAACTCTAATTGATGACTTTTTTTTTTTAAGCATTTGCTTTTATTACAATATAAACTCTCCTGACCTCTTCCTGAAGTTTAAACAGCCTCTCTTCTCAACCAGTTTAAAAATTAACATGAACTCAGGAAAAAGTGTGCAGCAAGAATACTTTAGTTGCTACCCAAATGCACTCTAAGGTGAGGGTGTTTTGCCACACTCTGAAATTAAACAAGTGCTAACATTTGGTTCAGGGTATGGGTATAAAGATATGTATAAATGTGAGATTAAAAACTTGGGTACTTCAGGCTAAAACCAGAGCAAGAGTAATACTGTTAATTGCAAAGTGTAACAAGCAGCTGAAGGCATTTGGTCTGTTACATATGACAAATAGTTTAACCACTTGTCTCAAACCTTACTTTATTTTGAAAATGGTTAAATTACGGTTCTAGTAGTAAAAGCCAAACACTCTAACAGTCATGCAAGAAGCAAGCTTACTTCTTCTGGCATAGGGTCTGATGTAATGGTAACCTGTCCTTACAGTACTGTGACTTTCTGCAGGAGCACTTACCCATGTTTGCTTACTGTCAGCTGGTGGGTGTACCTTTGCAAACATCACATCATCCAAGAAGGATAGCAAAGGGGGAAAACACTGGGCATGCAGGAATTAGTACTAGAGCTTGCTGGATCTCCTCCTAGCACCTCTATCTGGCTGTGCAAAGACAGCATGGCTAGAAACAAGCTTCCCAGTCCTGTGTGTTCTGATCATCAAAGCCCACTAGAACAAAAGGTGGAGAATTTCTCCCATCCTTTTTCTGGCACCACAGATATCTGTGACAGCTAACCATGTTGTTGATCTTTTCCCCTGGCAAGGCTGAAGGTTGCTCTGGAATAAGGAACACCAGCTCCAGCAGGAGGGGAAAGGCTTTGTGGTGATTGTTGACCTTGACTCAAGTAATTTAAGCAACATAAGGTTTGAGTATTAGAATGTGATGGTGGCTGTCCTGGTCACCTGAGGCTGTGGCTAAAAAGACAAAAATAGGAGTGCTGGAAGCAGGAGCGGTAAGTTCTGGTCATAGTGTCAATCCATATGTATAAAACATACCTACACTTGACAAAAGCAAGCATGTTAGAGTAGGGGAGCTGGGAGAGCAAAAACTTGCAGCCTAGAAAAAGTAAAATTGTGTGGTATTTCTGAATCTGAACTTCAACAAACTTCCCTAAAAGCTTGGGGTTGTTGGTTTTTTGGGGTTTTGTTTTAACAAAAGGTCATTGTTAATTTACAAATCTGTCTAAGCTTGGCTCTCCTCCATGAAGTGCTCTGCTGAGATCTCACAGCTCTACCTACCAAGGACAGGACTTGGACACAGTCTGCCATTCCAGGGAAAGCTGGAGCAGGGCAGCTCTGCCCCAGAAAATTTCTCCATCTGGGCAAGGGAGGAGCTGGAGATTCTTCTAAATGGAAGAACTCATAGGTCAGTGCTGGAATAAAAGATCTTTCAGGGAAGGAGAATCAAACCTAGGCTTCCAACCAGTCACCTCTCCTTAGCCCCCAGGTGCACTTGTTACATCTTCAGTCTGTAACACCTGCTTGAGAAAATACAGCTTGGCTTGAGCAACACCATTTGGCATCAATAGGCACCTTCCCATCACTCTTATGTGTATTTGCCCTCAGGAGTGCAGCAGTCCTTCCCAGAGTTAGACACATCTCTTAGACCAGAAATCTCTTGGCAGTTGAGAGAAAAAAATCTCAGTTTTAAGAACTTCATCATTAACTTTAATAACCTGTCACAATGAACCCCCTCCACCTATTTCTCACAGCAGTGAAATCCAACAAGTGCACTGGAGCCACACAGACAGGATTGGTTCAGTAATTTCTTAGAAGTCATCTCTGCCCTGCATTGCACTGACAGAGGTGATTTTCTAACCAATGAAGCTGAAGAGCTAGAAGCTGCACCAGGAAGATGATACAAATACCTAAACTTTCTTACCTAGTAAGACATAAACTTCCTCAGCTGCTTCCAGTTGTGCTGTATATTCTTTTCTCTCAGGATAACACTAAATCAGCAGCAGATAGATCTAAGGTTGTAGCACTTGAATGGCTACTCAATCTTTAACTGATGATGTGTTTGGTCTACAGGGGGAGTTACTATTAAGGGTGGAACCTCTCCATCCATAATCAGCTCATCATCCCAACACCGTGATACAGCTTCACTTAAGGTATTGAAAGTCACTTCAGCTTCATTATGGGAAGGCACAGCCTGAAATGGGTCTTTAGGACAAAGTGATGGTTCTTCCCACAAGAGGCTGAGGAAGCTTGAGTTACATCATTTGTTGGGCCTTTCCCTCTGCAGGCCTTAGTTCTCCAGCTACAGAGAACTGATGGTTGGACTTGGTGATCTTAGAGGTCTTTCCCAATATTTAATAATTCTATGAGTAAGCCTTTTACATCAAGGACATCAGATAAGCCAGTTAGAACTAGACCACAGCTCTTCTTTGCAACACCTCAGAACTCTGGATTCATACAAGTTATATTAAATGCACAGATAGTGACACTAACTTCCTTGACAATCCTGATTAGTTGAACCGACAGGTATCCTAGTGAAGAACAGAGTAAGACATGAACAAGTTTTAGATATAGAGCAAACAAATGGTTTCTAGAGTACTTATCAAGAGAAGAACATGAAAAAGTATTTGCGGAATGAAAACAGTGTCCCATCACATGGTTAATAAAATCCTCAGCACTGCAAAAAACAAAACACACTGATCAGTCTGGTTTCCAGCACTGGCCATGGGTACAAACTGAAAGGGGAAATTTGAGTTGGATGTTTGCAAAAGATTTTTTTACTCTGAGGGTGGTGAGGCACTGGAACAGGTTGCCCAGGGAAGTTGTGGATGCCCCAATGCTGGCAGTGTTCAAAGCCAGGTTGGACAAGGCGTTAAACAGCCTGGTCTAGTGGGAGGTGTCCCTGCTTATAGCAGAGGGGTTGGGATTAGATGATCTTTAAGGTCCATTCCAACTCCTTAATATCTATGATTCTATGTAAAACCAGCACAGTAGCAGTAGAGAAGGCAAGTGTTTAACAGAACATCACAGCTCAGCACTGAGCTGTTTTCTGAATGACATCAGAAGTAATGAGACATATAATTCAAAGCCATGACAGAGCTAAATCCTCCCTGAAAAAACATTATTCTGCCTGCCAGCCCAAGCCAGTCAGACCCATTTGCAATCCGTCACTACCAGGCAATGCCATAGACAGGCAAGGCTGCCTTGCAGCTACAGAAACCAGCTAGCTACCTACTGACGCACGAGTCCCAAATCCCATGCTGGCACTGTGAGTGGGAGACTCCAGAGGAAACCCTGCTCAAGCTTCCTAAAAAATTTCTCTCTAATCATTCCTTCTCATAATGAAGTTATGTGACCACATAGTAGCAGATGGACAAAACAGAGGGTTATGTGAGGTACCTGTACTCGAGCTTCAGCTCACACACAGGAAAACCACTGACAGGCATTCAGACAGAAAATTTCTGAATTCTCCAGCCACATCATACTTTGAAACCTCATGGCAATCAGGCAGAGTCCCCAGTGACTAAAGAAAATGGGAGTATCATACCCATTTTTAAAAAACAATAGGGACTGTGGGAGCTACCAGCCAGTCGGCCCATGCCTGGTAAGATCATGGTCCAGATCCTCCTGGAAGATACATCAAAACATACAGAAAACAGAGAGGTGGTTAAAGACAACCAGGACAAGCTGAAGCTTCACCAGGGGCAAATTGTGCCTGACTGTTCCAGTGGCCTTGTATGATGCAGTGACTGCATCAGTGGAAAAGCTACAATTGTCATCTATCTGAACTTCTGGTTACTGAATTGGAGAGACAGGAGATTCATGGGAAGACTGTTATATGGATAAGGAATTAGCTGGATGGGTGGAAACCAGCAAATAAGTGGACTCTGAAGGGTCTGTACTGGAACCAAAACTTAAAATCTCTTCAATGACAGTGAGATCAAGTGCACCCTCACTAAGTGTGCAGATGACACCAAGCGGAGTGGTGCAGCTGATTCACTGGAGGGGAGTGATGTCATCCAGAGACACTTGGACAGGCCTGAGGAAGGGTCCACACAAGCCTCATAAAGTTCAGCAAGGCCAAGTGCAAAGTCCTGTACATGCCTTCAGCAGTTAGGTCCCATGAGCCACTGCCTTTCCTCCCCACAGTACCATGAAACCTGCTCCTGCGTTCTGCTCCTGACCTGCACAGCACAGACAGAACTCTTCTGAGGAATTGCCTTCACCAGTTTTCCTCACTATTAGACAAATCAGATATTGCTTCCCAGCACAGGGTGAGGGTAATGTTTTCCTCAGCCTTGTGTTATGATGATATTACACAATCTAATGCTGCAACCTTCAGAAAGCAGGAGGGCTGCAGCCACATCCCACTCCTCTGCCAGCTAGGGTGGAACAGGTGGGTGCACAGGCCCATCCCCCTGGTTACAGCCTGGTCTTTTAAGACAGGGGACATACAACATTTGAACATGCATAAACTGCAAAATACAGTACTTGAGAAGCAGTGTTCCTTGGTGGCCTCTGGCAGGAACTCAGAGGAAACAGCTGGGGACTGTAACCTCTTCAGCCATGGCAGCTACACCAAAGAGAAATGAGATTATTCCTTACCAACAGCTCCGTTCATACTGCAGAACCTTACGACTGTAGGGCAAACCTGAAATAGACCTCAGCTGCCCAGTTTACCAGGGTGGTGATATTTGCTTCCCAGTACACATTTTCAGTGGGTACACACGAGATCATTTTCTGTTCCAATGAAACAAGCACAAGGAAGGTAACTGTGTAGTGCTTCAAGGTTACCACAAACTGTATTTCTGAGGACCACAAAGGCAGAAAGATCACAGGGGCAAGCCACAATCAGGAGTCTGCAGTGGGATAAAAAATTTTAATCACGAACATTGCTGCAGATCAGTCTTCATCACAACTGGGAAAATATCATCTACCTACCTGCTCTTGCCTTCTTGTATGTCTGCATCTCCACATAAACCTGAGGGGAATTCCAGCAGCACTGAATATTTAAAATGCATTGCTGCTAAAGTGTTTAGAAAATCTGCAATACCTTCTTTTAAAAAGTAACACATTTGTAATAGAATACTCTATTAATTTTGAACGACCTATCAGTTTCAAGTTCATCCATAGGAAAGTATGTTAATGGTAAACTCACCACAAGATGCTTCTTCCATAAAAGAATCCTTAGAAAGTAATTTCTCAGTTTTCAGTCCTGGAGATTGACAACACAGACCATATTAAAAACATTAAATATTAGTATGTTACGACTCATGAAATTAGGAAGAACAGCTTTCCTATAGAAAGAATATTTCAAGAATATACATATATTAGAACTAGAAAAGGTGCAATTTTTGGAGAAGGGATAGTAAATGAGAACATAGGGAAGGAGCAGGACTTCCTAAAGGCATTACACATACCTGGGTGCAAAGGTATGTGTAGTTACTCCGAAACCATCCTCACTGAATACAGAGCAGAGAGCTAACTTGTAAATTTGTTACTTTGGAAAACTTTCAGAACTCTAGGTCTGCAAAGCTCTGCACAGCCAAAGTTTCAAAGACGCTTAAGTACAGATGCCATAAACCACAGAAAAATATCAGAGGTATCAGAACAGAAGCATGAATAGCCTTAAATATTGAAAAGGCTGCAGGCCCTAACATAAAATTGAATCTGCCTGAAACTTCAGAGCAGCTATATGAAAAAATATGTCCAGAAACTAAATCACTGTGCTGGAACTTGAATGCCGGTTTTGGAAGCTACTTCACTGACACATGCCACCCTCTGGCCCCAAAGGGGCCTGTCAGCCTACAAACAAGTCTTGCCCAACTGAGGTCATTACCTTGTCCTATCACCTTTTGTCAAATCAAGGTCACAGATAAGCCATATTTTATTACGAAAAAATGAATCAGGTCATTCATTAACTGGGAAGAAGTCTATGCCCCAGCAGTGCTGCTACCTTTCTTCAGTACAGTAAACATACTGATTTTAGTGGGAGACTGGGAGGTCTTTCTTACACAAATGATTTTGCTTGACAAACTCTGACAACCTCTTTCTCCCTTCTCAAATCTTCAATTCAAACAAGTTGTTTGGGGTTTTTTTGTTGTGGTTTTTTTTGTTTGTTTGGGGTTTTGTTTTGGTTTGGGTTTTTTGTTTGTTTTGGTTTTTTTTCTCTTAACCTCTTCCCCTCTGCCCACCTGGACATCTACAGCTAAGCACAGCTTGCCAGAAATAACTGAAAAACACTGAGGATCTGCCAGTCCTGCTGAGCTTCACAGATTACTTGACTGGAACACCATCCTGGAACAGGTTACATCAAAAGATAAGAGGCGTTTTCAGAAAAGCAGCAATGAAAAAATTAGGGGTAACAGTAAGACAACTGCACATGAACTCCTTGTGGCTAAAACACACATGGCTAAAACACAAGGGCTAAGTAGGTTGTGAAAATCTCGAGTAACTAAGCAGAGAGATTCTGAGCAGAAGCAGGGAAGCAATATGCAACTCTAATATGCACCTACCCTGGTAAGATATGCTGGGTCCAGCTGTGGAGTCCAAACATACTTTAAAAAAGTGGTCAGAAATAAATTCTGAATTATTTCTATTTCTGGAATGTCTGCCTCAAGTTGAATTTCTTACCATCTGGCAGGAAACGGGTGGGTTACAGAACAGGGGTGGTGAGCAGGAGTAACACTTCTCACCATCTCCTAACAATTGCACACTTTTATAACTGACTGAACAAGTTCTGAAGTTCAGGAAAAATACATATATCCAGCATTGTGACAAAGTTAAACCTTTTGTAAAAAAAAAAAATAAATCTTTTCTTCCAGTACATCTTGTACACCAGCTAATTTCACACAAGAATGTGCTTTGGCGTATATTATGAGCATTGTATATGGATACAGATAACTCAGTGCAGAAACAGCAGCTGCTCATGCTTCCTGAATCTCTGTATAAAGTATCATATTTGAATTGTTCTTTGATCAAAAGGAATCAGAACTGGAAGTTGCCTCTGTATTTTCACCTTAAGTCAACTTTTCCAGATAAAACTAGTTTTGGAAGCAGTATTTTCTAGCTCACCTTAAAACATGAGAAGGCAAGGCAAAATTGTATAAGCATCTACTCAAGCTGTAATTGGCAGAGAAACATTTACCTTTTGTGCTTTTTTTCCTAGAATTTATAAAAATCAATTTGTCATAAAGCTCCTTCAGGATCAAGAATCAATCAGAGTCAACATACCTGTACTTCTTACTCCTACATTTCAATTTCCCTTTGTGCTCTAGGCTGCCTTCAAAGCTCCTGGCAGATGCCACTGGCTGCCCAATTGCCTTAAAAGACTGACAAGCATAAATTTACTTCTTAAGGTTAGCTTTAACAATGCTTCTTTGAGATTGCATAACTTCTTGTGAAAGGGCTTCCTACCACTGTTGGTATTTCATCATGACAACTGGAAAAGGAATTTGAGTGCTGCTTTCATCCTACTGCAAGGCTTGATTAACACGCCTGGAACATCACTAACAACCACCAACACCAACCTAACACTTGCTCCTTTTCAAACTTCAAGCGGCTACAGAGCATTTTTTAAACACAAGTACAATCAAGTGTTGGAAAGACAATCACATTGTTGTAAACTGAAAAGCAATTCAAGACAGCATTTGGGGAATTTTATTTAAGAATAAAATATAACTAGAATACGAAACAAGCATTCAAAGTCAGAGAGGAGAAATTAAAGTGCTTGCTTTAGAGTAAATCAGAAACGTTTTTCAAAGTGGTAGGAATACAAGAAATACAATTTTATGTGGTTCTTTCTCTTTAATGAAGAACAAGTGAATTTGATGTCTTAATGTCTCTTAGATCATGTTCACACTACAATTGAGCTCAACATGATGTGCAACTCACTTTCTAAACCAGGAGTCTGTAATTATACTGGAATCAAAAAGAGTAGAGATAACTGCTGACTTGAAAACCTTGTTACAGAGTCACTTGACAGCCCAGAAGTTTTCCTAATACTCAGTATTATCTTGCTCAGGAGGCCAACAATTAAAGGACAAACTCAAGGACCAAGGGAACAAAACTCATGTCCACATTTCTTTTAATTTTACTCAAATATAAAAGTGCAAGTTCTGTAAATTAACAACATGTACAGTACATCACAATAAATATGCCACCTTGTGACATCTAAAAATTCTAGTTATTTGAAAGGAGTCATGTTGAGATAAAAACTGCACCAACATCAACAAAAAAAATAACCTGTCCCAGTAAAGATGGCCTTAACATGTTGACTAGCAAGATGCATATTCCATTATTGCTATTAGACCATGCCTCCGAGTTCCAAAGTATAAAAACTTAAGTTTACACAAAATACTACTGAGATTTTTCTCATCACAGGCACAATCTAACATAAAAAATAATTTTGCCATTTACAATGTAGGAGATTCTCCCACGAGGAGAGGGGAAAAAATAATTAATACAGAAACATACAGTTGTGATGATTTGCGAAGCCCACAGAAAAGCTGCAATTTGCACAGCATTATTAAACGGTTACATGAACATATAGTGTGTTTTTCCCACTCCTGGCCTGGTGACAACAGGTCTTTTAGTAAATTTACTACAATTTGCCAGCTACCTTCAAGTATGCAGACCCTAAATATCCCAATATAAATCGCATGCAGGTGCTTTGTGTCCTGAACAGCCTAGTCTTGTATCATATTTAATGAGTGTATTTAAAAGTAATTTTGCCAGTAACTGTACTGTTTCCAGCTATTTATCCAGAACAGGCTGTCTCTCTGATTGCAAAACATTAAAAGTCATATAGGACAAAATAAGATTTCAAGTACATTAAAGCCCATTTTTAAAATATTTTTTGAACTCTAAGCACTCACTATATATATATATTGTTTTCCAGTCAACACCTACTTGGATTGACCAAATAAGGTTGAACACTCATTTATGCCTCAACATTACTGTCAAAATGGCATAAAAACACCCCAGTGTACTATCTCTAACACAGCTAGAGTATAGAAAAATAAAACAGCCTTTTATTTTAGGAGTCTCTCCTTTCCTTCGGGAACTGCAACAGAAGTGTTTAACTGCTCTAGGAAGGCCTTTCAGAGCAGAACTGTGTGTTTCTAGAGATAAGTACGTGTCTCAGCCATTACATCTGGCCTACCAAATAGGACATTACTTCTCTGCGCCCTATCAGTCTTGTTTTAGAGGTAACCTCAAAAGCAGATCAGTGAAGATTAGGTGTGGGCAACGTCTAAAACTTTGGCAACATGCTCTACAAAAAGGTAAGAAGGAAACAAAAAGCTTATGCTAAGAACTGTTTAAGGCAACCTGACCAAAATAAAGATAAGGCTTTTTGATAACTATTTCCAAGGATATCCAGTTTTCTTAGCTTTGTGAACTAACATAATTCAACTAACTTTCTGGTCAGATTTCCATTCATAAGCTTCTTTTATAAAATATTTATCTTCCTAGAATATGATATTAACTGAATATAAAACATAAGGAAACACTACGTATTACAGGCAAAGTAAAAAAAGCTACAGATAAGCACACAGATGGCCAAGTATTAAAAATTATATAGTCACAAAAGTTTTAAGCTCTCTGAGGTATAGCAATATCTTAACACCACAGGTTTGAAATACCATCTAGAGACTCAGGATATTGTAGTATTGGTGTAACTACAAAAGCAGATTTTTTTGGTTTGTGTTTTGTTGTTTTGGGAGGTTTTTTTCATACCTTTTAAGGTCACTGCTATAAAGACTGAGCAGCTTGAACAAAAAATATATAAAATTCTTGCATCTGTCCTATGCATTTTAACATTACATTCAGAACATTAACAGTGGAAATAAGAACTGCCCACGCTGTAAGTACACATCCAAGTATTTGGCTGGAATGTACAAGAAGCAAAGATCTTAAACACTGACATAATTTATATCACATATCTGAGCTAGGTTGGGAGGGATGGGACAAAGAATGGAAGAGGATGAGAGGTTTAAAATCCACAGATTGCTCATCATGAGGTAACTGACACAAGCCACTAAAATTTAGTAAGATCTACTTTTTGTGGCTGAACAGTTTTTCTCCAGCAGTGTATTGGATAATATTTAAAGAAAAAAATAGTATTCTGAACCATTTCCAAATTCAAAAGTCACATCACATTTTTATTGTATTATCCTAATCAAAACAGAAGTCCTCCCCCTTGGCATATTTTAGATCTAGATCTGTTTTAAAAGGCAAAAAATCACACTTGCCAATATTGTTTAAATAAATCACATGTGCTTATTTAGGCTCACCCACAGAGTTACAAGCAGTTGTGTTCATCTTGGTTTAAACAAAATAAAAGAGTTAAAAACACAAGGTCACTTAACCTTCTTCCTGGTTGATTTACTTTTAGTTAAAATAGTAATGTTTTTCTTAAGCCATACCAACTCAGACAATACTGGGAAAGTGTCTCTGGCACAAGTGGTTTTCAGAAGAAAAGCTGGTCTTCCCGACAGCTCTTTCTTCTGCTTCATCTTAAAGTGCAGAAACTGTGGGAAAGGATAACAAGACTTGCTGTTCGTCACTGTGGAACTACTTCCCTTAGAGAGGCCAAGGCTGCGTGTATGCGGACGTGCAATCTGTTCTCAAAGTCATAGCCAGTAAATTCCTCCTGGGGGAGAAAAAAAACAAACAAGAAAAACCCCACCAAACATATAACTATTAGCCTCCTTCAATTCAGGATATGAAAATAATAATGCTATTAGTGCTTAAGAAGTCATATTACAAAAGAGCCCGAAGAAAACAGATAAACTGGAGATCACATATTGCAATATCCCCACATTATCCAAAGCAAATAGATTATTACAGGTATTCCAAAAGCTCTAGAAAAACCCAACAACCCAAGGCAGGAACCTGTTGGAACTGACAAGGAGTGGAGAGCTGTCATTTTCAAAATTTCTGTAGGAAAATCTTAGTTGAAAAACATAGCAAGGTTCCAACAGTCCAGGAGAGGTCACTAATGTGCGCTCTGAGCTATGACTGACATAGGAATACATACATATGTAACATACACAAATGTGTCTCATAAACATTAATGCATACGTACATGATAGTGTTGTAATTTATAGGTGTGGGACACCACCAGTTAACATCCACTCCCCCTGCCCCAAAGTCCTAAAGACACAACATCCCAAATGCCTTCAGCTCAAAAAGCTAAATTTGAAAGTGCCTTGGTTTTTACCTTGGCTTGGAGCAGTAAGGTTTTTCCTCTTGGCACAGTCTACAAAAAGACAAACATTGCATTAGAAACACATCATGAATCTTACAGAAAAAATCTTAAGTAAATGACCTGGCGAGCCCCGAGTCGAATCCCTATCTTGAAATAAGGTACTGAGTAAAGAGAGAAACCTTAAATATTAATGAGGTGCCCAAGAAAAGTATTATTATGTACTTCTAATCTACAGAAAAGGAGACATTACGGCTTTAAGTGTAAATTGCTGCTGGTGAACTACAGCAATGCAGAGGGGAACAAATGAGGCTGCAAATAAATATATAATTGATCAAGAGGGTAATTTTTGTTTCTTAATCGAAGTTTAAGCCATCTACTTAGAAAACAAGCTACTGGATATTAAACCTTAAGAGTTGTTCCAGAAATCTCAAACTCTTAAGGAAAAATGTATGTATTTGCAGATTAGTATTTACCGCTGAAAAGCTCCTATTTCTTATCATATAGTACACTTTTACTTTAAGCCTTACAAATATATAAGCAACTGCCTGATAAGAGACAAAAAATTTCTCTTGTTCAAATGTATCTAAATACAACTATATCTAGTTATATTGGTTACATTACACTCAGTGTCTTAAGACAACTACAAAAAATCTGTAAATTTTAAGATTTTAATATGGTTACATCAAGAAGAATTTGATTAAACTCCATTTAAAGTTACAAAAATGATTTAGATGACATGGTAAATCAAACAGATAATTATGATAAATTTTAAAGTGAAGTAAATTTAATAACAGCATGCTTTTTATACTAAAATGACATTGATATCTATATCTGTTGCTCAGGTCTGTAATATGCTCAGCCTCTCAGGTAAACGTGATTTATAAAATCCTAGTCCCTTTTCTTTCTTAGCCATTATAGAGCTCTACCAGGACACCTCAGTTAGTAAATGACATTTCCTACAAAGAGCATCCAGTCACCTCTAATTCTAGCTCTTGCTTTTCCCTACCTCATCCCACTTCATTCAAGTTAAGCATCATTTATCTCCTCTTTGTCTGAGTGCCACAAGAGGGAGTTTCCTGCACCTCCTTCATATACTAAGCTCTACCACAGCTTCTCCATAGGGCTACAAACTGAAGGTTTGTTCAGCCCTCAAACACCCAACAGGAGGCACATTTGGTTACTGTATGCACATACTACATGTAAAGCAGGAGGAAGGCAGGACTGCTCCCATATTCTTCAACTCATAACTTCACTACCCAGCACACCCTTATTTTTAGAGACGCCTGACATAACCAAATTTAAATATGAACATGGAAAAAAAGGCACCGAGAACATTACAGGATTCCGACTCCCTTCCAGGTTTCAAGGCCCAGCTCTAAGTCTTCAAGTAGCAGAGTTTTCAAAAAGTACAATTACTTTAAAAAGAATTTTCTAGTTCTGTTCTTTGTTATGACAATTATCATTATTCAAGATTGTCCTTTCCTTCCTGCTTCAAGGGTAACGTTCAGCTCAGATGATTAAACCTGACAACATCAAAACCAACTGAAAACAGAATCTTAAAAATATGAGATATACACAACTACTTCTTAAGAATATGAGATATTATCAGCCCAACTATTCGATACACTGTGACCACTTCCTCTAACTTTCAATCAGATTAAGGGCATACTACACAAGGTGGCATAAATTCCAAGTAGTGGTGTTACATGTTTGAGGAGGGAAAACAGCACAAGTTGCTCTACTTTAAGATTCTCCAGTTTCCCTAGGAGGCAGAGTTTGTGTAAAGACATGAACAACCAAATGTATCATCAGCCAAGCCATTTGGACAGTGTGAAAGCCAGGTGGATTATTTTCCTCTTCATCCTGAACAAAACTCTCACTACTCAGAATGAAAGTCAAAATGCCCACACAGCCAGCTTTAATGGATTTTAAAGTACTGAAAGCACCTGCTATTTTAGGAAGGGATCAAATTCTATGGGAAGAGGATAACTACAAGTAAACTTCGAGCTTGAATGGCATCCAATAGGATATTAAATAGGTATGAAAAGGACCCTAGGCATCCACCATACTAATTACCACCTGCAGACAAGAAATCCTTGCCTACCCAAGGCATTCTGGCCAGGCTTTTTTTGCCACCAGCAGCAGGAACACTCTCTATTCTGAAAAAGGTAAGATATTGTTTCCTAAAGTGCATTCAATTTCCTGGATTGAAAAAAGAACCCCAAAACCCAATACAAAATAGTAGGTTTCTCTGTGGTAGGTATACAGCATTTTTAAAACTTAACACACATTACCACCTATAAACTTTGATTCATTCTTTCTACAGAGCTATGCTGACTCCTTATGCTCATTTTAAGAGTTTAAAAGCAGGTTGTGCTATTACCTCTGGATTGTCTAACAGAATACAGCCAAGTTCATAGCAAGCGTATGGCTGGACGTACAAGTTGCTTTGACGGCAGAGTTCATCTTTAGCAGCTCGCTGAAAGTACTGTAAAAATGAAGGGAAAAAAAGAAATAAAGACTGCAGTAATACACACTAAAATTGACTGTTTGATACTTCAAAACAATGCAGAAGCACCACTCAACTTTAATCATTAGAAATTAGCCAAAGCTAAATTAATAAGACATTAAAAATTTACAACAGTATAGATTCCTAGATGTTTTTACCAATACTACTGTCTCAAAGCAAAATTACTTGTTTGGATTTTTACCATGTAATACATTGAGTGTTTCAAGAGTTCACAAACTTCATAATGAAAAAAATATTAGATCTAACAAGGAACTTTAACATCAGACATGAAGTACCCAGATTATTTAAGATATGCTTGATAGAAATCAGGAGGGGGGAGGGATTCAAAGCCAGCATCATGCTGCTTATATGTATTGCATTCCATTTTGGGGAGGAAGAAAGGAAGTTGTGCCTGCAGACCAAAGCCTGGAGCAGTGGCAAAATTTTTAGTTTGCATGTATGCTAAAAATCAAACCTCTCAGCATCTAGTAGTCATGGAGAAGCTGCAAATGTGCGCTTTCAAAAGGTCAATCTCCAAGTTACTTCTTTTTCAAAAGATTAATTTTCATTGTTGGACAAAGGAAATCTAGCAGAGCAAGAACTCTGTTATAACTCTTATTCTTTCTAGCTTCTCCTTAACTCTTGCTGCTACAAGGCACTTTGGCTGCCATGTTCATTCAGCATAGTGAATTACTTTTACAACACAGAATATAATGAAGACCTGTTAAACCAAAAGATTTTATAAGAACCCTGTTCGAATTCACAAACCAGAATGAAAATTAATGAGTTGCTTAACACTCTTACTCAACAATATTTACTATTTAACAGAATAGCTCATAAAATAAGATTAAATCACCATTTAACAACTTACCTGAACAGCATCTTCAGAATTTCCTAAACATTTGTGTATGGCACCAAGAAGCAAATTCCTCAAGCCAACAGCCGATGAATCATCAACATCCTGACAAGCTTAAGGAAAAGATTCCAGTAAACAAACAAGACGGATTAAAATCCTTACTTAGAAAATAACTGTAGTCTATGATGTCTTTTAGTCTGATTTTTTTTTTCATTTAACCAGAAAAAGGAGATGCTAGTAACATTAATATAAAGCAAAGCAATTTGTTTTCTTTTAGATATAACCCATTTTGTATGAACTTCACCAATAAGTCTTGTCGCCTACAAGAGTAATTCCTAACAGGAATTAATGAGCTGAAGTCAAAGGCAGTTGTTGTCGTCTTCTCACAAGAAGAGGTGAATCCGTTTCTCCACCAGTCTTTGAAATATTCACTAGAAGTTAAGAAACAAACACCTCCTTCCGGTGTTATGGGACACTGGTTTGTCCCACATATTGAGAGAAAAATACACAGTCCAAGTAATGAGGAACACAGGGCAAATGGTTCAGACAAACCTGATTTGTTCTGAACTGAAGCCAAGTGGTAGGCACACAAAAATCTGTACTGGACTTAAAAATCCAGACTAGGGTATTTTGGCATCACAATTCTCAATGGCGACATGAGAATAAGCTTTATTTGCCAGACCTTAGCTGGTCCACAATCCAGGGACAGACTGCACCTCAGCCGAGTACTGCTCTGTTTCCAGGAAAACCTGTATCAAAATGCATGGCACTGTTTCTAGATGAATCAGGCTCCATTTTGAACAAGCTTATTAGCACCAGCTCTGTTAAACCAAGTCTAGCTCCATGAGGAGCCATGTGCACGTGTCTGCAGCATCACCTCCAGCAAGGGTACAGGGAGGCCTGCACAGCTTTTCATTCCTCAACTACTGTCTCTGGAGCAGTACAGCTCTTTAAACATTTTGCCTCATAAATCCTGTCAGACCTTAACTACCTCTTCACAAAACAATTAATCCACAGCCCAAAGAGGCCACATATGGATAACTGGGAGCTGACTGCATGAAGTATCTGAGCTGTCAACTCTTGCTTTTATTGCAAGTTTTGAGTTACTTGGCATTTTACTTACAGAGATACAGGTAGATATAAATTAATTCCTTTAAATCAAGCCCTAGCCCAGAGGAAAAGCCTAGACATCCACCACAGTGGATTACAATTCCAATTGTTCAAGAGAAGAGGATATAAAAACATACAAAAAAACCAAACTATCATCCATGTTCTTCAGACACACATAAAGTATACCAGTAACACTCTCATTGTGCAGAAAAACTTCAACCAGGGATGGGTGATGCAGACCTATCTGTCAGTGTCAAAGTTACAATAAGATTATCTCTGAATTTTCATCTGTACTGCCATTTCACATTAAAATATGAACCACTGGCTAGAAGCTTTAGCTGCTTCTGAGTGCACAGGAGAGAATATATACTCGTTACACCTTTTAAAGCTGTTCTGAAGGCAAATGACAGCCAAAAAAATCCTCACATTTATTTTTATGTAACTATATCAAATTTTAAAGCTTACCTTTACCTTTGTGATTAGAAAACTAGAGACCTGAATATAAGCCAGTGCTATCATGCAATTTAAATGGACAAAGTATTTTAAATTAAAACCAGAACAAACACTACTACTAGTCCTGACTCTCAACTTCAAGACTGGTAATTTTCAAGATTAACATGAAAATTGTGTACAGTCTTCCAAATTTCAAAATTACAAAAAAACACCCCCAACACCTAGAGCAGAAAATTTTTATTTTCTAAATGACCAAGTCATTATCTATTAATAACAATAATAATTTTAAAATACAAATTATAAAAAGAATTTTTAGAATGGTTAGGGTTGGAAGGGTCCTTAAAGATCTTGTAAATCCAAGCTCCCTGCCCTGGGCAGGGACATCTCGCACTAGACCAGGTTGCTCAGAACCTCATCCATATTGCTCAAAGTCTTATACAGTCTCACCTTGAACACTTCCAGGGATGGGACATCCACAACTTCTCTTAGCAACACGTGCTAGTGCCTCAACATCCACACAATAATTTCTTCCCAATATCTAATTTAAACCTGTTCTCTTTTAGTTTAAAGACATTCCCCGCTTTGTCCTGTCACTACACGCCCTTGAAAAAAGGTCCTTTCCTGCTCTTTTGCCAGTCCTCTTTAAGTACTGAAAGGTGCTCTAAAGTCTGTCTGGAGCCTTCTCTCCTCTAGGCTGAACAGCTCCAACTCTCTCAGCCTGTTTTCACAGAATGTTTCAGCCCTCCAGTCACTGATGTGGCCCTACTCTGGATCTGCTCTAATAAGCTTGTGTCCTTCCTGTGCTGGAGACCCCAGAGCTGGATGCAGTACTCCAGATGGGGTCTCACCAGAGCAGAGCAGAGGGGCAGAATCACCTCCCTCAATCTGCTGGTCACACTGCTTTTGATGCAGCCTAGGATGCAGCTGACCTTCTGGGCTGGGAGATCATGTGGAGCTTCTCTTTAACCAACTTGGAGTTTGCAAAACGCAAAAAAGAGTGATTGCTGGATGGAGGGAGAAGTATAGTAAACCTCATGATAAACATTGCTACCATAAGCTTCATATGGCAGACACGTGAGGACATCTGGAGACCAAGACAGAGGCAACCATTCACCACTACGAAGGTCCCAGCAGCCAAGACAAACAGAACACCTATCACATCACAGATGACCTCACAAGTTACCTATTTCCTCTTAGAGAGAAAAGTGACATGTAGAAATAAATAGGTAGACTAATTTATTTTGTAGTACACTGAAATGACTTGTATTTTGCTTAGTGAGTCGGAACATTAACTATCATGCTACTGTTTCATTTTGAACAATAATTAACAAACAACTCTATGCAGCAGGCAATGAAGCATTAAACTGAATCATAATGGGTCATTATTCTATGGTTACTCAAGCTGCTTTTTGCTATGACACTTCACACAAGATTAAATTTTCATACTACTACAATCAGGTACTCCACAGAAGAGAATAAAATTATACACCTCATTTTAAAAGGTAAATAAATAAATCAAAGAACCATATTATACCTTGACTCATATGCTGTAAGTTCGAGAGCGAACAGTTTGGAAGGGCTTTCCATAAGTATAATACTTCAATGGATGCCAAGACACAGAGCTCTTGGGTCGGCATTTGTTTTCTAAATCTATCTGCCTGCAAAGCGGTGAAAAAGAGGGAAGGGAGATTGGTCATTTGTCCTTTCATGGGAACATAAATATTCACAAAAAATATATCACAGTTATTTTAACTGTTTCATAAAGTCACATAACAATTCCATGAGAGTAAGTCAATGGTAGCTTAGTTTAAAGACTTTAAGACTAAAAAGTAGAATCTTTCAACTAATTTAAGGGTTTACGTATTGATCAAAATTAAAACTTCCTCATATGCAGCCTGACTGGTTTTACTGTATTTCCCAGTCCCAAGCATACAGTGACTGGATGCTGAAACAGTAACATCTGCAAGATGGGAGCTATTTCCTAGACAACTCCTAGCTTTCAAAAAGAACTAAGGCTTTCACAAACAACACAAGATAAAAGGAGTCATAAAGGCAAAGCTAGAAGGAAAATTACCAAAGCAACCACAATATCATGTATTTTTATCTTTAATAATGACTTTAGTTGTAAAGTGAATAGCTAATTCATATTTCCTTTGCTAGGTCCTTCAAATACATTTGACACTATTCTTTTTCCACCCTATTCCTTCCCACTAATTCTACAGAAGTAACACAACAAGATACATCCTTCAAAGAATTGAACTGCAATAAAAAAAGTCAGCCTATGCTAAAACTAACCTTTTTCACTGAAAATTGTTCAATCTGATTGTTTTTTCTTTTGAAAAGCTTCTGAACTTCCTTGAACACATTCTGAGCACCATTGATATCCCCAGTGGCTCCTTGACACACTGTATGAATACAGAAACATATTAACACTATCAGGACAGGATATGAAACAGGAAAAATTAGTATTACATACCATATGGTCACAAAAAAAGAAAACAGAAAAACAAACCGAAACAACAAAAAAACCAAAACAAAACAAAAACCAAACAAACCAACATCCTCACTTCTATGAAGTATCTACACCAAGGACTTGACAAAATGATAATCCTAACTCCCTCAGGCACCCTCTGTGATCATTAAAAAGTCAGTACCACTTTTTTATAACAATTAAAGGAAGTAATACCACCAAGCTCTAAAGATGTATTTTTTAGATCTTTGCAATACACTGTTACATGCCACTACACTGACAATCTTAGTAATCCACATCGGGAGGCAGAGGGTGTACACACAAGCACGCACCTGTGTGAGCATGCAGGTGTTCATTATATAAACAAACAAAATTAGACAAGTCAAGTCCAGGAAAAGCTGCACAGGCAGCAGGCAGTGTGGAAGGCACTACACTCACTAGCAAGTTTCCCAGAAAAAAACAGTGCCAAAACCTTATCACCTCATTGATTTATCATCCACCCAACACAATGAATACACCCACCTGCTGTTAAGTAAGCATAGTAGCACTGGGACCACCTGGACTCATTTTTAAGCCTTTCAAAGGATTCAAATGCATCTTTGAAGTTCATCTCTATCATGCTGCACCAACCTAAAAGCAATACCGATTTAATTTCAGGGAAAGTACAGCAATTCAAATTTGGTGTCAACATTACTGAAACACACAGTCTGTTAAGAGAGTTGGAGCTGGAAAATTAAAAACAATGCAAATGAATGACATATATTTAAAGTACGGTTTACATTTACTGACAAATTCTGAATTATAAGATCCCACACAAAACAGTGAATCCACTTCAGAGAAACAAAAAAATCTATACAGACACCAAAATCTCTCTTTTTTTTTTAAATTTAGATATAATATTTTGTAGGATACTGAAACTCACAAAGCTACTACAGGTTCGTTTATTACTTCCCACTGTGACAAGATCCCATTTAAAGCTTGAAGCAATGTATCTTCTCCACTCTGAAGAGCTGTATGCAAATTAAGACCACATAGCATATACTTCTATTGACAGAAGGAAATGAACATGAAACACGGATCCTGCAAACCATGAAGCTTCACTAGACTAATGAATCTTCAGCACAGAAATGGTGATTTCATGGAAAAATCAGATTAATTAACTTCTAAATAATATTCAATAGGTGAATAGTTTGCCCTTGACTCCACAGTCTAAGATTTTGCAACACCTTTTATTTGCAGAAAGCTTCATTATGAAAAATTGTTGAATTCTACCTGCCCAAACAGGAAACCAGGATTATTACTGCAATCCATCCAAGACAAAGGGCGGTGTTCTAAAACCTTTTTTAAAATCCAAATAAAAAGAATGCACTTTGTTTACTGAAGTTGCTAATCTAAAATTAAAAGTGAGCTATTTATGGTGTAAACATATCCAACTTACCTATTTCATATAAGCAAACATGCTGAATCTCCCTTTGGTCTGTTGCAAGTTCCAAAGCAGTATGAAATGAGGTCAAGGCACTATTAATTTGACACTAACAAAAGTGAAAGAAGAAAAAAAAACAATTCAGACTGAAATTTAAAATTTGTTAGATAACATGATTTTGATAAAGAAAACATTCAGACTTCTGCTAATAGGTATTTCAAAACCTATAGTAGAACTTTAACAGTGCAATAACAGTCAATCTAGATCACCTCTCAACCTTAAAAATCAGTGACTGTATCCCTTCTATTTGCTATTAAGTCTGAAATTCTTTGTTTTTGAGCAGTAAACCTTAGAGTAATCTCACTTCTACTGTTATTAATCTTATTCCACCTTTAAAAGTCATATTTTTAGCATCTGTCAATGAAGTTTAGCTTTCTGCACAATAAGGGTACCTCTAGTGTTTGATTTTATTTTGAACTTTTCATCTTTTCTCATATCCCTCAGCAATCACTTTAAGCAACAGTTGAGAGAGAATTCATAAATGCTGCATGACGCAAGATAAAAAAGGCACATGAAAGAAAAAAGAACATTTTGATAAAAATCATTAGTTAAGAACAGCTTAGCAAAGAAGAGACTGACATTCTCCTAAGAACTAGAATGATACTTCTTTTGACTACTTTAATTTCTAGTTTTCCCAGCCTAGGATGGAACTTGTCCATACCAATCATTACAGGGAGGGAATGCAAATCAATATTTAATTAGTTTTATATGTACACACTATATATTCCAATACAGTCTGTACCTACTTTAATAGAGCTCCTGTATTTATTCTTGCATACTTATTATAATTCATACAACAGAAGAATTTTTAGGCCACTCTCTGCTGACTAAGCATGTAAGTGAAAGAAACCCTAGAAAATGCAAATGCATCATCTACACAAGCATAACAGAATTCAAAAATTCCTACAAAAATCCGCAGCATTTTATTGCAACACAGAACTTTGAAGTTATGTTTTACATTTTCTCCCTTGTCTCATCAGGGAAAACTGTTTTAATTACTAAGGAATGATTTAACTAAATAACATATTGCATCAAGAGAGCACATCAGCCAGCAAAGGGAAACACAACTGTACCAACATAAACACTGCACACTTAAGAAAATACAACGTTGACGAAACCAAGATGTTTGCTGGAAAAGCAGAATAATATACTACACAGAAAGACAGGCGAGTTATTTTTGCCCTCAAAATTACCAGGGAGCCTGAGCTATGTACACCTTGTTTACTTTCGTAGCAGCACATTCTCTCCACTACACACTATCTCAACACAACTTCCCAGGAAATAATTGTTATGAGTCTTAGAGAAAAAAATTAAATAATGTAATTTTAGAACTTATCTTTGTGCTAGGAAGTTCAAAAGCTCAGTAAATCTGTGTTTTGAATGTTTCTCAGGAAAATGAAAAAAAATCTAAATCTAAGTATTTCATTCTCTTTGAAGATACTATGCCTTCTAAAAGCCTAAATATTTCAAAAGAGAAATAACTTACCTGTAGGACATGTTATTCCATACAATGACTATTGGCAATTAAATCATTGTTTGCAATCCTATAGACCAGCCTGGGATAGCACATGAAATATCGACCACTCAACAATATACAAGTCCAGTTGGTTAAAAATTCAATCTTCTATAATCCATCCCTCTAACTGTCTAGATCTCACAAGAATATTAAGACATCTGCCTAACATTTCCTTCAGCATCAATCTCAATTCAATATGTTTCAGAGACATTTCTTAACAAATACAGTTTCAATCAACTCCAGGGATTGTGATATGTATTTCTACTCTTTGTGTTAGTTCTTTAATTAATTACTATCCATTTACTGTTTCAAAGCATAAACAGAAAGAATGATGAAGTCCCAAGAGTCTGCAAGTATAACATCCTGGCTGCACCTGAAATTGATGTTCTTGAGATTTATAAATATATATACACACACAGCTGTAATTCCTCCAACAGGCATCAGTCCTACCTCTCTTGGACACAATAACAAAGACCAAAAAAAACCCACTAATACATAAAATGTGTAATATGAAGAACTACATAACCATAAAGACGATTATTAAAGCTAGTGTGAGAACCCAAATCTTACATTTCCTGACTAAACTAAAACTAAAAGCATCCCAACCCACCAAACATCTAAAGAGCTTACCAAGCCCAAGTGGCTTCCCAACTCTGTTGCCCTACACTGGACACTCTCCAGCACCTCACTGTCTTTCTCGTAGTGAGGAGCCCAGAACTTGACAGAGGACTTGAGATGCAGTGTCACCAGTGCCTAGTACAGAGGGACAGTCACCTTCCTGCTCCTGCAGGACTCACTAATATGAAGTGGATGCTCTACGACCAATGCTGAGATTCAAGATACATGTAACCACCAGTGTATTCTGCAGAAATTCAGTGCAGCTCCCCATGCCATGGCCACCAGTCACACACCTGCCTTCACTGTTGTGTCAACAGCATTTCAGCAAATTAAGCGTGTAAATTCCTAACAAAATCTACAAAAGAGTCCAATACGTTTAATCAAAACATTTAGACACAGAAAAACCTCTATGATACAGCACCATTTGGAACAAAGCAATGATGGGGGAGGGGGAAGAGGCTGCTGAAGGGAAAAGCTCTTATGCAAACACACATGAATAGCAAACAGACATTTTAGTTCCTACTAGCAACCAGTGAGCTTTCTGCTGACTAAGGATCATGGCTACACAGCCTCAGAGACAGCATTCTGCCTGCCAAAGGTAACTAACCTCATTAACGTGGCCAAGCTGTCTCTGGCTCGAACAGTTTCACTTGGAGTTAAACTTCAGTATCTACATACTGCATCATTTAATACACTAATACTGTAAGATTACACTTAAAGAACGCTCCTTTGAGACATATCAGTACTCCAAGATGGGACTGACTTCAAAAAACAGACACTCATCCCAAACATATCCTCTCTTTCTACACACAGAAACATACATTCAGCTTATTAACAACTTATGTTTACACTTTTGCCTTACTTTGCTCTCAAAGTCAGAAGAATCAGTAGAATTTTATTCCTCATTACACTATAATACCGAGTCATACCCTGGCAATCAATGTACTTCCATTTTTAACTGCACTTGCATTCATCGTGTAGCTATTCCCAACAAATTTGATTTTTACCACAAGAATGGAATAATCCTACAACTGAACAAAGACCACTGAGATCTTTCCTACTCGGACAACAGCAATACTTCCCCAAGACTGACAGTAACAATGTAATTCTCAAAACGCACCACTGCCTTCAAAATGACAGCAAAAAAAAATAAAAATAACATGCAAATCCCATGCAAGATACGCCTGCAAAAAAAAAAAAAATAGTCCACTGAAGCCTGCTGCTCAGTTCTGCTACTGTGACTACCTCTCTCAGAATATTTAGCTGTACTTGAAAGACTTAATTGCACACTCCAGCAAAGAATGACCACTGACATTAACATCTTGATTAGCTCTTGTAATTATGATGTTGAGATGAAAGGTTTAAACATTCTGAGTTTGAGCTTTTATGTTAGGTTTTCTGATTAATGTAATTGCTCTGAATATATTCTGATCTGACAAAAGTAGCAACTAGGAGTTGAGTGGTTCAAAGTACTTATGTTGTATGAACAGATTCTTAGAGAATAATTCAGTCAAAACCCATGAGTGTTTGAATAACACTTTGCAATAGCATTCACAAACACATTTTCAGCGAATACACTTCTGCTTAGGTCAGAGTTCACCCTTAATAACAGAAACCATCCTGGTTTGACCTCTGAAAAGCAAAAGTAGTGATTTAAGGAAAATTACTGCAGAGAATTAGCCATATATGAACAATGCGTAAAACAAAAAGGGGAAGATAAAAGCTATATACTCAGCAGATAATACTCAACATTTTAGCTTGACCAGCAAAACCAAAATAGCTCTAGAAACTCCTGAGTGACCAAAAGCATTTCCTTTTAGCATACAGGCACAAATGTATCAAGAAGCTGAAAATGAATTTCAAAATATTGTTAATTCAGATAGATGTAGCGGAAGAGCAGGCTTTGCATCTGAATGTGAAACTAGGAAGGATTTCATCCATTCTTCTTACTTATCTTTCCATGTATCTGTATCTTTAGCCATAATTTGCTGAAGCTTGCACAATTCATTCACATCAAAAAAATATAAAATAACAAAAGGGGAGGAGGAGAAATCAGTCTAACGGACAAAAACATGCAATACCTCCAATCGCTGTATCCTTCCCTTGAAGAACATGAACAGAGAAGAATTTGGATAAGCAGATTCTTTTTTTGCAAGAATTTCTTTTGCCTCTTTCAACCCTGCCTTGTTATCGCTGCCATCAAGGGCAAAAAAGGGACGAACAACTGTGTGGTACCACAAGAGAGCTAATCTAAAAGAAATGTAAGAGTAAATAAGGATTACAGCTTGTAAACAGAAATTTAAGGATTACATTCTACAGAGACAAATTTTTTAATTATTCTGAAAGACAAAGATAGATATGAATCTTTTATTAGACAATCTGGCTTTAAAACAAACACAATGTTACTGCCATACATCAACATACTCCTAAACTGCACCTGAACATACAATTCAGTGCACGTTCCCCAAAGGCAAAGTAACAATCAAGCTCAGAATATCAAAGCAGTTGAGCCTTGAGAACTCTGTCAATTTTTAAAAAAAGAAAAACTCACAGGAAAACTTTGAAAACTAATTGTTCATTAGAGGTGGGGGGGAAACCCTCCAAAGAAACCAAAAACCAATAAACAAAAATCAACAAAAAACCTGAACACACATCAGCAGACACACTTGAAATCAAAGCCAAAAAGAAATACATCCTGTTTTTAGAAGGGCAGGCATCTACATGACCTACATTGCTCCTGGAAACAAGGGCAGAGCACAAAGATTCCCAAGACTATCTTAAGGAGGAAAGAGTCCCCAAAAATGTATTTTTTTTGTCCTGGAGAAAGAACAAATCAACAGGAACATTTAATCTTAAGATTTCTTAAACAAACAGAAATTCAATTCTTCTCCTGAAGCCAAAGAGACTTTAGCTCTATTTGCCAATGTGTCAAAAGTGACATCTGATGGGACCTGCAGTAGGCCCAGTAATAAAGGCATTAATTTGTAGATAACTGAATAATAATTTATGAGGGTAGTTTAAATTAGGTCTGGCTAAACCTTCACCCCTTAAAAAGACCTAAAGTTTTGGAAAAGAGTACACAAAAAGTACTCCTTAAAAAATACTACAAGGAACATCTCATTTTACTGAGATGCTAAAATAAAAAATTGAAAAATTGAAAATATATCGGGCTAATAGTAAGGAAAAATAGCTAATGAGATCAATGACTCAGACAAAATAGTATGCTCTCCATAGCAGAGAATGTAATTGAGGTAAATTTACACAGCCTCCAGGAGGAGCTTTTATTTACTCTGCTGGCATTTAAGTTACTAGACATGAGAGCTGAGATACTGAAGAATACAGCAAAATACTGACACAAACCCCATCTATATGTACATAATTAACAGCAGAAAAATCTCATACATTAACAAGTGATGAATTTACTAAACCATGGCACATTAAACAACCAACTACGAGTTTATTTCACCTGCTGTTGTTTCCTTTAAAGCAACATGACTTTTTGGTTTTGACTTTTCTCCAGTTACTTACTTTTAGTATTAATTTATCTACCAAAGCATTTCAATATAGCTACTCACGTAGCTAAAGGGGCCTTCATGTCCTTACTTTCACTTGCATACATCAGTGAGGAAAGCCCCTGTAGGCGGTCTCCAGGAAAACCCAGCAGGTTGATGATTTTGAGCAGGTTTGGGGGCACCATGGATATGCAAAGATGAAAAAGTCCATATCCAAAGCTAACAGCACCTTTCAGTCTGTTTAGCGAATCCTCCGTTACACCTTCTGCAGCAATATGATTATCATTTGCAGCATCAGAAGTCAAGGATTCCTGAGTTGTTTTCTTCTGATATATTTCCTGAAGCGTATTTATGTCCGTATAGCACTTATTGTAAATTTTCCAGGCTTTTCGAAGTATCCACCCACCTTTTATGTAAGCTAAAAATCAGAGAAAAAGAAAAGACTTCAAGAACATATTTCATAACATGTTTTAAGTAGTCAATGCTATTTCTCAAACCCTAGGATGCTCTGTTTGCATTACCTTATTGTATAAAGGATTTTGTGATAGCTACTGCTCTCTCAAAGAGGTCTTTCATACTGGGTACTCCAAATTGAAGTGTTTACAACCACAGACTTTACAAGAGCATGCAACACAAAGGCAATTCAAGTCAGCTATGCAGCAGTACAACTGCCAGCAAGAGAGAAATCACAGAACTCCACACTGGATTTTGCTCCACTACAGAGTGCAGATGAAACAGCTGCCTGGCAAACAGAGAAAAGCAAAACTCAGAAGAGATTACACCTCTTCTCCTAAGTCCAAATTATGTTACAAGACAACTGACGGGAAAACACCAAGAAAAGCCTTTCCTTTGGGCTAGATAGATTTTCAACATCATAATTTCCCTGCTGCTCACATGAACTTAGTGCTTTTATGATTAAGAAGAAAAAATGGCAAAAAAATTAAACCACAAAGAAATATTATGGTTTTAAAGAATTCCTCAGTTGCCTAAAATCCTCGATTTCAAATGTAATACGGGCACTCGAATTTCCCTAAAACAACTTCCTCTGAGCATTCTCAGTCTCACTACGATCTTTACAGAAGGGCAAAGAAAGGCCTGACATCAAAAGGTAAAGATGTCGAGTTTGCCTATTTACACAGCAATCATCTTGGTTATAAGAACATCCTTGGTTAGTGACAAGTGTTAAACAGTAAAAAAATGGAATATCCTTGTATACACTAACTATAGAAGCAGACACTAGCATTTAACATGTGATAGAGCCACAAGAGTTACGAACTACAGTGACAAAGACACTAACTAAATAAACCAAATTTGCAGAGATCAGTGGTATAACTAATGCCAGAATTAGATCATAACAGGTGGTGTGTGTCAAAGAAAAATGCTATTAATACCAAACAGCTTTTTACAAGTCTTTGATGCCTTTGACAAAAATCCTTCCAATCACAAAAACATGCAAAACATTTCTAGAGAAAGTAACAGCATAGACTAGACTACCCCTTTTTGGACTCTTGTTGTATGAGGAGGGGATAAAGCTAGTTTGATAATCTTTATAAACTGTACTGAGAAAGACTGAAACATTTGTATTCTCAGTTGTGACAGATGGGTTCTGTCAACATGAACTTGAGGTATTAAAAGAAATTAATCCTCTATCTTGAGATGCATAATAAAGCATTATAATAAAAATGGAAACCTCTGCCATTATTCAGCTGCATGACAAGATTAACAATACTTCATTTTTAAGCAATTAGGTCATTTTTTGGCTGCACAGAGTACTTTAAAAGTTACGTGGTTCACCACAAGATGAATGCTCATACAACTACGCACAGCAATGCAACACACCAATAAAAAGAATATCCCCACATTTTACTTATCCCACAGCAGTGCTTCTCCTAATAGCTAACCATTGTGTTCCAATGAAAGCATGAAATGGACAGGATGCAGGATGACAAAAAAAGCATGGTTTCAGGCTTTACTGCCTTCAGTGTGCTGTCATTAACAGTTCACCAGCACAGCATAACACTAAATAATTTATACACTATTGATATACCAATATAAAGCAATCAAAAAATTTAAAAAGTTAGAAATTAATTGTTTAAAACATAAAAATTAAATCAAGCCAAACCACTCAGGTGATTTCCCAGCATTAAACTAGTCAGACTTATGACAGCAGTGGAAAATACCAGGAAAAGGTAGTTCAATACTGCTGTGGGAAGCCAACATAAATTGCTATGTTACCAACTTTATGATCAAACTATTTCTAATGCATCCATGAGGGTGGAAAAGAAAATGTGTTAAGCATATGAGAAAGCAGCTTGGGTGCCATCATATGCTTCTTGTCAAACTGTTCCACAGAGACAAACAAGAAAATTTTCACCCATCCACCAGTCAGAAGTATTTGTCTGCTTTTTTTTAATAATTGCACTCATTCCAATAATCTGGTTGCTGTTTCTGTACAGAAACATGATAAAAACAAAATATGTTTATACAGAAACAAAAAGATAATATACTTTAAAAACTGAAATAATGGACCCAACAGTTCAGCAATGGCACTAACTAGCATTCAGCTGTTTGGGAAATTAATTAAAGATTTCAGGTATATTTTTTTACACTATAGAGTAACTCAAAGGTACTGCATTTCTGCAGTGCTCTGCTATCCACTTCAGTTCTCTGAGCAGCAGATAACAGAGACAGGGAACAGACACCATCCTCAGTTAGAGCATCCAACCCAATTATGCAGCTGCAGAATACACACTGAACTAAGGGAAAAAAATTTCAAGAGAGAGGGGAAAAAAAAAACAACCACCACAAGTAAAAGCCAAGAACTACACCAGAAATAGCAAGAAAATCTTTCTGCAGCACTACACACACAGCAGACAAGATACCCCCTGAATTTCTGCTAGCTAGAACCAACCACATTCTTGATGCCAGGGTTGAAAGAAAACAAGTCTGAGCATTACAGAAAGCATTACATCCTTGTTTGAAAATCTCAAGTGTTATTTTAAATAATCTGAATGTTATTTCCTTGATTCCTTTCAGCTGATCAGCAGAATTTTCACTGACAATCTGACCTGTCTGCTATCTCCTGGTCTTCCTTGATTTGGTAAGAGCCTGAGAATGCACTCACACTTCATATATGACCACACTTTCTATGAACTCATGGATAAAAGCATGTTTTAAGATTATGCAAGAGATGCAGGAATGCAAGAAACCATTAGAAATGGCTTTGCCATCTAGATGAGAGTTTTGTATTCAACACAACAGGATTAACCTCTTTGGCATGCAAGGACACACTCTGGTGACCAGAGAATAAGAACTGATTCAGCAGTTCCATCTTCAACACGCTTCATTTAGAATTCTTTCACTGGCAGTTTGTCAGTGATCTGGATTTAATGGTCTCTTTTATCTTGCAGCAAGCACACAGATGCTACCTGCTACCCATCTTCATACCAACTCCTCTCCAATGCCTCTATGACAACATGCAAAGAACTCCAACCTATCTAAGGAAAATCAGTGGAATATGACTTGGTATGAAAAAAAGTGAAAAGCAATAATCTGTAGGAACCCATCTCATTTTACACTACTAACTACACAAAGGTAGAACAATATCTCTGCAAGTGTACCAATCTTGGAATGTTTCAACAGGAACTATGTCCTTACAAAACAGTCATCTTTACTTCTAGTCATATTGTGACTTTATGATCAAGCTTTATTAAAAAGATATCATGCAAAAAAACGTATCAAAACATGAAAGCCACAGCACACCTGATAACTCTTGTTTTACAAATGAGAGCACAGCCAAGTAGACTTGACAGTCTGCTACAATTATTTGTCTTTGTAGACGATCTATCATGGACAGAGTGGATTTTCGTCCATCAACCTGTTTGGAATATACAAACACAGAAAACAGGAAAGTATTAACAAAGATAATGCACACTGCTTCATTAAATCTGAGAAATTAAAAAATCCAAAATTGCCTGCAAGTGATAGCATTGCTACTAAATCAACTCAGTATTTTGAAGTGCAAAACTATGCTAAAATTCTTGTGACAGGTCATCAAGCAAAATCCTACTTAATAGATAAATTTTACACATATACTAACAGTTATTTTTCCTAAGCTTCTACAAATAGTCATAATAGATTTAGATTTAAATTTAATTATTACTGAATGTACCAGACATGAAATTAAAAGATGTTAGACAGGAAGAGCATAAAAAGGGGTATATGACAAGCACCAGGGAAAATACAGTGTCCCTTAAGAGCAGAGACAAGTATGTCAGTTTCAATACTCTTTACTAAGTAAAGGAAATACTGAAGAGAAATGGTTTCTTTTCCTGCTGTGGATCTGCTAAGTCACACTAGGCAAGCCATTCACTGGACATCTTTATACTATTACTTTTATTAGTTCTCAATCTGCATGCTTCATTCTTCCTTCATTATTTAGAATGAGAAACCTAAAAAGGGAAGGAAAATTCCCTAGGAATATGACTAGCTCACAGCACTCTGTGGCCTCAGCATCACAGCTTTTGAACATTACTAGTGCATGCATGAACTAAAGTTAGCCTGAATTAGACAGGCTATAAGCTTCCTGAAACAAATTAACAGATCACCAACCTGACGTGTTAAAAAAAAAATACTAACAACAACACAACCTGCTGTTATAGAAGAGGAATTACCTGAAACTCAGTATTTTACAACTAGGTAATCCAAGCAAAATACCGGATTTCATTTCCAAGTTTATCATTAATCTCAACTGCTCAAAATACAAGGAGGACAGAAAGGAAGTTTCCAGAAATATTTATCCAATAAACAAATCCCTATTTTAGAAATTATGTTCTTACATTCTTTTTAATTTTATTCTTGATTGTTTCTATAACTCCAGCTTCTTCACTTTCACAAAGTTTCTCTGTGGCCTTTAAGTCATCACATGCCAGTTGCATCTTCTCTTCTTCAAATGTCATCATGGCATTCTACCAAAAACCAAACACATTTGAATTAATTAAAATCACAAGTGCTTTTATTTCTACAGAAGCTATGGGGTAGTAAAAGTTTTCCTAAAAACTTGTGAATAAAACCTTTTTAAACAAAAGGAGTAATATACACACATCAGTATGAAGATTTCTAACATAGAAACACCAAACAAGAGAATTCTGTACTTTATGAAAATTTCAAGACAAATCAATTCAGAATAAAGGAAGTCCTAACCCCCATCTCAGAGCCTCAACTGCAGTCAAACTGAATGCACTGTCACATTACTGTGAGCAGTAGAAAAAATAATATAAATTAATTTTCAATAATTATTACGCAAGGCACAATTTGCATCTGTGTAGGTACTGCTTTTATGTAATTCATCCATACAAATAAGTCAGTAACAAGAAACAGTTATTACATTTTTCAAAATAATAACCACAGTCCCTATATAGGTAGGAAGAAAAAGAAACTGCATTTGACTCCAGCTACTGCTGAAGAGAATTTCAGGACAAGCAACTTCTTTTCTTAGAGCTTTATTAAACAAAAGCTCTGAATGACACAGACACACCAAGTGCCAGTGCTATATTTAGAAGAGCAGCTAAGCAAGATATGTTCAAGATCCTCTGATGCTGCACTGTGAAGTTACACTGGTTCAGCACATCAATTCAGATAAGCAAGACTGAGAGATTCTCCCTCTTTCCTTTCTGCCTTCCACTGACTTAAAAGGAAGCATATGCACCAGGGGGTGTTCTAACTAGTGTATCTATCCATATTGCATACCAGAAAGAATTCAAATTTATTTCATTTACAAATCATGTACTTCTGACATATTATAATAAATTCTGTCTGTAAAAAGAATATTGCCATGGATAATTCCTGGTGAGATCTAAAACGGAACAGTGACATCAGAATAAGGACATTCTAAAAAACAAGATTCAAACATTTTCTAGAACAACTGCTCAGTTTTGATACACTGTATTATTATTTCTAATTTTTTTAAATAGAATTTAATAGACCTATCTTGCCCATTATGACTTTTTAGTCAATCAACATTCTACGTTCTCATATATCCAGAAAGGAAGCAAAGTGAATGGATTACATTAACAACTTTTACAGGGCAGTATGGATGGAGAAATCTTCCACAGCAAATGATACCAGAAAAATAGGCATTTGTGAGTTTTAGTTCAATTAATTAATTAAATAACTCCACTGCTCATTTAAGAGAGTGTTTTATTAAGGTTCTGTTAATGGAACACATAAATCTTTTATACATTTAAGACTCTGAATCACAGAACCTTTACTTTGTATTTGAACCAAAAGAGTAAACAAGCTTTAAGTA
The DNA here is from genome assembly GCA_013399695.1 of Formicarius rufipectus. NCBI lineage: Eukaryota > Metazoa > Chordata > Aves > Passeriformes > Formicariidae > Formicarius > Formicarius rufipectus. The sequence goes on from VXAU01002548.1 coordinate 150,484, forward strand.
ATGTAATGCCTTGTTCTCTAGTTACATCCAAAAATGTGAAAAAAATTACTCTTATAAAAACCAATTTAGAGTATCCACTGTTATGAACGTATGCATGCATATACAAACATGAACCAAAAGAGATGTATACTCTGTGCTCTCATCTACTCACCAAAAAACTGACAAAACTGGCTCCAAAACTCATTAATGGGCTATGGTTTCTGTAAAGAAAACAAAAAAAGTATATTTCTTCATATTTTCTGTCATAAAGATCAATACTGCATTTCTTGATTTTAACTTGTATGTTTGTAAATAAATCTTGGTGTGATTTTGGGGTTTTTTGTTTGTATCAGAGAGCTACAGAAAATTAAAAATGCGTCAATTTTACTCTCCTCTTGTGAGCCATCACTACAATTTTGTCCTTTCAGACAACTGATAACTGGTTATATTAAGAGACTCCCATTTCCACCTGTTTCTACAAATTTGTTAATCTACCCACATTCTAAAAAAAATGCATCTAACACATGGCGAAGTTGCTGTAAATTCAGTATTCTTACAAACCTTACGGTTTTATAGCTGTTTCAAGTTCAGAATACATATCTTACAACAGTATATGGCATAGCTCTAAGATGCTTAACCTATTCTCTTTGCAGGATTATGCCTAAAAGGTGAAATCAACAGCTGGATCAAAAATCACAGGCAAACAAAACCCTGGAAATATATGGGACAGGTTTCAAGCTTCAGGACAACTGTAGTCATACAGACCATGAGACTACAGTAATGTCACACAGAAGGCACTCAAAAAATTAAAATGTCAGGATCTCAGTGATACCACTCATTCACACTCTTCAGCGGTGGGCCATCAGGTTATAAAGACACACACTTACATGATTTAAGAAGTATAATTTATGCTGCAGATACATATTTCTTGTTACAGTGCAGCACTTCATTTGTTTCCAACTTTATTCTGCAAGCATTAAAGAAGAGTTTTAAAACAGCACAGGCACTAAAATACAAATTTTCACTACTGAATCTGTATTATATAATACAAGAGTCTGGTTTGTTGTTTTGGGGGTTTTTTTAAATAAAAAGTAGCAGTCAGCAACATTTCCTAGACACACCCCTTGACCCCTTTTCTCAGTTTTTGATTTTGCATAAATATCTAAAAGCAAGGACATAAATAAGAATAATAAGAAAGAAGAACAGGAAAGATAAACAAAACACGTTGTAATAGAAAAACCATGACTCACTATGTACATTGCTCAATTATGGATATACACATAAAAGTAAGATCAATACAACTTGTTCCATTTTTTCATTATTTTTCCAAAGTAAAATAGGTCGGGTACTTCCCTCTTTGTTGGCAGGTGAACAAAGAACAGCTGCCAGTAAATGTCCCAGCTATTCAGTACCTGGACTGTTCTCTACCAGCAGCTGTGCTTCACAGGGCAGGAGCAATCAGCTACACAAATTATACTCACTGCAGCTGGCGCTTCTAGCATGAACTCCTGGTGCAGAGGGCACACGGCTATCTCATAATCCCCTTTCCAACTCATGAGGCGTGTGGGATCCGTTCAACAGCCCATCTTACCGCCATACTCCACAGCACAACCTTCACCATACAGTTGAAGGTCACACCTCCTGCATTACCAGTACCCAACTGATGTAAAATTGCAGAACAGATCAGCACAGGAAATTTTTACCTTTATGTCCTTAAGTATGGAGTTGCATTTACATCATACTTTCAAGGAAGCTCAGAAATAAACCAAAGCCTTCATTTTTGAGTTTCCTCAGATCAACATACACAGAGAGAAATCAGTTCTGGGGAGCTAAAAAGTGTTAAAATAATGTTTAAAAATGAGGCAGCTAGTTATAGTCCAGAGCTAACTGGTCTTTAAAGATTACAAAATAAGAGAAGCACTCACTGCAAGCAGTGAACGTTTGCCAAAGTGTTTTAATGTATATGTCTGTATAGTGTATAATGTCCGAGTAGAACTGAGTTTTTCCCCAATTACATATTTACCTTTTCAACTGATGTATTTCTTTTCAAATGATCTTTCAAAACTGTTTCCACACTTGTACTCTTGACACTCAACTGCTCACTTTGTTTCCAATTCCAGCCACCATAATCAAAGGCAAAACAACGAAAAAATCATAAGCCACATCACTCTATTCTGAAACTACCCATAGCTGTAATACAAGAGGTGAACGTCACAGATCAGTTCTTTTTAACTTTCAGTCACTTAATCTATAAAAAGCATTGCCATTACAGCACATATGGGCTGCAGCACAAAAGGACCCTGAAGCAACAACATACGATGCATAATATTATCCTGTCTGAGAGATGCTTCTGTTGAGACCATGGAGTTTGGCAATCAAAACATGAAATCTTCACTGCAGATCCCCACACAGAGTTTGTCATCACTAAACAAAAAAAAAAAAAAGAATGTTTCTGACACATTTCTAAGTAGTTGCTGTAGACACTGTAATTGCAGCTTTATGGAAGATCATTTAGTAAAGTAATTTCAGTGTTAAAAATTAATTTTAAACAACCACCATGTTCAGTCCTCAGTCTTTGTGAATATTGTGCTGGATCATAAACTCTTCAACAGCTTAGGTCTATCTTTTCCTTGAGAACTAGGAAAAAAGTTTGCAATGGCACAATACTGTCCCAGTAAAAACTAAGATGTGACAAACTATGACTGTAAGTTTCTGAGAAAAATACACCACCACAAAAACAACTCTTGGCTCAAGCTCCTTATAACTGACCTCTGGCTTCAGACACCATACTACATATTTTTTGATAGATTCCAAAAAGTTGTTGACATACAAAAAAAAAAAAAAAAAAA
>VXAU01002548.1:153321-305901 GCA_013399695.1 Formicarius rufipectus
AAAAAAAAAAGAGGCAGCACTTGAAAAAATACTAAGAGCAAACCAACAGCTGTCACAATGTTGACAGGAGCTATGGAACTGAATACAAATTAACGCTGGACAACTGCACTACCCAAGTTGTCCTCACAACTTTGAAAGCAGTAACATCCATTTAGTAATGAAAAATCTCAAAACTTTTAATTAGCTGAAATATTAAAAGAAAAAAAAAATCCAGACATGTTCTGTAAAATACCATTTGCACCTCACCTAGAAACCAGGACTCACAAGATCTCCTTATTGTAAGAAATTGTGCGATTAAAAACTGATACCTTAGTAAAAGGCTCTAAATATCAATACAGTTGGTACTTGTAACTACACTTCAGTCAAAAACTTAAGAGCATTGAAGTAAAACTTTCTTCCAGGTATGTAAGTCAGTGTTACATGAGACTCTGTGTCCCTCAATAAGCCCTGACTAATTTGCCTCTCCTGTCATGGCATATCTTTAAGATACTAATTCTCTTTCAGAAGACAGGCCTTTGCCATGCCCCATTTTCACTCATGATGATAACATTCAGGAGTTTTAAGCTTGGTTTAATAATGTTGAGATAATACAGCCCAATTTTATCATAAAAAAAATAAATCAGAACTGAAGCACCAAAAATACCAAACAAAAAACCAAAATCAATTGCTACTCAGTATTTTCTTTTTTTTTTTCCTACAGCAATTTCCAAGACAGCATTTTCCTTCCAAATACATCGGCTTCTAAAGCTACTACAGCCTAGCACAACTTTAAATTTAGAGTAATGTAATTAACCTGTCCACATTTTCTCTCTGCTTTTCTAGGCATTGCTACTTTAACCACAGTCCACTAAGAATTCCAGTCATTATACTGATAGAGATGCTCAACTTGAAACAAAACAAATTATTTCCCTCCAAAGTGGGAGAGTAAAGCATAATGGCATCATTCATGTAAGTTCACAGATAGAAGCAGGAACTAAATATTTTAAAACAAGCAGAAATACGTGTAAATGTAAGGGTAATGAATTTATTGCAACAACATACAAATCCTGTGGCCATTATTCCATCACAGATTATTTTAAAATATGTTCTAAAAATTATTTGTGAGACTACAAACATGATGTATCTACATAAGTATACATCTCACCCAATACTGATATATGAAATACTCAAGATAATTTAAATGTCATGGGAGAATTACAGTATTAAGACACATTGAGAACTGCATACGTCAGCTCTAGGTTTAGTTTACATCTCATAATAAGCCCAAATTTGTTTTGTTAAAAGAACCCTTACCATATACTTCTTACCTTGCTGAGGTACACATTTATTACACATTTAGTATACCACTACTAAAGATCAGTTCCCTTGTAAATAACTCTCCTTTCTATATGCCTATCTAGCAGCTGCTCCTCTGCCTTTCATTGCAATAAACAAAGGCACACAGGGCTACTAGCAGGGCACTCATGATTTATTCTCATGCTACCAATACAGATGCTATCATCCTTCTCCTAACCATCTGACATCAGTTCCCTCTCTGCTGTCCTTATCTTTAGAGAAGCTGCTGAAGCATCTACTAAATCACTTAATTTTGGCTCTTAAGGTTCCTTTGCTGAGCTTCATAAGCAAGAATTTTAACAGTGATTAGACAGCCCATATATGGGCCATAATCTACCTACTGATCAATGCTGGTTCAATGTCACCTTGTCTCAACTTGTATTAGTGTCAGAAGTACTTTGAGCCAGAATAAGCATTTTCAGTTGCTAATATGCAGTTCAAACACCTATCCACAAGGGAATTTCTGGTCCATTGCTGAACCCTGTAGGTCTGTTAATACATATAATGTAACATGCCAACTTTAATTTCAGGTTTTTTAGGTAATCATACTGGGCTTTTTCCCCATTTGCCTCCAGCTTCCCCTTCTTCTCCATGTTCTACTTTACCCTAGCATGTTGTACAGCATGTTTATCTACACTAGCCCCTTTCTTTAAATCTTTACACGTTCTTAGAATCACATTCCTCTACATCAAGTTCCTTTTGTTCTTTGAAGGTGACCTTATATATATTTTACTTATCTTGTACCATTGCTCTTTCCATTCTGTGCTGGTTTAAAGGCAAACCATCAGGAGAAATGAACCCAACTCAGAATGAGACTGCAAGTCAGAATAACAATTTAATAAAAAGATCACAATAAATACACTGATACAGAAGGGAAATCTGTCAGACCCATAAAAACAGATGTGCAGCCCAGCACAGTGGGGCACAGGCAAAATGGAACTCCCCAACCCCTGTGCTGAACTCCACGTAGCCTCCCTGAGTTCAAAGTAAAAAGAAAGAAGAAATGTGCTGGTGAAAATGATGGTTGCAGTCTGGTCGACAGTGGCAGTCACAGTCCTGTTGAGGCTCCGGTCCTCCGCTGGATCTGCCGAGAGTGCTCCCAGCCCCAAAACCCCAAGTTTATATATGCTTAGGCTCAGATGGGAACGCCCAGTACCTCCCCCAAGGTGGGGAGTTTCACAATGGGTGATTTACTAGCTAAGGTGGATCGTGGCATATTTTTGGAATTCCAGATGGCCCATTAGCAGACATGACCCGTCAGGTGGGTGTGAAGGGTCTAATGGCTCGATGAAGGGGAGTTATCACACCTGAATCATTGGTGTGAAGACAGGAAAACTTCCTTATCTCACAGAAGTTCCTAAACACCCAGCTCATCACCTGAGGGGTCAGCTGTGTCCTGGGCAGCTGCTGCAAATGTTCCATTGTCAGCAGTTCATGGGAAAATGACACAGAGGGTTTGCCACATCCACACAGTGACAAACTGATCCTGGCTACTATAACCAGGACAAATTCAGATGAAAGTTGAGAACTTTATCAACCCTTCTCAGACACAAGTCATTCACGTAGAGTCAAACATTTCGCTGGTAGGAGACAGAAGATTGTTGGATCTCTTGTGAGATAACACCCCTGATCTTATAATTTATGCCCAGGCACCCAAGAGGTCCAACTGTGTCCTGGGGGACATCAGGCACAAAGCTGCCATGTGGTCAAAGGAGGCGACTGCTCTGTGCTGGTGTGGCCTCAAGTCCTGTGCTGCAGTTTTGGGTGCCACAATATAAGAATGATATTAAGCTCTTAGAGAGCGCCCAAAGGAGGGCAACAAAAATGGTGAAGGGCCTTAAGGGGAAGCTGTATTAGGAGTGACTGAGGTTACTTGTCTTTTCAGCCTGGAGAAGAGGAGACTGAGGGGAGACATCACAGTCTACAACCTCCTTGTGAGGTGAAGAGGAGGGGCAGCGACTGATCTCTGTGGTGACCAGTGACAGGACCCAAGGGAATGGTCTGAAGTTGTGTAAGGGGAGGTTTAGGTTGGATATTAGGGAAAAGATTCTTCCCCCAGAGGGTGGCTGGGCACTGGAACAGGCTCCCCAGGGCCGTGGTCACAGCACCAAGACTGACAGAATTCAAAAAGTGTTTGGACAGCACTTTCAGGCACATGGTGCTGTCCTGTGCAGAGCTGAAACTTGATGATTTTGGGGGTCCCTTCCAACTCAGGATATTCCATGATTCTACACTCAGGTAAAAATTCCTGATTTCATTTGACACTCTCTTGTCTCCTCTTTGCTGGAGGAAGTTTTTAAATAATTTTTGAATTGCAAATGTTTTTAAGAAGTGAAGAATCAGAAAAAAAAAAAAAAAAAGGTCTTTTGACAGTTTATTTCTTTCTTAAATGTTTAGAAATCCAAGGGGAAAAAGAACACTTGCTCCAGCTTTCTTGGTAGTGTCAGGATGGTTCACCAAAACAATACCATCCCATGGGCTGACTATCTCCAATGCTTATGTTTTTGGTTAACCTCCATATCTCTTGCAGCTTCCACAGGTACTCCACATTTAAATTAATGAGAACTGGGATGGTCTCAGCCTTGCTGAAGCTGAATAGAACTGATATCTGACAGTTTCAAATATGAGTTAGCACCGTGGAAACCTGACACAGCTACAAGCATTAAAGACAGTGATGCTGTCTGCTGCAGCTTTATGAAAATACAACATCCGCTGGTATCTGAATGTTATCACCAGCAACAGGTGGAGGATCTGGGCTCCTTAAACAAAATTAAACTCATGAAAAACCACATGCAGATTCTGATGATACTTGCAGGTGATTTTTCAAACCCTTCTATCTTCCTTTAACTATAATTTAGAACAAAACAAGTCACAAACTAAACCTGACATTACCTGCTTTAGCGTGACAGTCAATGAAGTTCCAACTAAATGTTGTATCTGACACACAACTGACATATTGATGTGATTTCTTCATATTCTATATAGATACATATGAGCTCTAAACACCAAAAGAAAAAAATACTTCTCTTCCATGTCCAGCACAGACACAACAGTTCTATTAGCCCATTCAAAGTACCACCACTCTTCAAAGACGAGACTTCATTGGTGTGGTTATACATATGAAACACAGCTGCAATTCCTACCCTAGTTTCCCCAAGGACTGCATTATGATCAGTTTTCAAACATGACTGGCTCTGGGCTCAGCAGTTAGCTTTCTGGAAGAAGCAAAAATGCAGAATAGCAAAGAAAAACAGATCCTACCTTTTTTGGAGACAAGGTTGTCTACTGACCCACAAAAATAGAAGCATTGATTTGAATTAATTTTTCACAAGATCTTTCAGATGGCAAACAAAGTAAAAATTAAAGTAATAAAAGCCAGAAGCAAAACCAGTAGCTTCTAAGAAACAGTTTTAAGTGGTTTAAATGATGCGGCTACTGAAATGGAGGTTTTGCTTAGTAACAGTTTCCAAATAGTTTTGTAGATTATTAAACAGTTTTCATAAGAAAAAGACCTTCATTCCTCCCTTCACTTCTGATAAAAGTTAAGCTTCTGAAATAGAGTTAAACTACCTGCATAAGCAGTAGTTCAGAATTAACATTTTCTGTAAGAAAGGTCACTTGAAATACAACTATTAAGTTAAAAAAGCTGCATTCCATCAGACATCTTTGAGCTCTAGTGCCAGAAATTATAAACACTGCTATTACAATACAGAGAGCTTCCAAAAGCTGTTCATTCGGCTTACCAGCCCCATTTAGGATGGGTTCTATTTCCTAATTCCAAGTACACACCAACAAAAACATACTCATTAAGACGGCATACAAAGAAACTTTACTTAAGTCCTTGTAGGAAGAACATGTTCAAGACAAGTATAAAAGCAAAAACTACTGGGGAAAGAAAAAGCGGACCTCACTGCCCATGCCTCCAAAATTCATTACAGGAAGTTGAGGATACTTCGAGATAGGATACTTTGCTGTATCTTCTGTCCTACATCAAATATATTTTCAACATACAATTAATCTGCAATTTAATAAGGGTCTATCTGTTCACAGCAAGAGGAACCCTGCTATAAATTTTGAGATGAAGTAGAAAGTTTTAAATGACTGGAAAGACTCAGTTCTAAAACAGTAATTATCAACCTATGAGCCATAAGCCATTAATCTTATTAAGGAATTCCTGTTTACTCCTTGCAGGTGGTGTTTAAAGGCCAGGATCAAAAGGTACATTGAACTCATAGGCACTTCTTGATAAAATTAAAAAAAGAAAAGCCTGCACCTGGAAAAAAAGATGGGCAAGTTTCTGCATTTAAGATATCTTTAGCAATAAACTCCTAGATAAACAAGAGAACAGTTTGCAAAAGAGATCATTATTCACCCTTTCAAGGGAGGATTCAATTGCATTTTGAAAAGAGGAATCTTAACAATTTTACTCCCTAGCACTACTTTACAATGTAAGAAGAATCACGTATTTAGAGTTCCTAGACTACTCCCAGATTCACACTACTGAGAGAAAGCAATGGCACAGCACAACCAGAAGTGGAGGAAACATCATCAAGTGTTCCTTAATTGGCACCTTAAAAAAGTTACACAACACAAAAGCAAGCAATTGAACAACTGACGACTCCAACAGAAAGAAATACTCAAGAAGTAAGTAACTCACAGGATGCAATTTCACCAGAGACGTGGCACGTAGGGACACAGCTTAGCAGTGGTCTCAGCAGTGCTGAGTTAACAGTTGGACTAGATGATCTCGGAGCTTATGCGTGTGAGGAAAACAGAACTGGACCTTACTTGCCACATGCAACATCCCAGTTAGTTCTACACAACAGCCCTGTGCATGTCACATAGCAGTATATACTAAAGAGACGATGACATATTTAATATTAGACTGTTGCAAGTACACAATGAAGTTGTTATTCCATTAAAGGCAATGTTTTTAATTTGTCTTACTATGTGAACTCTACTTCTAACCATGCTTTTCATAAATAAGATGTCCATAAGTACAGCAGCACTCAAAAGTTCTATTTTAAGTGAACCGAAGCCATTTTTAATCACACAACAATACAGTGCATATTAATTATTTAGAATGTATGCGCAATTACAGCAGCTCAAGTTCAGGTGGAAGACATTAGTCGTCAGAAAAAAAAAGCAAGGACAGTTAGGGACAATCTTTTCTTTAAGACTGACTTGCACAGCTGTGCTAATGCCATTCCTACCAGATGCCTACTTAATGCAGGAACCTAGGTATGATGTATGTAGAGATTATGAACATGATCTTACAGCCTAAAGATAATCACAGCAGCACTCAGGGACCTTCCATCGCTATCTCTTTTGTACACCAAAAAATGCATCACATCACACCTGAGCACCAGAGCAAAAACCCCCCAGGACATGTGTCCAGGCACAGGTTCATGTTTACATACACAGGACAGACAAATGCAGCCAGTGCTACCGAGGGACCCCTCCTGCCTGGCTCTTCTCCATCCCCCACCACATATACCACATGCCACCCCTGCAACACGAACCTGCAGCCCCTCACCCAGGACCCCAGGGGCAAATCCCTCGAGCCAGCACCATGTCCTTGTGGCCAAGAAAGCCAACAGAATTGTGAGATGCATTGTTAGGAACAGCATTGCCAGTAGCTCGAGGGAGGTGATCCTGCCCCTCTACTGAGCCCTGGTGAGGCCACATCTGGAGCACTGGGTGCAGTTCTGGGCTCCTCAGGACAAGAGAGACATGGAGCTCCTGGAAGAGGGCAATGAGGATGACGGGGGAACTGAAGCATCTCTGTTACGAGGAAAGGCTGAGGGAGCTGGGCTTGTTCAGCCTTGAGACGAGGCAACTGAGAGGGGACCTCATCAATGTACATAAATACCTAAAGGCAGGGTGCCAAGAGGATGGAGCCAGGCTCTTCTCGGTGGTGCCAAGCAATAGCAGAAAAGGCAACGTACATAAACTCATGTACAGGAAGATCCACGTGAATAAGAAGAACTTCACCGTGCGAGTGACCGTGCAGTGGAACAGATTGCCCAGACAGGTTGTGGCGTCTCCTTCACTGCAGATACTCCAGAACCGCCTGGACATCCCCCTGTACGATGTGCTCCAGGACAACCCTGCCCGAGCAGGGAGGCTGGAGCGGACTGATCCATTCCGTGAATCCCCTTCCCCCCGAGAGTGCTCACCGAGGCCGCACCGACCCGACCCTCCCTCCCTCCCCAATGGGCGGGGGGGATCCTGCGCGCCCACGGGGCCGGGGCAAGTGGCCGAGGCCGGGGCTGACCTGTATTTCTTGAAGAGCTGGTCGGACTCACGGAAGCCGTTGTTCAGCAGCATGTTGATGCCGGCCAGCGCCAGCTCCGCGTCCTCGATGGGCAGCGGCGTGTCCTCGTCCTCCCGCGGCGGTGGCTGCTCCGAGCCGGCCATGACGATGAGGCAGGCAGCAGGACCCAGCCGGCTCCCCCCTACTTATCTATCTATCTATCTATCTATCTATCTATCTATCTATCTATCTATCTATCTATCTATCTCCTGCCTACCGACCCGTCCGCCCCTTCCCGGGCGACTCAGCNGGGGCGGCGGGAGCGGTCTCGGCGCTGTCCGTCACAGCGCTGCGGGTCCCGGGGTAAGAGGGACACGCAGGGATCATCGCGTCCCGCTGTTCACCCTGCGCAGAACACCCCGAGAATGGCACCATGTGGCTGAGAGTGCTGTCCAAACGGTTCTTGAGTTCTGTCAGCCGTGGTGGTGTGGCCACTTCTCTGGGGAGCCTNGCGCGCCCGGCGGGAGGACGCGGGAGCTCCCGGCGCCCGCGATCCCGGCGGTGCCGGTGTCAATGTCGGTGCCGCGGTTGCTGTCGCTGTCGGTGCCGGTGCCGGTGCCGCTGTCGGTGTCCCCACAGCCGCCCCCTGCCCCCGATCCCCGCTAGAGCGGCGGCGCCCGCCCCGCGCCACAGCGCGCANTCCTGTCCCTGGTCAGCACAGAGATTAGTGCCTGCCCCTCCTCTCTCCCTCGCAAGGAGGTTGTAGACTGCGATGAGGTCTCCCCTCAGTCTCCTCTTCTCCAGGCTGAACACATCAGGTGCCCTCAGCTGCTCCTCATACAGCTTCCCCTCAAGGCCCTTCTCATGGCCCTTCTTTGGATACTCTCTGCGACTGAAGTTCCTCTTTTGTGACTTCGTGACCTCCCCAGTGCAAGTCTGGGAAACTAAGATTTCTACACGTTTACTCTTTTTTTCTCTTGACATCACACTCCATGCATGATTAGTGATGAGAACTTACCTGTGACACTGGCAGGAAAAATCAGTATTTTGCAAGTTTGGTTCAGATACAAGCTAGTCTGGCAGGTGTTTCCAAGTACAGGATGAATGAGAAACTACACTTGGGTAAATGCGAATGAATACTGAAATTACACTCAGGTTGGTTTTATCCTTCTTTGCAGGAAGAGGCTTTCTTTGCTGTGCTTAAATTTAGGGAATACAAAGGCTATTACCAAGCACCTGGCCTTGCTTCCTGACAGCTACAGCTGCTCTGGTGAAAAATTTAAGGATCAGACTGATCCCCTTCCCTTGCTAGCACAAAAGAATGGGACCAGATGCTATTTTTAGTGGCAGACCTCTTCCCTGTAAAGCAAAACATCTGTCTTCCTGTGATTCCAAGTAGCAATATTTCTGCCCATGCCATGTGGGAATTACTACCACCTCCTCAGGAAATACTCTACCAAAAACTTCTTAAGACAACACTTTTTGTAAAGTGAGTGTTGCCCAATACCAGAAGGCTTCTGAAATATGTCAGGTATGAATTGGATCCTCAGACTGACTGCCAGCCCCACTGTCTTACTGAGTGGAGCTGGACACTCAGGAAATGTTTAAACAGGGCATATCTTCTCTTACACTGCACATCTCCAAACACAGCCTGGAAATCCTTAAGGACTTCAAGGAAGTCAGCACAGCATGACAGGGTACAGCATATTCTTTGATGTGTTATTTGTGAAATTTCTACTCCAGAAATGCAAGCAGGCTCATTGAAAAGAAATTGCAGGTTGCAGTTTCACCACCTTTGTTCTCTGTTTCAGGTGTGCACAAGACATGGCATTCCAGATGAAAACAATTACTTATGTAAGGGAATCTACCAGGCACAATTCTTTGGGCAGGGGTTCATGGTGAAGCAGTTTATTATATCCTTTCCCTTAGCCATATGTAATTGACTTGGTCAAGAGGCAATAAATCTTCTTATGAATTCCCTGAAAACTTATCATAGAGAAGGCTAACTCCTACCTCCAAGTGCTGTTTCTGAGGAGCAGAAAGCCAAGTCCATCCCTAAACACCTACTCCATTCCTCCAAAGCTAGACTTGTATTTTCTAGTAGCAGGGCTGTGTGCTCCCTTCAGGTTTTGGCACCTGCACAATTGTGTAACTAGAATGCTTTTGAAGTTTTTTTTTTTAGTACCCCATTCATCTAGACTTTGCTCAGGGCTAGCACCGGTAATTTGTTTCCTGCAACAAATGCTTTAATAATTATCCAGTAGGTAGCTATTAATTTTGAAATTCAAGATGTGAGTAGCTAAATCAACTCAATAGAAACATAGCCTTAAGTGTGCAGAAAAGAAATCAGCAGAATGAAGCTGCACTTCAGCTGCTCAGTAGAAAAGTAAGGCATTTGAACACCAGTAATGAAGCAATATGACATCTGCAGTTTGACTTCAGCAGCTGAGCAGCAGCAGTTGTATAGTGCCCACGTTATGATATGCTCTGCAACCTCACTTTCCTGCAGAATTGGATTGAAGTCAGTGGGGTTGTAAGTCTCCCTGGCTGCCCTGTAATGGCAGTTGAGGTATTGTGATGGGTTACAGTTAGTTTGATTCACAGGGAGGATGTGCTGCCACTGATTCAGCCTGTTAAAAATGGCCAGGGGAGTGAGAAAAACAGTGAACAGGACTACATGGGTGACTTGTACATGCTAATCAAAGCTTATATTTACTTACCAGTCTACCTACCATCTAAATGTCTGTTGTGCGTTTTTTTTGTTTGCTTGTTGTTGTTTTTCTTTAATTCCTAGTAGCATACTATCAGCATGACAGGCACTCATCAGCCAACAACTTCAGCGGAGGGGCCAGTCAGTTTCTGGCTTTCTCCTTGCCTCACAGCTTGCTGCAATGCAGTATTGAATAACCTGTGCTGCTGTGGCCTGTTACCTCTCTCTTATGAAAGCAGGCTGAGGCAACTTGTTTGTAATTACTCCAGAACAATAAAGTTACTGATGCTGAACAAGAATTGTACTTTTAATAAATTAACTGGCCTGAAATTTCCAAGACGCCTGCAATATTCACATCCTGTAAGATACAGAATTGTGGTGGTTTTACAGCCACTTTGCAGGACCCTACTGTTGTAATTCATGATAGCCTGTACCTTTGACGACTCAATTACTCTTCCCTTTGACAAGCTTTCCATGTTTCTGCCCTGTCCTTTTGCTTCTGACAGGGTGAAGTCCTGCAGGTCATCATCTTCACATACTGGTCCCTGAGTGAAAAATAGTTTTTCATTTGTGTTTTTCCTCTGTAAGTCTAATTGGAATTTAAGCCCAGAACATGAACTATGGAGAATGGCAGAATTTGAAGAAGCAGGAAATAAATTATTACAGAAGAGCTTAATGATTTATCTAAAGCATCAGAGACAAAAGAGTTAAAACCAAGGGCAGGCCTATATTCCTATTTTCTTTAATATAATTTTCATACTCCGTAAATTAGGTCCCACTTGTCTCAGGGACCTTCTCGACTGTGTCTGAATATGGCAAGCTAACCCCTTGCTTCTAACTCAGAGCGTCCTAAATCTGATTTTGCTGGGTTTCTTTTTACCTATCCTGTTCCCATACTCTACTTCTGTCCTCGAGCACCTCAATAAGCCTAGTACAATTTACACTTTTTAAGATGCAGATGAAATTTCAGCAGGGGATTAGAATATCTGGTCATCAGAAATTAAGTTAGAATCACTGATCATTTCAGTAGAGAGAAGTAAAATCCTTCAGAATGGAATTAGCCTTTTTTCTCTGTGTTGCATATAGTGTGACCATGTATGTATATAATGGAAATACCAATTAAAATCATAAAGACATCTTTCATGCCTTTTCAGTCTCAGACAAAAACCTGCAGTATCTGCTCCTGTAATTTTGAACTCCTTTTGGAGGATTTGCTATTCTAGTTCGATATCAGACAAAGTCCCGTTGTGGGCTTTAAAAGAGTGTTACAATCCAGAGTACAGCCATCTTTTCCAAGCCATCAGAGGGGTCTTCTCTGTGTCAATGACTGCCACTAATGGCTACTGAGTATACAAACAGGAGTATCTTCCCTTTTTGAATATATTGGTTTTGGTAAGAAAAAAAAAATTAAGTTCACAAGTACATTTCTAAGGAAGTGTACTTTTAAAGTAGCTAAAGTCACTTGTGCTTTGTGCCTCACACTGTATCTCTGATTTTGCAACAATGAAGGTGCCTGTCTATTGTGTCTTGTCACTTAAATATTTATGAGTGGTGAGCTCTACATCACTTATCATCATGCATTTTCCATACAGCAAAGCAACTGAGCAATACTACAAAGCCAAACTAATCTTCAGAGCTGGCTCTCCACATTTTCCGATTAATATGCATTGTCATTCTAAGGGCTAAATCCAGCCTGAGGACACACATGAAATGACTATTGAAATAACTTGTCTGTTCTGTCAATAGACAAGGAGTATGCATACATATCCTGGTAAAAAACAGAGCAGGCTCAATGAGGCTCTTTATCCAAAGTATTCCAAGGGTACTTAAAATTAGTCTTTTGACCCTTTCCTTTGATTAAAGAGTGACAGTAATAATAATTAGAGGAATAACTGCTGGTTTTTTTGCAATGGACCTCATTCCAGAATCAGCTACTCCTTCCTCTCACATGCTTTCTGTTTTCCCTTCCTTTTCTTCACAGGAAGCCTTTTGTATATGGTGAGTTACCAGATGGAAAGTGACTGATCCTTCAGTCTTGGTCTTTTGAGCGCTGACTTGTGGCTCCTCTCATCTAGTCTGCAACAAAAGCTGTGCTGTGGCACTTCTGCACAGAGCAATCAGAGAGATGGCTGGGTCAGAGCAGACAAAGTTCTTGGAAATTAAAAAAGGAGACTGAAAGATGAGACAGAGCAAGTAATAGCAATTTCATGTTTTGGTTATATTTGGTAATGTTTATTTTTATCCACAGTTATTGTTGCTCTGGACCTAATGTACAATCAGTCATATAATGGGATAAAAAGATGTGCAGTCACACAGAGTTATTTTTACTGAAGGTGACAAAAGCATACAATTTCTGCTATATAAAGAATGCTAAATACCAGAGCTTTTTGGAATTGGGAATTTTTTCCCCAGAATATGCTAATGACCAAACATATGCACACAGTTCCAGAGAAAACAAAGGAATACACAAGGCAGCAGTCACATGCTGGCCTGTTTTATAGGAATTAATTGGAAAGACTTCCACACAAAATAATCATGCTGCTTGAATTTTTAAGAGCCAATTTAAAATGTTTTACTTTCAGAGGAATGACTTCCTACAGAGTTCAGATCTACATTTGGTTATAAAAATACCTGCTCTATATTGCCACACAGCATGAAATGTAAAGCCCAAAATGATTGCCAGAAATCCACCAGTTCTAGCCCAGCCCTTTCTGATGAGTCAGAACAAATTCATCTAGATTGTAAAAGGCAAATCTTTGTCTGAATGTCCTTAAAATACTTTGAGTATAGAGAGTCTGCAGATTAATTTTCCCTCATGGAAACAATGAAATGCAACTTTGTTATAGAAGCAGGGAGATAATAGCAAATTAAAACAGGTAAGCTTCATGGTTTTGCGTATGAAGGATGAGGTAGACTGTCTTGCCCAAACTGGAGCATATAAACATCCTACTCAACACTTTTGTTCCTACATTACTGGATCTTGAGTGGGACCCTATTAGTCTTTCAATTTTTACAAAAAATAGCAACCACTTTGACCTTTCACAAGCAGGTCAGATATTTTAAACCTCTAATCATTTTTGCTGATCTGCTTTGGAGGGGCCCTCCAATTTCCCTTTTTTTTATTTGAGCATGAAGCCACTTCATAGACCAGATGCATTTCTGAAGGTTTTTTTTTCTATATATTCCTCTGTATACCTGCACATGTATCTAACTATATGTATAGCATTTGCCAACAAATCATTTGCCCAGCTACTGAGAATGTGCCTCTGTACTTTCCAGCTTCTTGCCCCAGCTCGTGTTGCAGGCGTGGCTGCAGTGCCACGTTTGTGTCATTCAGTGGCAGAGAGGATAAGGCGAGGTCTTCCCCTGGTGCTCTGACCCACGTAGGCTCCCAGGATTGCTCAACAGCCTGACATTATTGCTTTTCTGTTTGTTGGGTTTTTTTCCTCAATGTTAATCTGAGATGTTACACTTGAGAGGCGGCGGGCGTTGGCCGAGTGGCGTAGGCCCCCGCCTGTGGAGCCGGCTCCTCCTCTGAGGACACCGGTTCGAATCCCGAGGAACTCGCTGTCGCCGTCTGAGCGTGCGCGGCCGTGGCAAGATGAACCTCAGGAGTAAAGGGGGTGGGGCCAATTCTGCGCACACTGTGCCTCACCTAAAAAATCCATTGCGCAGGCTTATCCCAAAATCTTCGTTCACGAAGTCCAGCCAACAACAACTTTCCAGCTTGTCATGAGAAATGAGTAATCATCAAGGCCACAGTTAACCTGTGGCAAATGTATGAGCCTCAATGAATACCCTTTGTGTTGATGCTCCCCTCAATCCTTGTAATTTACAATAATCAAAAATACTTGTAGAACATATTTTTTTAATGTTTGGAACATAATAAAGATAATATCTTACTAAGACTTATTTTTCTTTTACTATTTTACCAGTAACTATTTTCTCACGGGTGTCAAGCAGCTTGATGCATAATGTTATTTGAAATGAGACTATTTAAAGAACACTTTTCAGCAACATTTGTACTTTTCTACTTTCAAAAGTTCTATTTTGACTTTTGGCATTATATGTGTTTTATATGTAGTATCTTAAACATTTTTTACTAGCTTATTCTTCCGTCATTCACTACAAAAATGGAATGGCCATTCAACAGAATTGACTGTCAGGGTGTTTGTTTTGGCCATTTTAGACATCATGTTTGTTTTTCAGTTTTGAAATCTGCACTTCTTGACCCTCTTCTTTTTCCTTGCCTGAGAGTGGGGAGTCTTTTGTTTAAAATTCTAGTCACAGGAGTCAGTAGACCCCACTGATGAAAGGGGTTTTTTCTTGTGACATGAAACACAAGTTTATGTAGCCAGGATGTTCAGATAATCATCTAGAGAAAACTAAACAAAGCTATGTAACAGAACTTTATATTATTTGCTTTGAAAGATAATCACAACTGCAATGACCCATAGTTGAGGTAAACAGAAAGAAAGGCATGAAAGAAAGGCTTGGTGGGCTGGTGGTTGGGTACCAATCCATGAAGGCAGAGGAGAACTCAGCAAGAGGTTATGAAGCAACCATGGCCCAGCTGTGAATTTCCCACTCCTGGCATTAGTAAAAGCTGCAAGCAGTGAATTCTTGTGTAGGTGTCCCTTTTGGCCTGTTTTCCGTATTCTTTTAGATGGGAGTACTACTTCAAGGTTTGGTCTTCACCTGACAGTCATATGTCACTCACATATGAAGTAACTTGCCTCACCGGTGCTTTTCAGCAAGCCACTTGAATTGTCTATGCATTGGTTCTCATATTTATCAATGGGATTTTAATACCTCGTAATTTTGTGCATTAAAATTGATCACTGTGCTACATCAAGGCATTCACAACTGCCTCTTGACTTTCTGTCGCTGCAACAGACTACACAGGATATGTTCATTTGAGCAGCTCTGTCAGCAGTGTACACGCCTACAAAGATGGTGAACTTCTTGCCTTGCACATACACCTACTTAACTACTGAAGTCTTTGTCCCCAGTTATTTCAGTTCCTTATGTTTTGGAAGTTTAATCATGTCTTTCTGGAAC
Organism: Formicarius rufipectus; assembly: GCA_013399695.1. Classification (NCBI taxonomy): domain Eukaryota; kingdom Metazoa; phylum Chordata; class Aves; order Passeriformes; family Formicariidae; genus Formicarius; species Formicarius rufipectus. The sequence goes on from VXAU01002548.1 coordinate 168,684, forward strand.
ATAGTGCTCTGTTCTTTACAAAACTCTTCTCTGAGGCTTGCACACATAGACATGGCAACTGGCTTTTAAAAGAAGCAGTATGAGCTGCAGCATATATCACAAGTCAGAAAAAAGCCTAAAAAACATATTGAGAGACAGATGCTGCCTCAGATACCAAAGGTTTTATTTCTGGATATGAGCTTTTCATCTGTGAAACATGTGCTTTGGTCTGACAACTTTTGATGCTCACTCAGGAGAATAACAAGTTGTACCATTTAATTTACAGAATGATTTAATTTGTGAGAAAAGTCATTGTGTCTATTTGAATAAACCTAAAGTGAAGGGTTCATTTTCTATTAAGGGTGTATTTGGGTATTTATATACACCCAGGTTACAGCATTATCTGGAGACAGCTAAATTTACCTTAATTTACCTTAATTTGCTGTTTTACAGTCATAAACATTAGTTTATGTGAATGGGCTGTCAGTTGATATGAATGGAAAATTCTCCAAATTTTGATGTGTAAAACTGTAAAGCAGATACAAGAAGTATACTTCTGTCATTTGGTGAGATTACTTTCTGTAGCCAATGTTTAATTTAAGGAGAATTTAAGAGACTAGAAGCTGATGCTAGATTTTGAGTTGACACTCTTATAATTAGGCAAAACCAGGGATATATGTGTTACCTCCTGGTTCTTAGTGAAATAAGCAGTATGCAGTTGAGTTCCTATTCACTAAAATAAGAAGTGATTTCTCTGTTTTTCTCACCATTAGGTGTTCCATTCTTCTACTTACTTCTGGAAACTCAGGCCATTTATTTGGAATACACACTCTGTATAAATGGGTTTATAAAATGTTCCTATTTGGGCACTTTTTAATCAAGGTATGTGAATTGGGAAACACTGTTGAGAATTACAGATTCCTCAAAGAACTACCAAAACCAGTTCCTGGATGGGAAGTGGCAGTTCTGCAAGTAAAACGCTGCATTGCAGATAAAGGGAGATTTGGATTCTGAAAGCACTCCTGCCCTCAAGCAACACAGTGCCTTTAAAACCATGTATTGGGTGACTTACTCTATACTGATTCACAGTTAATTGTTCTACCAACACATTTTGTGAGGCTGGAAGCTATGTAGCAGGCAAATATCTTAAACTGAGTTGTGTAATGTTAGCCATTATGAGTTACACATGGCAATAAAGAGGAGAATACAGTGAGAAAAGCTGGGTTTTTACTCCATGCCATTTCTTCAGAGTTCATCTTCCAGCCATAGTACAAGGAGAAATCATCTTTTATTTTCTCAGTGCACTTTCCCATTTTTCATTTCATTAGCATTTTTTCTCAAATGCTTTTTTCTACTCTAAGTCATCCAGCAAGCATTCTTCCCTTTTTTTTCCCATTCCTTTCACTTTAACAGCTCTTGCACTTCCCTATTTTTAGAGGGGTTTTAAGTACGCAAATACACATAAATACACTTTCTGTCTCACATCTCTTTATTTTATATGCCTTTCACTTGGAGTTCAGCCTACATTTTCATCTTAGGTTCTCAAGCTTCAAATCATACAAAGCACAGAAAAAAGTAGATCATCATATGGAGATGCCAGAAGCTAACCACACTGTGTTTGGGTATCTCATTACTGAAAAGGATGAGTGACAAAAGCATTTATAATGACAAATCTTCCCTGTAATTGTAAGCAGGAAATAATTTCATGTGGCTTGTTCCTTTCTTCACTGTTGACAATACTGCACAATGATATTTCTATAGCTAGGTTGCAAGGTGGTCTAATTATTCCTGAGGACTGAAGTATAATCAAGTGCTGCATCCATCTTCAGGGAATTAGTTCAGTGGGTTTCTTGATTGGAGACCAGAGCTAGCTTGACTTCTGCCATATCCTCTTACAGTGTATGTTTAAGACGGTGTGGGTGTGCAGTTTTGTTTGGGGATAACTAACCCTCCTCCACTGATTATAAAAGAAGAGTCTGAAGTTGTGAGATGAGTAACTGTACTACTCCACAAATGCTTTGGGTCTTCCTGAAGTCAGGTGTTACATTGCAAGTACCAATGTTACTGTCCAGTTTTATACACATACGTCTGTGTAGCCATTCTGGTTGCTTAAAATCAAGTAAGTCCACACATTTTGTAACTTTCTCTGGTCCCAAATGAAAAATAATTGAGTTCACCTACACTAATAGTACAAGCCTTAACATTTTTTTCTGGATTTGGTGGTGGAATGTGCTCCTATAAGCATAGCTATGCCTGAAATGCAGATGCACGTGACTGTCACAGTGCTTGTTGGCCAGTGAGACTTGGTTTGTGCATTGCTGTTACCTACATTGGTGTTGCCCACTGAAACAGAGCAGAATTCACTTTACCTACCTAAACCCAAACCTGTTTTCCAGCAGGTCTGTGGACCTTAATACATTTCTGAAAACTGAGATTCTGTTTTTAAATCGCTACCCAATGCAAATGCTTTCTGCAATTTGTGTGAATTTGTTATAGCTGGCAATGCCTACATACTATTAACACACACAAGTATATCCTGTGGAAGCAGTGGAAATTATACCCAAGAATTTTATTTCAAGCATGCCCAGGAATTCCCCATCAGAGGTCATTATATAGACTCTTACCTCAACAAAAGCCTTCATCAGGCAGCTGGGTCATACAGTGAGCAAATGCAAAGAGCCATATGGAATAATCACTGTTGTCCAGATTGTGAAGCTATCCCATTGAATCTAATCCCTGCTTAAGGCACAGTGGTCCCTTTGATCACACTCCAGCTCACTCTTCTCCAACTTGAGCTGCCCCAACCCACCCTATTACACTCCATTTTAGCATACAGATAAATTAAAAGATATAATGCCAGAGGCTGAAATTTAGGAATATGCAACACAGTCTTTGGTTTTCACCAAACTAGAAATTTGTTCTGCTTTGTAAATGACTCTAAACTGTATCTCTTAGTTGCAGCTCTGAGAAGTTTGTTTTACCTGTCGAGAAAATTTGACTCATCACAGGAGAAATGAGGACACCTGTTCTAGGCAACAAAATGCTACCTATGGCTTCATTGCCAGGAGACTTTGCAACTGAGAACACAGGCACAGGATACATGTATTTACTTGACATGATAAGATTTTATAATATACCCTTCGTGGGCCTAGGGTGGAAACTGTAGGGTAAAGTTCTTCATAGCTCCAGGGAGCAGAGACAGCAGCGTTTGCCTTGGGCAACTGCAGAGAGGCAAGGGTCAGCCACAGAAAATATCATCAGTCAGAAACAACTTTCCAGAGCTCAGTTTCCTCACATCTGAGAGAAAGAACTAGGAACAAAAGCTGTTTACAGCCCCAGCTATCCTGGGATGCAGACACAGACGTTTTCACTTGGGTCACTACCTCATGTCTTATGCAGAAAGCAGTTTCTACTAGAAATTGATAGATCAGAGGAAGTTCATGCTATTTAAAGTTTGAAGGGTTTAAGCTCAGCTGCACAACTGTCTTCACAAATAGAAAGGAGGCCAGTGCTCAGTGCCTCTCAGAGATGCGTTCATGAGAGGGCCCTCCGAGGGGAACAGAAGAATAGGCAGGAAGGGGTGTGCAAAGCTATCTTATGACTAATTGCTTTTTGCAGCTGCAGATAGACACGTGCTTAATTATCTGCTATATACATGCAAATTTGGTTGCTGTCACCAAGAGTCCAGATATTCCGTTCCATTATACTAAGAACAACAAACAAAAGGAAAAGGGTCAGAGAGCAAAACAAAAGGGTCCAGGAGTGGCAACGTTGTGCTGGTTTTCTTCCTGTCATATGCTCGGCCTAGCACACCATTTTTCTGAACCCCCACTGCAGACAGATTTTTGTGAGCTCACAGACTAAGCTCACAAAAGAATTCAGAAAAGAGGTGAAGCCTCAGAAAAGCCTTCCCCCTGAGCTCCCCTCCCAGTGCAGCGCCGCGAAAGGGGTACAGACTGAAGCCCAGCCCCGCGGCCACTCCCCCAGGCTGCAAAGAGGTTGGGGCACGCAGGATGCCTTGCAGGCATACAGGAGCAGCCCAGAAACTGGTATTAAGTCTCCAGTTCAGGAGAGAAGTGGCTAGGCTCCTCACTGCAACCATTTACCCTAAAATTATTCAGTCAATCTAACAATCACCACAATTTCCAACAGCTTCTCTGCTGCAGACATTTCTCTTGGCAGAGGCAAGTCCCTTCTAAGCAATCCCAAGGCTTACTTTTTTCCTACATACCTTTTCTTCTCCAGCTATAAGGTCTTCTTTCTATCCACCCTCTAGACTAGCATCTGGGATTTAGGCATATTTTTGTCCTGATTTAAAAAAAAAACAACACCAAAAAACCAAGTATTTTTTCATAGAAAGTGAACCATAACATTTTTCTTCAATTCTTCATTTTAACTATTTGCAGCAAAGTCCTTTTCATAAGATCTCTGCGTTGTGTCCCCAACATTTAAAAACAGTAAGATCCTTTTCTCCTCTCTCCCCAAATCCTGGAACAATAGAGCAGTGTTGACTTATACCAGTCAGGCACCTGGCTTTTATTCTGTTTGGTGGCATTCAGTGTCTCTTTGGAAGATATAACCTATTCATTCAATTTTAATCAAATAACAATGATGATCATTAGTGGTCTGTGGTGTCTGTTTTGAATTACATTTGTGTTGAGTATATACGTCATGTAGATTTGTTTTATCTTTTGTGATAAATGCAATATACATAGATTCAGGAATCACATGTCCTCTTAAGTGGCTCAGCTTTGGGAACATTACCTTCTTTTAACATGCCAATATCAGGTTACGAGAGTCTGACTAAATACAACTATCAGTCCAAAACTTGGTCCTACTCTTCTGCATGCAGGGATAATGAAAAATTGCCAGAAGGGTTTTCTTTTCTTTTAGCCTGGTAAAGGCATAGTGAAATGACTGCAGTTACTTCTAATTTTGAGCAGCCTGGGAAAAAGCTGAACCCAGGATGGGGTCTTTGGCATCCAGATTGGATAGCTCATGGCTGGTGTACTAAGACCTCCCAGAGCACTGCCTTCACAGCTGATGTTCATCAGGGAACACAGTTTGTCTGCATGGTCTCCTTGCTTATGCAAATGCCATTTTTGTTTGTGAGACGCTTCCACTAATGTATATTTGCATTAAAAGGTTTTCTGGAGACTCTGTCCTGCCTTTTATTACTTATTATTTTATTATTTAATCTGAAGTAACAATTGTCTATAAACCTTGGCAATATCTTAGAATACATTTTTTATCAAGTGTAAGATTATCTGCATGTTTTAATAAGGTGGTGAGCCAAAGTCCTGTGAACTGGCTCAATCTTTCCACTAAGCCACTGAACTTTGGCTCCTGTCTATGTGGTTTCCAGGAGAATTGTGCAGAGGACTTTCAGAGTCTTAGCTTCTTACTTAGGTTACTGTCTCCAGCAGTATGTCATTACCTTTGATTTAACTGAGTACAGAAAAGGGAAGGTTAGGTTTTTATCACTGATCCGACATGTTGTTCTCAGGTAAATTTTACTAGTTGAAACCCTCGATTTTGTCAGAGGAGTCAGTGCCCAGGCGTATCACTGGCTCTCTAGGTTTGTAGCATCAGAACAGTAATTCTGATGAGAAACTAATCAGAAGGATCTAGAATTAAGGTTTATGGCAGGTGCTGTTACCTAACGATATAACTTGTCTCTTAAGTAATATCTCATGCTGATAGATTTTGGACAGAGAATCATTTATTTCACTATCCTTTAAAATATTTTTCTTTGTTAGGTCATCAGGCTTCAAAACCAGATTTGAACAGTTCTTTCTGGATGGAAATTTTAAGTCTCCATCCATATTAATTTATAAATTACTGACATACCTATGAATCTAATTTTTACCAGTGTACAGTCCTCCTGTGACAGAAATCTTAGACATAGGTTCCCACACAATGGAGAAATCTGGTGTTCTGAGTTTAAATATAACTCAACAGAGACAAAAGATCATGATGTCAACCATCCCTCTTTTTGTTCTGTGTGATAACACAGCAGTGCTAGATCTTTCTCAACCAGAAAGTGACACCTTCACAAAGAAACTGTTTCTCATATGCCTCACATTTGGAACAACCTCTCAGAAACATAGTAACTGGCTGAGGTGCAAAGTAACAGTGGGAGTGCATTCAAAAAGATCTGATGCTATCAACTGCAAACCAGGTGACACGGTACAGTATGAACAACAGGTCATAGTTTGCTTTCATTACTACAGAGGATCCCCAAAACTGACAAAGAGAACATAAAGACTTCTTGGCTATTTTGTTTGTAATTCATGCTCAGAGGATGCTTCATTGCAGTTCCAGCAATGACTAGCCTCTTGCAATTTTAAGACGTTTGAGCCAGCTGCACAAAGGATGTTTATGTTTCTGCCTTGCGGTCTGAATGCCTCCAGTGAAGCTATAATATTGTTTTATGGCACCAGCCCCTTTAACATAAAGTAATTCCTTTTTCCCAGGGATGTCTATTTAATGTATTTGTAGAGAATGCAGACAGATTTACTGAAGGCTGGGTCATTTTGCCCTGAATTTCCTTACATCATTAGAGAAAGATGCAGGAGGGGGGTTTTTTGTTTGTTTTTTTTTTTGTTGGGTTGTTTGTTTGTGTTTTTGTTTGTTGTTTTTTTTGTTTGGTTTGGTTTTTTTTTAAATGAGGAAACCACAAAGAGAATGGTAAGAGGCAAAAAGCATGCCAGGAGTTCATTAGTAAAAGCCATAATGCATTTATAGTGCTTTCACTAAGACTGCATTTTCCGGAATATTTTAGGAGCATAAAGGCAGCAGAGGAGAGAAAATACCCCAAAATAATCCACAGAGGTCTCTCGAAGAGGCAAAGAGCTAAAATGAAATGGCTCACAGGTGATTCCAAAGAAGTGATTACAAAATCAGAGAAAGGTAACTCCCCCAATTCATGTTGCTGCTGACAGTGTGAAAGGTCACTGGCTCCGTGTTTTATATGAAAGCTCCACAGTAATGGAAGAACTGACCCTCAGCTCAGCTACAGAAAGACTGTTAAAGTCTTAATTGGAAGCCTTTATTCTTAGAAACTTAAGTTACAGTATCATTTATAAGTAGTGAAAAGGAAGTATGTTTTCCTTTTGTGTGTATATATATATATATATATGTGCTTTGATCCACCATGAATGTGTGTTTCCTTCTAGAGTGCCCTGTGACCTATTTCATTTTATTTGCCATCAGTTCTCAGTGTTAGCCTGTCTTTCAGCTCCCACTAATCTGGCTGTGTTTTGTAGTTGTAATAAATGGAAACTCCCAGACCTTGGTGTTATCCACCTCAGGTAGCATGATCCTATTAAATGTAATCCAAATTAACTGGAGGAGAACCCTTTGCCCTTGATACTTATATGGACAAGAGAGAGATTTCACACTAACAATACCAACGTGGTTTAATCTAGAGAGGAAACTGATTTTGGATTCAGATGAGCTCTTTAACAGAGTGTTAAACTGTGGGATTTTTAACCCTGCTCACTCAGTGTGCGGCGGGCGTTGGCCGAGTGGCGTAGGCCCCCGCCTGTGGAGCCGGCTCCTCCTCTGAGGACGCCGGTTCGAATCCTGGAGGAACTCGCTGTCACCGTCCGAGCGTGCTCAGCCGTGGCAAAATGAACCTCAGGAGTAAAGGGGGTGGGGCCAGTTCTGCGCACCCTGTGCCTCACTTAAAAAATCCATTGTGCAGGCTTATCCCAAAATCTTCATTCACGAAGTCTAGCCAACAACACTCAGTGTACTGAACACACTGTATTAATTACAGGCTTGAATAGCACTTATAATGACTATAGAATAAAATATCACAGGGAAAGCCACTGTGGGAGTATTTTATTCTAACATGGAAATTAATAGATTTTGGGGATCCACCTCAAATGCCATAGCCAAAGGAGGCAAACAATTCATGGAAGTTATTGTCAGATGGCAACACTGATGATGAAAGCCTTGGAACCACTACTAACAATTAAAGAAACGCATGACATGGTGTTTAATTAAACCTAACATTGCTATTCATTCTTATAATATTATTCTGACCATATTTTAATGTAAGATTAACTCTGGTCTGCTATAAAATATATTGGGGGAATTCTTTATTTTGCCTTTTACAAGGATCTTTTCTGGTGAACCTGAAGAGGAGAAATCTTTACAATTGAAATTATGTTTACCATTCATGACTGAAATACTTGAAAATTCAGGCTCTTATTTACCAGAAATTGTTTCCCATGTGAAAAAAAAAAATCAGAATAGTCTAAGCACAGAACAGAAAATCCATGAAATACAATTCAGTGTTCACAGGGATTTGTTCAGTAATAAAAAAATCTTCATCAGTTGAAACAGGACAACTTCCTTTCTCATGTAAAGATCACCCACTGGCTTTTCAGGATCAGAAAGCTTTTTACTAAGTGTTCATAAGCCTGACATAGATTTACCTGTGTTAAAACACAAAACCTGAAAACCCAATTGGCTTTTATTGGTTGTCCCAACAACTTATGACAGCCTCATTCTACGGAAACAATACAAATGAAAAAAAAAAAAAAACCATGGTGAAAAAAACCCACCACAAAGAACCTTAAAACCAAAGAGACTTTTCTAATTCTTGCTACTCATTAGTATTGTATTGGAATTAATACTTACTGATCATCATATCTCATGATACATTTTTCATTTCTTCCTGTAAGCACTAAAACAACTTCTGATAAATAAAATCAGATGGAAGGGAATTGAGATCCAGGACTGACTCCAGGTTGTGATGCAAAAATCTTTGCCACGATTGTTTTTCCTGAGGGGGGAAGGCAAGAAGGAAAAGATTTTTCTGCGATTGGAGAAAATCAGCTTCACAGATCGGAGAACAGACTGCAGAGAGCAGTCTGATGGGAATGAGGTATGGAATGTTATTAGAGAAGTGCATGGTAAAATCTAACTCTTCTTCCTTTCTCCTTGTGGAAGCTTTTAGTGTCAACTAAGGCCAGTAAATCAATTGAGTATTTCCACATTTTTGGTCACCGGAGTATTTGAGAATCTACTTCAAAGGCAGGGAGCTTTACAAGTAGAAAGGATTCAGTTGTTGTTATCCCAAAAAGGTGATATCCAAACCCCATCACCTCGAGGCCAATGGCTATTTCTGTCCCATGGTTACCGTACAGTAGAGTGTTTCTGCAGAGCAAATCCAGAGGGAAGGCTCTGCCACTACATGCTAATCTTCTGCTCCTTCAGAAGCCTCAATCCCAGCATGTTTTCACCACATCCCACTCCCTCTGAAACTAGTGGTACAGCTAAGAAGTCTCTGCATGGACAGAGATTTGCCTGTAGAAAAGTTGCCATAAACGAGAAAGCAACAGAAGATTTGGTGCAAACAGCTTTTTGACACCTTTGCTATCCTGCTAAACTTGCAAAAATTTGACAAGGGATTAATGACCAAAGCCATAAGGGCCTTGATCTGGCCTATTGTCTATTAATCCAGTTTGCACCTCATTTCCAACACTTTGAAAACACACTGCTGCACTTAGAGCAAGAAGGAAGTGCAAAGTAGGAAAACCAAGTGGGAAGGAGATTTCTTTGAGTGCCTGTCTACATTGAGGACCAACCTTAGGAAAGGTTTTAATTTTGCAATAAAGAGTTGGCACCAAGGCAGTGGGAAAAAAAAATCCCACAAACAACTGTCAAAATGCCGATTCTGAATGACAGTGGAAGAATCTATGGCAAGTCTATTCAGTCCAGCCCTCTATTCAAGAGAATAAAGCAAACTGGGTTACCTGCCCTCCACTGTGGGTCGCAATCAGGTACAAAGTGAAGATTTGAATGTTCAAGAAAACAGTTTGGCTGGTTTAGTCCTGTGGTTCATGCTACATAATTTTAACAGGTGTGCCTGTTATTCTTGTTACAACTTGTCTTCATTTATTTAGGGAAAAAAAGTGCCTATGGAGGAGACTTTCTGACTCTGAAGATAGCAAAAAAATTACTGTCCCTCTGAGATATTTAGATAACCAAATTGACATTAGCAGAGATGATGGATACCTGGTTATTTAGGCAAATAAGCTTCTTAAAGCTATCAAAATATTTAGATAAAGCAAGCAGTATTTAGCAGCCTGTAAAAAGTGCATATAAAAGCCACCAAGCTGAAAAAAACAAATAAGAATATGGATGGTTGTAAGAACATACTGCATTTATTTGGCCCCACAATTCCTAACATTGTAACAAACTCCCAGAGTTTCACTCCTTAAAGTGCTTCAAACTCCATTTATATTATTATTATTACTTTTAACATTAATGTACATTTCTGTATAAACAACAACCCAAAGAGATTTATATTTTTATAAAATTCTTTATATTAATGGATCAAATTTGCTTTCAAGATGACCAACTGTTATAGGTTCAGGTTCTAAAGGAATTTCTCTTCCCCCACCCTCACAATGAGGAGTGAATTGTCCCAGCCCGGGCCATTTGTCTCTAACAAAAGAACCAAGAGTACCGTGCTTAAGAGTGGGGGAGAGGGGCTCACGGTTTTTGGAAGGGTGGGCAGCGGGAGTCTGCAGGGAGAGACGGCGGAGGGAGAAACCCCGGAGTCTTGGGTTTCTTTCTTGCTTTTTCCTGNTATCATAGCTAGGAACTGTTATCCTTCCATTTATCATACCTTAATTAAATTTTGTTTTGAATTAAAGGAGATTTGTCTCTCTGTTTTAGTTATAAATTTTTCTAAGTTCTCTAAACTTAGACACCAACATTAAGGCAAATTTCTAAAATTAAGGCGCTGGAGTTGCTCAAGTTTATGCAGTTGTGGGTGAGAGCAGAATTTGGCCCAGTAGGGTATATACAATTGTATTTTCTGCATATATTTCAAAAGGCACAACAGATTACCTTGGAAATCAATAGCATTTAAAAGGGAGTCTATCCAAGCAAATACTTTTCATTTGCTTTGGCACAGTCCACATCCAGAGGATGCATTTACTCCCTGGCAGTTCAGAATAACCAGCCTGATGACTGAATTCACACAGTACTTCATCAGACACAACCTGATGTGTGTACGACAACTCTAACAGCAGAGTTACTTCACTGGGCACCCATGTAAATTCACCACACCATGAATCTCTGAAATCCTCCTGGTGGAGACATGCTTGCCGTTGATGTTAATATTCTGAAGACAGCCCAAAAACGGGTCTTGAACTGGAAGCCATGGGGTGTCCAAATGTGCTACAAAAACAAGGTAGAAAGACCAAATTAATAAAATGAAAATTATTTGAAAGAACATTAATTCTTGCAAGGCTTTCAAAAGAAGGGGAATGATACAGGACTACATGCATGGATGGGACAAAAAAAAAAAAAGAAGCAATACCATTACCTGGAATTTTGCCAAAGTAGAGTGGCTCGTACACACGTCTAGGAGGAGAGAGTAGAAATCCAGTGGTATAGCTACTCTGTGTGTCCACCTCTAGCTGCACAGTGTTCTCCTTCTGAGAGACTGCAAAGGAGCAGGTAAATTAGAACTCTTTCTCAACCCTATTAGAGAATCAATTAGATATGGCATTATTTTTAAATAGCATCTCTTTTGAAATTTAACTCATGGGAAAAATTGATTTTATTTGAATTCAAAGTCATGCTGACACATCTAAGTAGTCAGGGGCTTAAGAGAGCCCCTCCCCAACCTTATGTAAACCCTTCCATTAACACAAGACACATTTTTCTAAAGAGCATTCTCAGAATAAACAAGTGAAATGATTAATAAAATCTGGAGCTGCAGTGCTCTGTACCCACTATCCCTTAAAAGATTCAGAAGAACTGGTATGTACAGCATACCTGCAATGGTATGCCACTGTCCAACAGACAGAGGTTTCTCAGGTGTGACTGATGTCTGGAATTCTCCAGCACCACTATTTCCAGCAGCAATGACCTGTAAAAAAGTTATCTTTTAAGCTACTGTGACAAAGAAAAGGGGCAACACAAAAAGGTGAGAATTCCCCCTGCTGAAGGAGGGAAATACAGCTGACATGGAAGCAGTCTGTACTTACCTTTCCTCCTTCCATGTAAATAGTCAAGTAGTTGTCTTGCTTGCTTCCAGCATGGAGGAGTATACCTGTTGCACTCCTTGGTCGAATGGTAAATTCAACCCTTAAATCCACACCCATCAGCAAATTACCTGTGGAGAATTAAACAGTGAGTAGAGGAATGATCATAGGAGGAGAAAACTGGAAATAAAATAAGCCATACACATATGCACTTCAGACATAACTCTATATACCATAATCTCTACACAGCTTACCGATGGTGATATATCCTCCTTCATTAAAGAAATAAATCCCTGTGCCCACTGGAACATCCAAACATGGAAGTACACCATTTTTTTGCTGAGGTGCATTCATAACTTCTCCATTCACCTTAAAATTCCTCAGGCAACCCCTGAAACTCTTCACTGGTATACTCTGAAAGCATATTTCAAAACATGAATACTAAAGCATTATGGCAATTTTTTCTTATTACTAAGACTAAACATTAGTTCTTTTGGACTGCTGTAGAAAGTCAAATGGCACTAAAGGCACCTTAAACCCCGTATCTGATGCAGTGCAAAGGTGTTCCAAAATTCTAAAAAAAAAGAGCTTAAAACACAAAAGTAACAGCTGATTTTGAGTTAACATAAATCCTGCTTCTAGAACAGATACTTCCCAATGAAGTGTCAAAAAGACAATGCAAGAGGAATTGTGAAATCCCAAGTACTTGCTTCCCTTCCTAAGAGTCTGTTTATTTAAACCTGATTTTATAAAACTATCCCATTTTTAAATAGAAATCATATATATTTCAGATTAGAATCCAGTTCTACATCCATAATTACTTAATGAGAATTTGCTCTTTTGCTTCTCTACAGATTATTGCTTATTCCACTGGGTAAATATTCTGCAGAAAGATAATATTTCTGGAATTAAAAACGTGACTTTGGCCTTTATTTTTAAACAATAAAAATGAAAACAGGACATGAGTGCCATTAGTGTCTCAGCAACACATGTTGAAAATGTGGGTCCAGACGAAGGCTATGTGAAGACGTGAGGAAAAATATCTGTAATGAACAACTGCAAATGCCAATCACAGAGAGTAGTCACTTGGTGCTTGGAAAGAACCCCAAAAGCTTTTCAGCATGGAAATCCTACCTATTAAACACTTCCATATCTAATTAGTTCAGCATGGGGAGTGTGAGTGGATGGATGTGTCAATTATTTACCTGTTTTTTCAGTGATGGCAGTCCTCCCACATAGATTGGTGGCTTAATAGTGATGGCAGAACTTGTTGCTAATCTTCTGTGCTGGGCCCTTAGACCATCAACAACAAGGCGGACATTCTTCCCATCTGTGCTGAAGACCACCTTCCCAGGGTGCAAACATAACAGAATGAAAACCCAAAGGCCAATGAAAACCACTGGAGATTTTCTTTGCCTTTAAATCAGACACCGTATCACTGAAATACTTAAAAGTGAAAATAATGTGCAGGGACCATCAGTCTCAATAAGTTATATCAGAGACCTATCAACCATGTGAACTTTCAGGCATAGGAATTAGCTTCCAATGACCAAAACTGAGTTTCTAGTATCTTAAAAATTCTGAATGCTAGTGGTGCTTTCACCACAGTTTGTGAGCCATACTACTTACAGTGTGCCACTGCCCATCATTGTATTTAATACTGGTTTTGATTTTGATTTGTTTTCCTCCGGAGCCAAGTGAGAAGACAAAACGTCCTTTTGAAATGTGGAGGGCCATGTAAGAGTCCTCTGACTTTTCCTCCATGAAGACTATTAATCCTTTTGATGATCGAGTGCGTACATCTACAGAACAATGTAACCTGTAGTGAAAAGTAAGCATATTCACGTATGGGTCTATTTTGTTAATTGTTGTATCCTTTCTGTTCTCCAGAAAAATGTCAGTGAAACCCTGTTTGTGAAATGCAGAATAGCATTTGAGTGGAATCATGACATTCCACACTGCCTGCATTTTTGAATGTGAATAAACTTGACCTATTTAGGCTTAAAAATTGGCATCAATAATTGTCTGCCACATCCCATTCAATCTACTCTGTTTAGATAAATGTTTGCAAAGAAAAAATGTGCCTTAACCTTTAGAAGTGTTATAACCTTTTGTTATGGCTGAGGATATAAGCAAGAAGAAAATCCTAACAGTTGGCACCCAAAGATTCAAGCAGCTTTGACGATTTAGGTATTAGGAGCAGAACTGAGAGCATTTGTATTACCTGTCTGTAGATAACAATGGAGAAAACAAGTAGGACATGAAACTGTTGGGGATGCTTCCAAGGAGATACGCTTCACTGCTGATATGTAACTGAGTTGGTATAGTGTGGTTTTGCATGTTAGCAGCTTTCAAATAATCAAGGTATTTTTCATTCTGTACATGTAAGACAGAATTGAAATATTTATTATGAGTAGTAGTAATATATAAACATTTCGATCAACACATTTAGGAGTTCCCACCTGAGGCATTCAATCGACTTCTCTAAATGACAGTAAATCTGTTGTCATTCTGGATAAGTGTGGGTTTAGCATGAAACCCCAACACAGTAAGAACTTGTTTCAGATGTGAGACAGAAGGAAAAAGAGGGCATCTGAATCTCAGTTCTACAAATGATGGCTGTGCAGACAAAGCCCAGGCATCAATACAGAGCAAAGATGACAGCAACAATAAGCATACCTTGAGCATCTTAAACCTGAGAGGATTTTTTAATTCCTTCAGCAGCATTGGTTCAAGGTTCTCATATTTGTGGCAAGCTCCAAGGGATACACCAGACTTGCCAGTATAACTCATGAGATTTTGAACCTCAGGGAGCTGACCTGTCCTGTAGTGATGAAAGCAGAAAGTGTTGTGACACAGCATTCCTTTCTTTTAGCATAATCAACAATATATTGTAAAACTGTGTTCTGTACAAAACAGATTTCCCAGTGATCCAATGTTAAAGTGCTGATTTTTATTTTTCAAAGAAAAATATATGTTCAATGTTGTAAAAAATGCTCATATATGTCATTGTTCTGCCCATTTCTTTTTGGCTATTGAAAAATTCTGGTGTTTTTATTCTCATATTTTCTAAATAAAGTATTTTTTGCTAAAAGCTGTCTATTAAAAAAAAAAACCCAAACCAAACACATACTGCCACTGAAAAACAGAGATAAAAATGACAGTAGCCTTACCAAATAAGATTCTGGATTTTACTATAAATCTTTGCTGGTTAATTATTCATAACTAGTAGCAGATCAAGCAAAAATGGCAACATCAGGTTCTGTTCGGTAAGTGATTCCCTCTCTCCTAAATAAGGTGTTCTAATGAGTTTTTTCAAGGGGCAAAAGCTCACCACAACTTCATATGCAGCTGTAGTATTAGAGCTAAATTATCAGAAAGACTGTCAAAACCACTTTGTACAAAGCATCTCTAATGAGTAAAATACAAAAGTAGAAAAAACAATGAAGCTCCTTGCCCTTGTTTTTCTAAAAGAAGAGTGGCAGAAATGGGGCCAGCACCTGAACCCCTTCATTGCCGGTTATTCTCTATTCACTCAGTCAGACTAGCCACAGTATTAATTCTACATCTATTTTTGTATTAAATGAAATTTTCCCGTTTTCTGATGGGGAGGTTAATACTCTGGTTAATTCGTTGTCTTGCAGTGCTTTAAATAAAGACATAACAGGAGCTACCTGGTCTAGTGGGAAATGTCCCTGCAACAAGGTGGAACTGGATGATCTTTAAAGGTCTCTTTCATTGCAAACCATTCTGCAATTCTACGACATTCAAATCAAAACACACTATTTTTTGAAAACTCTATGTGAGTGTACATACTCAGCAAAATTTAACTAAAACAAAGGCCCGCAGCGACATCACTTGTGACTCAAGGCATGCTTTTCTTCTAGAAACATATTTATGCATAATTTTTCTCCTGAATTTTGCCTGTAAGATGTCTCCAATAACCAGACAAACACGTGAAGAAAAGAGACAACCTAAATCAGGCACATGATTTCTATACATATGCTCTCACTTGTTTGAGTAACTGTTTTGGTTCTGTCAGTAGCTTTGCTCCTTTCATTACCTGGCTCCCTGGGGAGCCATAACAATACTATCTGGAATATCTTTTTGGATGCCTTGTCGGGGCATTTCCAATTCACTACGTAGAGATCACTCTTTGGCTGACAGACTGCTAAACAGGTATGATTTAGACTGAAATTCCTTTACATCGGAACATCAGATTAATAACAACTTGATACCATGTATAATATACCTGAATATTTGAGGGTAGTGAAGTTATACATTCATGAAGGCTTTGCACATGTAGGAGAAAGCATTTTATCAAAAAAGGATTTTAATACGAGTAAAGGAGGAGAACAGGCCAAAATGCATCAAACAGAACTCTTTGTAGGCCAAATACCTTTTTATAAAGATGTTTGAGATGCAACCTTCAAAATTATCTCCACCAAATTTTATAGGTTTGTTTGAGTCCTCTGAATTTAATGCCCTGGAAGAGTCAACTGATGCTGATTTTGATTCATCATCAAGCAGCAGATATACTCTGAAACAAAGAGAACAAGAATAAACAGGAAATACAAAAAAATAGTTATGAAACTCAAATATATATTAAAAAAGAACAATTTGGCTATGTTTTCTTGTTACATTGTAATTATGCTAGAGCTTCATTAGCTTACTTCTGGGACTTTTGCAATATGTGCTCATGGACTGCAATGAAACTGCTGTGCTTTTCAATACTAAATGCTGAGCAAGAGTTGAAGCTCATACTTCTGTCCTACAGTGAAATCCTGGTCCAACTGAAATTCATGAAAAAACTCTCACTAAGAATTACAGGACAGGATTTAATCCTTTGTCTCAAAATGGTGCACTTGACCTGTGAGCAACAGCTCATACAGACAATAACAAGTTATAATCACCCCAAGTTACAGCCAACCATTCAACACTTTCCACTTCATCTAGTGCTTATGTAATTTCATGTGTTCCACAGAAGTCAGTGTAATATAGGAACTTTTCAATGAATTGTCTGTTCTGATATCTGCATAAAAGATCATTGTTGAAAAAACAGACAATATTTGCTTCTTCCCTGGTTCTTTAACCACCTGTGTTACAGTGGTAAAGGTTATGGGTAGGTGAAGAGCTTGAAAGCTCCACCTAGACAAGCAGTCAAAACTCTCACAATCTATAAAAGCCATGCATAGTGGGGTACAGCTGAAACAGCTGTCCATACAGGTACCAAAATGTATATTCATAGACCAGAAATCCACTTTTCCTTCATTATTTCAGTATCCTTTGCTAGCAGAGGCTATTTTTAGCTATTTATCCAGAGAACAACTCCCACAAAACTTGAATCTTCTTCCAACCACAACATACAAGAAACAGATAAAGAACTGGACTCACGTGTTGTCTGTTTTTATTACTGTCACATAATGCATTGACCCATCTTCGTATTTCTTTTCCAGTTTGATTTCCTTCTCTCGCATTCTTGCAGTTACAGAGCCAGGCGTCAGAAAGATGGTAAGAACATCAGGCTATAAAAGAATCCCACAAAATGATCAGCTAAATGCAAGAGACTTTAGTTCTTGCTACGGTCACTAATGCAGTTTCTCAGTGGTTGTTTGTAAGAAACCAATTATCCTACACTAAAAATGCATTTATCAGACATCTAGTATGAGATCGTACACCAAGTTCTGCACAATTAGTAGAGTTTCTGTTTTAAATACCTCTGCACTCTGAATATCAAACAATTAGTTAAAATACTTGTTTAGCTTTACAAAAAGCAGAGGAGACAGTTCTCCCCTTCTCAAGTGCCTGGTCTGCACTAACTTCTTAACATCTCCAGCCAGCAAGAATGGGGTTCTGCTTGAACCTCCCTGCTTTCTCAGGGATCATAGCCCAAATCAACCCCTTTCCTTTCCACAGTAGTTTCCTCCTGCAATTTCCTTTGCAATGGTAACCTTTCTGTCTGAGCAGAATGCCACTTTTTCCTGAGAGAATTTCCAGCCAAATGCATTAGACACCAGTTTTCTTACTGGGATGGTGGTGTTAGGTTTGTGAGCTACTCTGCAGAAGGCTCAAGTTCAAAGCTCAGTTACTCACCAAACCACTTTCTGGTTGAGTGAATAAATTGCCAGGATGCATTTGTCTGGCCCATGACACACAAGATGCCATGCTCAAAAGATGATTATTATAGCCATTTCTTGCCAGGAATCTACATGAGACTTATAACACAAACTGACAAGACTGATTCAACCAATCAAAAACGCTAAGGTGAACAAGTTTCATACCCGTAGGTTGTAATTTAAGAGTGTTCCAGTTGAAGACATGGTCTGAAAGCCAAAGCCAACTTGGAAATCCTTGGGATACGGGAAACCTGTTGCACTCAGGCTCAGTGTTCCCTCCTTGGAGAAGGCTGCAGATCTGACAACCTGAAAGAGAGAAAATGCTGCTTTCAGTGATCTTCCTTTTAATCAGAAGAAATGGCAACACGAGACAACAGCTGACCCACTCAACATAATTGTGACCGACTCCAGTCAGAGCCAAGCAGAAGGCAAACCACAAGCAGCATTATTTCAGTACAAAACAGACTGAATTGCTTTCACCAGCATTCACTATGATTGAGAAACGCTAAAGGTAGTAGATGAGGCTTGTGTTCACCTCTGTCTCCTCTGGCTTCGAAAGTTTTCACATTTGGGGACACAAAATTGAGTACCTAAGGGACTGGTTTGTAACTACAGAGCTATGCGGATGAGCTACGTAACTGAAACTGTGGGAGTCAAAAGACAGAATATACCTGTGTCTTTTGGAACAAAACAAGTTTTAATACTTGAGAAGTTGTACAGATGTAGAGAATGAAGGTCAGATCCTCTGCACAGGGAGACAGTTTGCAAAGAAACTGCTCTGTGAAAGGTTTAGATGCCACAAAGGGAAAGCAAACAAGCACAAACTTTCAGTACAATACTGTAGTAAAAAGGGCAAAAGAGATCATGCACCATGTAAGCAGCAGTAGAGAGAATCAGAAAGATAGTTTTCATCTCTCCATGTAGCCTTGGTTAGGCCAGCACTGACATGTCACATTGTCCCATTTTAAAAAGAAAGTGGCAGAACTCAAGGGTGCACAGAAAATAATTAGGAAAGGATCAGATGAGCGGAGCAATAGGCTCTACAGTGAGAGTCTGGTGGAAGTAGTTGTTAAGATCATTCAAGAAAAAAGGTTGCGAGGTCATTTAATTAGAAGCATAAACACTTTGGCAAGAGGGAATATTTGAAATAGTATTAAGTAACTAAGTATTCCAGCCCAATCAATAAGAGCAACTGGAAGCCAACAAGGTCACATGGTAAATAGGAATTCTTAATTGTAAACAGTATTAAATAAGAGGGTGGACTATGTGCTGGAACAAGCTATCACAGTAGGGATGGTGTCTCATTTTTTCTGCATCTTCATACACAGCCCAGGTTCCTTTATTGCTGCTGCATGTTAACCAAATGTCATTCTTCAACTAATTAAAACATACTGGCCCAGGATTTACAGGAAAACCAGACTCTGTGAACTCCAGCAGTGGTTTTTATGGAACTTTTAAAATTACCTTCCAGTCATCTGAACATTTCTTGCTGACACCAAAACTCTCATCGAAAGTAACAGATGCAGTGCTCGGGTTTTTCACATTCTTCATGCAGCCTCGGAATGGAGGTGTGGATATGTTAAAGCTGGTTTGAGGGAGTGGAAGGAAAAGGAGTTCAGTAGTCTGGTAGTTCAAGGTACACACCACTATAGTGGCCGATAAATGGTGACAATATAAGAAATAGAAAAACAGAACAAGAGCAGTCTTTCTTGTATACACATGTTAAATGCAGTTCAAACCCAGCCTTCAGGATAACTCCAACAAAGATCTTGCCATTAGCCAAAAAAGCACAGATTATCATCATATATTATACACTTGGTTTTTTATGTCACGTAAGATACCTGATACAGAGTGTGAAAGAAATTGTTTAAGGAAAGAGTTTAGATGGAGTTTCCATACAAAGCCTATGCATGACAGTATCTTTTAACTCACCGTTCCCGTAGAAAAGGTGGAATTCCACCTAGGTAGTACTCAGTGAAATTGAAGACACGTATGCTGGCTTGAAGATTAGGGCTGACATATACAATATTCTTTTTTCGGTCAAACACCAAATTAACCTGAAATACATGAAAAATGAGAATTACTTTACTTGGCAGAAACAAAAATAATTTAGCAGACTAAAAGTACTCCCCATAGAGGAGGACCCAATCGTGGGTTTTTTCCTCTCCTCTTGTTTACTAGTGATTAAATCCAGGATAACTGCAGAAGTTCAAAGGTATACTTTCCAAAATTTGGGCATCTGGTCAAAGCAACTGCTTAAGGCAAATGTTTTACCATCCAAATATAAAGTGAGGTTTCATTTTTCTCAGAATGAGCGCCCTAAAAACACACCTCACCTAAGATTCAGGTACTGTCTTCTGTTTGCAGCTGAAGATTCAGAAGCTGCTGCTTGATAAAAAGACCAAATTATTCAGTTGGCTGGAGGTAATTTGACCCAGTAGGGCACAAAAATTCCTGCCAGCAGACCCTTCAACTTACACTATTTAGTTGGAAATCTATCAAGGTGAAAAGGGAGAATTAATCAATATGGAAATCAAAAGTTTTTAACAATGTCTTTACGATTTCACTATGGTAGTGCTACAAAACATCTGGACTGAAGCTAAGGAGACAAGCAACAAAAAGAAGACTAGAATAGTAATCCCTATAAAGATCAGCCCACCCTGAAAAAATAAACCCTTAGGTGGTGAAAACACTGATCTAAGTATTAAACTAATGTCAATGCAATGTACATAGTTCTCTTTATGTAAAGCACTGCTCTGACAAAATTGTTTTCTTTGGAGGTTTTACTCCTAAAACTGAACTTGTTCACAGTAAAGCATGACAAGATTAATTTTCACATGTGCAAACTAATCCCCAAAGACTAGATATCCTCATACAAAAAACAAAACTCCATGAGTATACATTACAACAGGGTATTTACTTTCAGTTAATTGGTATTTTTACAAATGATCACTCGGTTCTTTAAAATTACATACTTGTGTATATGTTCCATCATTTACAGTTGCTTTAGTTTCTATTTCTTTTGGAGGTTCAGAGTCAACTTTGTATCTAAGGACTGTACGACCATTTTTAATGAGTGCACTGATGAACTGATCCTGCAACAAAAAGACCACCAACACAATTAAACTGACACAATTTCATATATATTTATTTCAATGTTGTGAATGATTTTAATGAAGCTATCTAGTTTCTTCAAGAAGGCTTTTTTGGGAAAGGATAACACAAAGCGGACTAAAAGTTATACTAATCAATCATAATTACTTTAAATTATTATAAACAGATCTGGTATCAGCTCCAGGTATTCTCCAAATCTCTAAAGGACTTCATGTCATTTCAAGATGTCTATTGAAGTGGAAAAAACATCCAGAACATGTCACAGTAATTGCAAATATGCCTGTGACATTACTAGATAACTAGCATCACTGCCATTTTGAGCACTTTTACAGGGTTAAGTCACCATGTCCCTTCCTGTATTCTTCCTTACTCTGTTTCTACACAGATCTAAATTTGGGAAGAATGCACTTCCAAAACTGGAGGATTTCAGTATTTCAACATAGGTTTGATTTCAATTGCACTTCTCCTTTCCTGCCCCCAGTTCTGAATTCTCCGCATGGCCTAAGTGAGGAGCTATTTGGAATGATTTTTTTTTTTCTCTCAGCCTTGACAAATTGAGTATTCACTAGCTATTGTAGAATCACAGACTATCTCAGGTTGGAAGAGACCCATAAGGATGATTGAGTCCAACTCCCTGTTCCTTGCACAACTACCAAAACCTAGACCATATGATGTTAAACATACAGCAGAATCTATTAATTTTCCACACAGAAAAAGATAACACTTTAAAGAAATTACCTTACAGTTATTACTAAATCTAACATGCTCTTGAATAATCAAGATTTTTAAAGATTTCCCTCAACCACAAAACAGAAGCATTCTACACCTTACCTCATGTGCTGCAAAGAACACAATGCCTTCATCTGCAGTAGTCTCAATTGCCTGCTCGTACCGTACTCGGTTGGCACTTCTTTCTTTCGCTGTGACACGGGCATATCCAGTGCCCTCAAAATAGCTTTGGTCAGTCTCTTCTCTATACCTGTAGCAATTCAATGTCATAGGTGTGGATACATGAGAGCAAAAACTACTACCACATGGACTTACTGCTCTTATAATTTAAATAAAACTTAAGTTAAAGCATTTGGTGTAGGGCCAAATTCCAAACTAGTCCAAGGAGACAGAAAACCTTCCACTGGCTTCTATGAGATTCACATACAGTCTTTTGAAAGGAAATCATTATAGACTGACTTTTTTGAACTTAGTGTATTATTTACTTTACAAAGGAGCTGTATTCATTAGTCCACAAACTGTGTCTGGATTTTGTAACACTGAAATTTAAACAGACTGAGATTGCTAGAGATGTGAATCATGCCATCACTAAGGATTTTCTCTAATAAATGTAACAGTGACCAAGAGTTAGAAAAAAAAAAAAGCATCAGTTTAGCCACAGTGGTTATTCTTCTGGATGAGAATAAACAAGAATTCATAATGATAAGATCACAGAACTGTGAAACACTTCTATGTTTATATCATACCTTCTGCAAGGTTGCACTTCAGTGGTATTGAGATTAAATGTCCTCCTGAAGTTGTAAAGGCTGATGATATGCTCATTTAGGCTGCCTAATTCAATGCAGCCTTCATAATGAGGATAGTCAAGATTACGTGGAGGCTGCAAAATAATGTCATCGAGAACATTCCATCAATATCAGCTGATAAAATTTTACATTGACATCTAACTGCTAAGACTTGCTGGCAAATATTATTAAGACACAGAATATGACATTCTAAATATATTTTAAAAATATTATATACTTGTACATAATATCTAGACCATCCAATACCACTACACGAGTACTGCAGCACGATTTAAAGTGGAATTACATGGCTGGACTTGGAACAGTAATTAGAAGGGCTAAACAGGTTTCATGCTTTACTCAGCAAGTGAAGTATCATCATGTTCCCTTCTTAGAGCTTAGCATGCTGCAAGCCAGGCAGCCTCTGCAGGAAGTAGCATCTCCTTGCATCTCATCTATTCCTACTGACATGGATAAACTTTTACACATGCTTTGAAAGATTGCTAGTTCCAATCTTTACTTGTAAGAAAAACAGGATGATTAACATAAAATCTCTAAAACTCTATACCCTAAAATCTGGTGGGTATCCTCCAACATAAAAAACAACAGTGCTCGGATCAAGATCTAGGAGAGTGTCACTGCCTCCACTGCTTGCACTCATGGGGCTTTGAGGCTCTGGAGAAATTGATGTTGCGGCTCTGATGTAATTCAGCTTTGCATACTGGTAAATCCTAAAATCAGAAGAGACAGGCAGAATATCACATCACTGTAATAAAAGACGTTCTTAGCAGGTTTTTGAGAGGATTGTTGTGCACTCTGGATCTTATACCTTTCAAACTTAACTTGATCCATAACAGCTTCCTCAGTTGTGCTTTGAGTCACCAATGACTCCACTTTTATTTCTCCATCACTACCTCCCAGGTTATAGACACAAGTAAGGTGACTGTCTTTCAGAGCCATACCAATGTAGTCCTTGGAGGCCTAAAAATAGCAAAGCAAATATTAATTAATAAATTATTAATGTTAATGAAGGTAAAATACAGCAGCACTTCCTCAGAGACATCATTATACTGTGCATGAGTCATAAGAAATCCACCCACTTAAGGATGAGAATTAAAAATTACAAATGGTAATCTTATATGCTGCACTGATTCAATGAATATTGTTACAAATCAACTGAAAAGTCATGTGCGGCTTTTTTGTTGTTGTTGTAATGATAGTAGCTAAAATAATTTTCACATTTGTAAAATCTCCCAGCTAAAGCCATGAAAACATAGCACCATTACTAGCAATTAGACTCAACGTCTGCGAAATAAAAAAGATGTCAGAACAACACAACTGACTGGGAGCAGTTCAAAAAAACTCCTATTTTTTCAACATATCATATTTCAGAAGTAATAAAATGCTGTCAGAAGATATCCTGGTCAGTTATTCAGGGGATATAAATATGAAATCCAGTGTAGAATACCTTTAAACAGCTTTCTGTATATGTTTGAGATTCACTACAGATACAGCTGCTGTCAGATATTGAGACTTAAAATTTTATGTGGTTAAGAACTGCATGCAGGAGATTTTTAAAATGTTTGATGGTGATTGAGCAAGCCCAAACGCACAAGCACATCTTCATTATTCTGCATATTCAGAAGACAAAGAAATGAAGAGCCAAATAGCAAAATTTTAAGACTGAAATTACCACTTCTTATTAACAAACAGAGAAACTCACAGTGACTTATACTGAGAAAAGAGTCAAAGCTCTGAGGCAGGAGTCGGGTTGAATTTGTGCTGACTGCTGCAGAAACCATCAGTTCTGACAAGACTGTATGATGGTATCCAGGACAGACAAGTAATTTCCAAAGAAGCAAAACAGCAAAGCATCAAAGGGCAAAGCAGCCAGCCACCCAACAAGTTACTGTGCCAGTGAAGGAATGAACAAAACACTTCTACTGCCACATAACAGCATTAAAAAAGAAATAGGTCAACAGGAGCCATAAACTTCAGTCAAAATAGATCACTTCAAAACATGATGTCTGTTCTAAGAATCAGATACCAAAATATACCTACATCTTTATTACCCAAGTAGAGTACAAACTTATTTGATGCCCTTTCAGGGGTGTCAAATCTTTTCTTAGGTCTTTGGAGAAATAAAGAAAGTGAAGTATAGCCTTTTAGATCCTCAAGGTTGCTTGGAGGTCGAACCTCTACACCAGAGCTGCCATCGAACCTCATAGGAACAGCAACCTGTTAAGAAGAACAAAATTCAATACATTTTAATTATCTCTTGCTACTAATTCTACTTTCTTCACTGTTGTGTTTAATTGCAAAGCAACCTACTGCATATCCTAGTCATGTTTCAGCCATCAATTACAACAGGTTTGGACTCTGATCCTACCAGTAGAATTAGGAAACACACTGGGTAATACAGTAATATGTAGTATCAATTCTTACCACTTAACACAGCACTTCTTCATTCCAGACATCATTTAATTAACCCTTACTGTGCCTCTGTCAAGTAACTGTTATTTTTCAATACACAGACAGAGAAGGTTGTGCCCTGCAGCTCTACAGAGCAAACCTATGAATTATTTAGATGTCTACATACACATCCTGATGCTTCACCTACCTGGACTTGACTATCAATTGGGAATTTTAACACACCTCTGATGTTATAAAGACATGTTCTATTACAGCTATTTGCACCATGATCACCGATTTCCTTAGTTTATTGTAACTGTTGGTTATTTGCAATGATCTCAGGGATGCATCTTAGGGACCTGAGACCACACTATCCTTTCAGCAACTACAGCATTTGCTTAAATGCAGAAAGGGCAGTCTAGTAAGAAGGTGCTAGTAGCCAACTTCTAACATCTTAGAGCAGCTGGAGAAATGAGAGCACAGGGCTGTGTAACTTTTTTGGCAATGTCAACGCTCAAGTGGCCATGCATGGGTGGAGAGCCAGCCCTGTCTCCAAGCTGCAGAACCAACTCTATTCCTGCTGCCAAAGCCACCACAACGTACCTTGGAAGGCAGGAGGCTGTTGTACAAGTAAGTATTGCAGAGATAGACTGGGAAAATAAAGCAGCTGAACCAAACCAAACTAATGGGAGAAAGGTGTAGCAGGATGGTACTGCATCCATTCATTTTTATGTACAAATTACTAAACTTCACATCATCACAGTTACTTTCATTGCTGGGTAGTGATGTTGAATTATATTTATGTCTGGTCTTTCACACACATTTTAACAAAATGATTTAAAAAGAGAAAGAGGAACAAAACTACCGTTGTGTGTACAAAACACTGAGGTCAAGAATGATTGCAATGCTTATGACAGACCTTATTTGCAGCATCTCTTGCCTGCTGGATCAGCTCTCTTATGCGATTTAAGTTCTCAGAGATGTTGCTTATTGGCATAAGCTGTTGATTTATACTCTTGATCTTGCTGAAAAGGTCTGGAAGTTGGTTTGTCAAATTTTTTACTGCAATGAAAGAAAAAAAATCATTGATGCTAAAAAGGAGAAGGTAAACGATGCAAAAATGTGGTATCATTACACTGTTTTCACTAGTTCCACAATATTAGGAAGCTCTCACTAAAACTAGTAGTTTATACGGAGGCTATAGTTCTCCTGAAATTTGTGACCAAAGGTATTTGCAGAAGCAGTCAGAATCAGCACTTACTAATCTAAGAGATAAAGGCTCAGGAAGAAATATTAAATAGAACAGCAATGTGGTCTCTAACACTATTAACCAGTGACTGTGGATGCAAGGGGAGAATGAGGGTAAAGGACAGTAGACAGGGGTCAGGCTCACGTGCCTGAGTACCATCTCTGCTGCCACTGTCAGAGAGGGAATACTGGGGCAGGCAGACTGCTGGCCTGACTGAATAGGGCATGTCTTATGCTCTTACAAGGTTGCTATTCAGCACAATATAGTAGTGAGCCTTTTAGTATCTGGGCAGTTTTATTTCAGGAGAAAATATTATGAGAATTTCAACATCCCTTTTAACAGGAAATGATTTTTCACCTCCTGCAATTGCAAAAAAATCCCAAAATAACCCCAAAACCCCCCCACACCAAAAAAAAAAATCCACCCTGAAAGTATCTGCAGACTGCAACCCTATAAATCAGAAGGCTAATAAAATGAAATGCAGACCTATCATTTTTCTAGATATTACTTGTAAGCCAGTCTTGTAACTGCAGGGATGACTTACAGAACTCTGCAACAACATCGAGGATTAGTGCTTGTATTTATTTATTTAAAATGTTTTCCTCTCACTTGACTTTATCAGATAAATCTGCTGAAAAATGTAAAATGAAGTTGTTTGGGATTGTGACTGTCGCTTTTTTTGTATTCAGCGCAGGCTCTATGCAATCCATTTCACTTAATTTCAGCTAACAGACATCTAGCTTAAGCTAATTGTCTAGGTCCGTTCTCCAGCCAGTACAGTAGAAAATCACATAATCACGGAGTGGCTGAGGTTGGAAGGGATGTCTGGAGGTCATCTTGTCCAACCCTTGTGTTCAAGCAGGGCCATCTAGAGCCAGTTGCCCAGAATACTGTCAAAGACAGCTTTTGAATATTCCCAAGCATGGAGACTGTACAACCTGTCTGGGCAACCTTGTCTGCTCAGTCACCCTCATGGTAAAAGAAGTGTTTTGGGATGTTTAGAGGGAACTTCCTGTGTTTAAACCTTTTACCCTAAGAGCACATTGCTGGCTGATCTTCAACTTGGTGCCCACCAGCATCCCCTTCTACAAAGCTTCTTTCCAGCTTGGCCACCTGCTTAACATATACTGGTGCAGGAGTTTTTTTCTCCTCAGGTGCAGGACTTCTTCCTGTTGAACTTCATGAGGTTCCTCTCAGTCTGTTTCCACAACCTGTTGAGGTTTCTCTGGATGGCAGCATGATCCTGTGGTGTGACAGCCACTGCTTCCAGTTTTGAGTCATGAGCAAACTTGCCTAGGATACACTCTGCCCCTTACCCAGTTCATTAATGAAGATATTAAACAGGATTGGACCCAGTACCGAACCCTGGCATACCCTGGTAGTCACAGGTCCTTAGCAACCAGTCACGGCATCAGATTTTAACACATATCACAGTATGGCCTGAGTCACTTTCTGCTCTGTCTATTCCTTTCTCCTGGCAATAAAGGAATCTCAGAATACTCCCTTAGGCTATGTGCCTAACTATGAAATTACTAAAGCTTCCACTGCAAAACTGACTGTTCACCTAACAGTGATTTGGCAGATCCCACATAGCACCTGCAATACCTGAATTGTTTGCCTCCATCAGTGCTTTACTGAAACCAGCACTCTGTGTGCTTCCATAGGTACTCTTAATTTTTTCCACATCCGCTTGAATTGGGAGCAGCTCATCCAATACATTAGTTGTGACATCCTCAGCACTTTTTACCATGTTCTTTGCACTGCTGATGATGCTGTCGATGTCATCTGAAACACACAGAAATGCATGTGCAGGTTCTTACAGTAATAGATGAAAGACGCAAAGCAGAAGTGATCACTAAGTAACTGACCTCTGTTTATTCTGTTGAGATTATTTTGGACAGTGACAAGATCAATTTGCAGGGTATTCTTCTTTCCATCAGCAACATCAAGTCTTTGCTTTATGTCTTCAAGGTTTGGACCAATAGCTGCAAAACAGTGAATGGCTTGTGTGAATTTTAAATAAAAATAACACTGTTCTGTGGCACAAGTGGTGTTGCAGCACCAGCCTGCACTCTTACATAGTTTGTGTTGCCACTGAGCACTGAGTGCACTGTACAGCAAGAACAGGGCACAGGATTTCCTAGGCAGGAGCACTGCAAAGGCATATAGCATAGCAGAAGTAATGCTATCTACTTTCTTGCCCTTTTGCCATTGGAAATAACCATGATAAGATGTCCCACTGCAGCAGAACTACGTTCTCTTGGTTAAACAAGTGCTGTGAAGCTTTGCTGATCTGTGAAAATTTACAGTTCAATGAAAGTTTCTTATGCTGTGCCAACATTATTACTAAAACTTTCTTTCTTTCTTAGTACCTTGCAACGTCCTCTTAGTCTCCTGTGCTTGATTCAAGAGCGTACTACTCTCGGTTTTTAACCTTGCAGCTTTTCCTGATAGGTCTTCTCTCTTCACAGTCTGATAATAGAAGCATGGTACTGTGAGGTTGCTTGATAATTATATTAAAATTTAAAAAGTAGAAGAGGTAGCCAAATCTTATTAAGAAAGCCAAGTGTACAAGGGCAGAGATCTCATGTGAAGAACACCACCTTTAGCAATAATTATCGACTAATTTAAGCATAATACAACTTCGGTCTTTAGTAAACTTTAGACAGATTTTGGGGCATTAGGAAGAAATAACTAGCATACAGCCTCTGCTGAAGAGCTTGGGGGTATTAGTAGTGCAAAGTAACAGAATACCTGAAACTACCTTCAGTGATTACCAGGCTTGCCTTATAAGATCTCTTTATTTTTCACTGAAAGAACAGTCAGTATTCATATGGACAGTCTCATGAGAAAGGCAGTAACTGGCCTGTTTAGTGGTGAGTCAAGGCCTAATTCATGAACATGCAGAACAGCAACTCATCTAATGAGTCACAGACAAATAAAGCATGCCAAGACACAGGTCTTTGCTTTTGGAGCCTCTTCAAAGTTAAAGAAAATAAAAATCTAGTTGTAACAAGTTTACCATCCTATGGCCACTTACAGATACTTACCAATAAAGCTGAGTCAGCTGCTTTCCCAGCTTTGTTGGCTGCTTCCTCTGCTGCCTTGATGGCATTAATAATACTGTCATAGGCAGTAGAAGCTTCCACAGCACAGCCTACCAAGTCGTCCTTCCTGGCACTGTTCTTTATTCTGAGGAAACAGGGTGAAAAATGCAGCCTTCTACAAAGACTATGGACTTGGAGAAGTATTCTGAACAAACCTGAACTCTGTATTTTCCAAGTAATGTAAATACAGAAAATGTTTTTCAGTTAGATCTGTAACTTTATTCTGCAAAAATATCAAACTTGGAGGCAGACCAATATGAAAAGATTCTTCAGAAGACAGGATAAGTTCAGGCATATGGAAAAGCACAACTGTGGGTCTCCAAAGCAGCCTTTAAATGAGTAAGATAGAGAAAATTCTCCAAAGTACATGGTCAATAAGGCACCATGATCACAGCCCTCAAACACAATTTGGTTAAGAGGAATTCACAAAACCTGTAGATTCCAGATCATCTCTGTCCGTTCCAACATCTTAATGAAGCACAAAGACAGAGCAACTACAAGACTGTTTGTGTTTTCCCCAGGAAGTAGTAGAGCAACTCAGAAACAAAAGACAAAATCTCTTCTACCCATTACCCATAAGCTCTAAAATTGTCCAGTATCAGCTGCCTTGTATTTGTAAGAACAGTGTCCTCTCAGTTGAAAAAAAATAACACTGAAAACTGAAAAAAAAAGAAAGAAAAAAAAAGAAAGAGTGGGTGTTTTAACCAAGTGAGTTAGGTATTTTGGAACTTAAGTTTCTAGTTAAGTTCTAGTTTAAGACTTTCTAGTTGGTGCAACGACAAAATGCAAATAATTTGCAAAGGAAAAAATAAATCAGGAATTCTCCCCCTTTTTTTTTTTTTTCATTTTGTTCTGATTTACCACAGAAGGCCTTCAAAAACTCTCTCATAATTCCAACAAAAGGTAGAAAAAAGGAGAAGGAAACACTTTATTCCTATCAAGTTTATCGTATTTTTGCTTTTCTAGAAGATTCCTTGAAGGATGAGAAAACTGTAGGAAGTCTTTTCCTGCTAAGCAGGTGTGTGAGTACTGCCAAGACCATGTTTCCTCCAATTATTTACCTCAATTCACTGATATCATAAAAGCATCCCTGAGTACAAGTACCAATATAACTCTACAAAAAAGATATGTTAAACATCTTCCCATTCTGTACACGAGGAATTTCTCATGTTAGCAAGATGTTAATGAAGTGTTAGTACAGTAGTATAAAACAGTATTATGGGAATTCGCACTTCTGGGGGGAAAAATCCAGAAAAATACAGGAAGATCATCTCTGTGGAGAAAAAAGAAAACTTCTGTACATCATGAAGAAACAGAAATAGAGCAACCTAATTTCTCTCTAACTTTGCAAACGGTTATTAAAGCAAGTGAAGTTACAGACAGACCACTACAACCGTGGATGTTTTGTATGGAAATTACTCATTTATAAGAATGGCAACATACTCTTCCAGTTGTTTTGCCAAGTCCTGTAAAGATTTGGCATGTTCCTCGGCCCTCACTACCAATGGCTCTTTGCTTGCTGATGAGAGATTTGTCAGTTTTTCATTCATATCCTTCCTTGCTCCATCCAGCTGAGCAGCCAGGTTTTCATATTCCTATGGATTTATAAAGATAACATTTTATTTGCATTCTCACAGGTTTGATTTTGTTCTTATCTACTTAAGTACTACATATACGTCTGAGGAGACCAAGGGGAAAAACATTACGTTACAACTTACTCTGCAGGTTATTGGAAACAACTGCCAGTCATTACATTATGCTCCCAGACCCATTACCTAAAAATTGAGTCAAATCAAAGACCCTTCTAGCCCAGTATTCTGCCTCCAACAGTGGCTAAAGGCAATTGACTAGAAAGAAATACAAGAATAGCCCGATTGCTTATGGTATTTCTCACAGATGTTCTCTCATATTCTGACATCTGCAGCTCAGTGTCTTCCTCAGACTCATCACAACCCCCAACAACCTTCCCTTACAGAAACCTGTGCAGGCAGACTCCATTTGAATCCAGGGTGGGCTGTGAGATCCTTTCTTTCTTGTAAGGTTCAGACAAGCCCCATCTCCTAGCTTTGCTACGTATTATAGTGACAGCAAGATAATGGGGTTTTTAACCCTGTCATAAAAAATTTTACTATACCTCTTTGCTCTTTTGCAATAATCCAAGTACACTGTTAGCTTGAGTCAGGGAAGATCGAGCAGAGCTCAGAACATTCAAGATACCATTCTGTTGTACATCGATCTCCTCAATCCGTTTCTGAAGGAAAATGAAAAGTGGAATAACGTGATTGGGTTAAAAATAAGGGGCAGGAAAAACTGTAGTTACTTAATCTAGCTGGAAGTAGGATTTACCAATGGTACTGCCACTGTGTTAATCAAATTCCTCTAATATTTAAGGAATAATGCAATCCTACCCATTAGAAGAGAAAACTCAGGAGTCTGCACTGGTGCCATATACAGCAAGGCAGCAGACGACAGTAGTTTAGTTACTAGCAGTTCAGGTAAAAGCAATATGGGTCAGCTGCAATGAACTGTCAGGAGAGACTGTCTGAATGTCTGATCTCTCAAACCTGCAAACTTCAAACTTGGAAACTTTAGAAAAGCTCCCTGATGACTACCCTGATCTTTAGTGTTCTTTGAAAAATGAAAATAAAATGACTACACCAGCCCCTCATCTTATCTTCTTGGAAGCTCTGAGGGGATTGAAGCTCCTTGGTCTCCGGCAGCACTGTGACAATCCACAGCATACCTCTAGGGTAGTGGAACTCCACAAACACAGCCAGACAAGTGGTGCTGCAGGGAAGGATGTGTTATCTCTCTTCAGTTGGGCTACTACCACTGTATCGTGTCAAATCTCTCTACCACAGAAGTGTATCAGGAGATGTAAGACCTGTACATACACATCCTTCTCTTAAAATAAACAACTATGCATACTTATAAGACACACCATAATGTCCAGTCCATGAACACAAAGGTACCATTAATATTGAAATGGACAGTTGAATAAAGAAATTCTTTTGTTCAGCAAATTATACAGACATGAATGTGCTAAACCAGTGATGTATTTCAATAAAATCACAATTAAAAGAATGAGTGCTGCAGCACACACTTATTTCTTGTGCTACTTTACCAGGTCTAAAAATCAAATACTGCTTAGGANACAGATGTTCTCTCATATTCTGACATCTGCAGCTCAGTGTCTTCCTCAGACTCATCACAACCCCCAACAACCTTCCCTTACAGAAACCTGTGCAGGCAGACTCCATTTGAATCCAGGGTGGGCCGTGAGATCCTTTCTTTCTTGTAAGGTTCAGACAAGCCCCATCTCCTAGCTTTGCTACGTATTATAGTGACAGCAAGATAATGGGGTTTTTAACCCTGTCATAAAAAATTTTACTATACCTCTTTGCTCTTTTGCAATAATCCAAGTACACTGTTAGCTTGAGTCAGGGAAGATCGAGCAGAGCTCAGAACATTCAAGATACCATTCTGTTGTACATCGATCTCCTCAATCCGTTTCTGAAGGAAAAGTGGAATAACGTGATTGGGTTAAAAATAAGGGGCAGGAAAAACTGTAGTTACTTAATCTAGCTGGAAGTAGGATTTACCAATGGTACTGCCACTGTGTTAATCAAATTCCTCTAATATTTAAGGAATAATGCAATCCTACCCATTAGAAGAGAAAACTCAGGAGTCTGCACTGGTGCCATATACAGCAAGGCAGCAGACGACAGTAGTTTAGTTACTAGCAGTTCAGGTAAAAGCAATATGGGTCAGCTGCAATGAACTGTCAGGAGAGACTGTCTGAATGTCTGATCTCTCAAACCTGCAAACTTCAAACTTGGAAACTTTAGAAAAGCTCCCTGATGACTACCCTGATCTTTAGTGTTCTTTGAAAAATGAAAATAAAATGACTACACCAGCCCCTCATCTTATCTTCTTGGAAGCTCTGAGGGGATTGAAGCTCCTTGGTCTCCGGCAGCACTGTGACAATCCACAGCATACCTCTAGGGTAGTGGAACTCCACAAACACAGCCAGACAAGTGGTGCTGCAGGGAAGGATGTGTTATCTCTCTTCAGTTGGGCTACTACCACTGTATCGTGTCAAATCTCTCTACCACAGAAGTGTATCAGGAGATGTAAGACCTGTACATACACATCCTTCTCTTAAAATAAACAACTATGCATACTTATAAGACACACCATAATGTCCAGTCCATGAACACAAAGGTACCATTAATATTGAAATGGACAGTTGAATAAAGAAATTCTTTTGTTCAGCAAATTATACAGACATGAATGTGCTAAACCAGTGATGTATTTCAATAAAATCACAATTAAAAGAATGAGTGCTGCAGCACACACTTATTTCTTGTGCTACTTTACCAGGTCTAAAAATCAAATACTGCTTAGGAATGACAGCTGTTTCCTGTCATGTTTCTGATGCGACTCAAAAGCAGTTCTGCAGAACATTAATCCCAAATAATTTAACAGTATTGTCCACATTTGTGTTCCCATCTTTCATGGCTGTTAAAGCCAAACACTTTAAAGCACTTAGTACAAAAAGGCCACCAGCATCAGGAATTTGATCAGGAACAGGAAACAAAAACACTAGTGGTAGCTGAAGCACAAGAGACTCTTCCTCGCTGCTCTTATCAGAGCTATGTCTTGGTCATGCTGTCCTGGTCACACAAAGAGGCCAAAAGTGGGAGTAAGACTATGTTTTAACCTGTTCATACACACATCAAATGAAGGAAAGAGACCCTGGAGAAAGTCTGAAGAATTAGTGCTGCTTTGCTTCGTAAAATCAAATGCAGAAACGAAAAGCCCGTCTTATCTCTGGAGTTTTAACTTTCTTCTCCAGAAGCCAAACATTACCTTAATATCTTCCAAGAGAACTCCATTATCTCTGTTTAAGTTTTCAGCCTGCTTGATTTGTCCCGTTGCATCATTCAGAGCTTCACGAAGGTCAGTGATTTTGGATTCATATTCATTCAGTGAATCCCTCACAACTTTAATAAGCCCATGGTTTTCTTGGTGGTACTTTTGTAGTTCATTCTTAATACGTGTCAGTACTGCAGTATCAGGACCAAAATGCAAAGTTTTGTTCAGAGAAAAAGAGAAGCAGAACAAACTTCCTTCAAAAGGGCTTGACATTTAGGATTAGAACGCTGTGCCTGTGTGTACTGAGTATTTGTTGCAGTGCTAATCTCAGTGTAGCAGAGATACTCTTCAGCCTCCTACTGGATCAACTCTGCTCACTAGTTTGTTGCTGCAGACACAGAGCACACATAAACATTTTCTAAATTACCTAAAGATGAGGCTGATCAGTAAATACTGAATGACTTTTTTTTTTTTGACTATTTCATCCACAGTTTCATCTACAACTGTGCTAGTCATCAAATCCTCCTCTGTAATCAATTGAGGCACATCTAATCTCAGAGAATGTCAGAACACAGAAGAGGTCAAATTTATCTCTTAGGACTGCTATTTCACCACCGCCAAAACAGGATACAGACAAGTTTCTCAGAGGCAGGCATCAAAGTTGGGGGAAATTAACTATCACTCGTAAAATGTCTTTCATGTTCCTCAACTATGTCCCCAATTAGGAGATAAGCCTGTGATGTTGCTGTTCTTCCTCTCAGGTCTGGAATGAAGTTCCTGAACGTCCCAGAGAACGTCCCATATGCAGAGAACACAAAAGGGAGTAGAACTAGTGCAACTAGAACTTCTGAATTTCCTCATCCTTGTATGATCTGACCCTTGAACTACTCTAGCAGCTTCTGAAAATCTGTTGTTAAATTAAACCTGTAATTTCTCTAAAATAGCTGTATGTACCACAACCTACATATTATAATACATGGAAGTGTTGCATAGGTGTATTAGATTGGCTAAATCTTTATTTTAGAGATTATCTAGTTACAAAGAAAAGGTCTACTGGGTTTCTTCCCCAATGCAACTCAGTTTCGTCCATAAAACACTAAAAATGCTTTCAAATCCCCTCCAGAACTACCACTTTTCTGTTAATTAACAACCATTAACAATTAACTAACAATTCACTCCAAAAGGTCCCTCCCTGAACTTCTTCCCAAACAATCAATAATGCTTCAGTTTTAAGACTGATCTTTCCAGAGAGTAAGAAACTGAAAGAACAAGCACTTACACCGCTGAGCTTCTGTTCGCTCCTTCTCTGCCTCAGCTTGAAGTTGGCTGAAGTTGCGGTTTCGCATCTCCTTCATCATGCGTTGAGCTTCTGCCAGCTCTTCAGAGGCATCTCCCAAGGGCAAGTTGTTACCTTCCGCGTTTGTACCAGCTATTTGTTCCAGGAGCACTGGAAAAAAGCATTGCCAAAGTCAAAGATAGCATATGCTTAAGCCTATTCAAAAGACACAAATTACAGGGCTAAAATAGGCAGGCCTGTTCCTGAATTCCTTAAAGACCCATTTTGCATTAGTTCTATTAAGATGAAAAGTATACCATGTCACACAACCAGAGCTAGTAAGATGGCACTGAGCTTGAAATTTGTCCCAAATGATCAATTTCATAGCAATAATTTTAAGATTCTAACTTTCAAGAGCCTATGATAGCAATCCAGAATAAAGTTAGGCTTAAGTCAGGATAGTCAATTTGTTGTTCTAAATGTCCCTGTGGCGAAGCTTCTCTGTCCCTATTCACTTCATAGGGAAGGGTGTTTCCTAAACTAACATTATATATTAGATTTCTAATAGGAAGAGTGAATTCCATATCAATGACTAAGTTCTGACTTACAAAGTTGTTTTCTAAGAACTCTCTCATGCTTAATTAAGAATATTGTAAAACAAATGGAAAATATTCCATAAAACAAAATCATCTTACGGAGTTAGAAACTATGTTTTACCTTGTATATTGTTGACAACTATTTGTATTCGTGAAACCAAATCCTTTCCTTTCTGATGAGTTTGACCAAAATTATTAAATAGCCTCTCAGCTGTTTTGTAGTTCATTTCAACCTAGCAAGGAAAAGAAATTATTAAAAACATCTGGATACATCATGCTAATTCATAGTCAGGAGATACGTATTTTTAAATTGATTTGCTAAGTCACCTTTTCCTGGAGAGCATTTACATCGTGATTTAGTTTAGTGAACTCTGTCTCCAGCTCATCTACCTTTGAACCTTGATTATGAACAACAGAACGGTAGTTGTTCAGTAAGACCTGAAAAGAAAGGAAAAAAACAATCCAATAGATCACCCACACACTGGAGTAAAAAAGTAACACATTCACTTGGTTAGACCTTTATCCAATGCAAATAAAAGCACCATTACTGACTTGAAAACTGACTAATTGCCTCCTAAAATCTGTTTTTATTATCTGTGAGTACAGTAACTGCTATTCCAACCAAAGAACATTTTTTTTTAAAATTAATTTTGGTAATGGCAACTGGAATGTTGGGGTTTTTCAGTAATGCAGAGACATGAAGCTCTTGAAGAAAAAAGAGCTAGTGAGGAACCTCAGAGATACAACTTTCAAGGTGAGTAGACCAAAGAAAAAGCAGAGATACCAATTCTGTTTCAGAGCATGACATGGAAATCACAGATATCTTCTAACAAGTGAAGCCCAGTGCTTCCAGCATCTGATAGTTGAAATGAAATGTTGATGTATGTCCCCTTGCAAACCTACAAAACCTAAGTTCCGAGGTTCACTTCTTACCCGCTTAGACTGAAATCCACCTTTCTGTTTCTGTGTGCCTACCTTTAAGTCTTTGACGCGTGTTTCCAGATGTCTCATCTGCTCCAGCGTGTGGCTACTTGCATCAACATTTTGCAGCTGAGACTTAATGAGCTGAAGCTCGTCACCTATTGTGCTCAAATCCTTCAGCAGTGTAATCACACAGCTATCACAAGCTGGAGGGAGCACAAGCAATGGAAATCAATACATATCATTGATATTTGACAGAACATTTCATTGAGCACATTAATAAGTGAGGTGCAATGGAAATGCTGTGAAGGTTGTCATCTGGTGCTGCCTGAAGAACAAAGGCAACGATAAAGCCAACGGTATTAAGGGAAGTGACCAAAAGCCAGAAGTAAGGAGGAGACTCCACCTACATCTAACCAGTCAACCACCTCTTTAGTAATTTTTCCAAGTGTTTGGTTGAATGTTTGCTTTTAAAACATTCATTACAGGATACCTCCAGTCCTTTTTAAACGCTTTCACCCTTAAAACAGTCATCAATATGTATCCAAAACCAATTAAAAGTAATCCAATTGCAGTTCTATTTTATTACTTACAGTCACAATCTTCATTGGGATCCACATCTTTTGGTTCATTATTGAAACATTCTGAAATCACAACATTGTCATTAGTACCAAAGTTTTCCTGTGGAAATACTATTTCATTTTTGCCCTCACTTTTCATGGTTGGTAGCCATTAAAACACAGTGCTGCCCTTCCATAAATCTATACCCACTGTCAATGATCTGAAAGGCCCAGATTTGAGAATGTCAAAACATTCAGCTCCTACCTATGCCTTGCTGAAGGCAACACATTTTTCATCCCTCAAAGGAAACTTACTCTAATTCCCTAATATACACTACTTGGGTAGCAGCAGAAGGCCTTCCCAAATCAAGTGTGCAGAAGGTACTGCTAGAATTGGCCTAGAACAACATCAGGGGGATTGGAGCCAAGACAGAGTTCAAGAAGGACTTGGATAACACTCTTAGGCACATGGTGTGATTGCTGGGGCTGTCCTCTGCAGGGCCAGGAGCTGGATATCAATGATCCTTGTGGGTCCCTTCTAACTCATGATATTCTGTTATTCTAGGACTACATTGCTAAAGCATTTTACTCAGGACATAGCTTCAAACTTCTTTACCTCCATTAGTATCCATGTTCAAACCACAGATTCTGATTCTCCAAAGAATGTCTTACCCACAAGGAACTGAAAAATATTTACGGATTTCCTTCATACCTGTCACAGCTTTCAAGACTAAGACACTAATCAAGCTTGAGAGAAATCCACAGTGTATGCGTGGAAGGAGGCACTGTAGGGAAACCAAGGCATGGAGCTGGACCATAGATAGAGGTGGTATATAACAAACACTGCCCTCAGACTTTCCAATAAGCCAGGACAAGTGACTGCTGTGTTCTTCTGTTTTGTCTGTTTGTTTTACAAACCCTGTTATAAGAAGCTTAATGCTCTACAGGTGCATGGGGAATTGTAACATCCTGTGATTCTAACTTGTAGAAAGAAGGAAAGGAAGTAGCTCCTAAAAATGCCATTATATAGATGACAGGAATCTTACCTGTCTTGATGCCCAAGTCCTTTTTACAGGCTTGGTCTTACTGCCAAACTATCATCTCCTCTTAAAAATTAGAAGAGTTGTGCATGTTGGTCAGAGCCTCAACTTTATGGTCTTGGCGGTCTTTTCCAACCCTAATCATTCTATGTCTTTTACTGTGCAGGAAAAGGATGCACTTGGTATAGGCTGTGGCTGTCAACAGTCAAGAACAGCTTGCAACTGTGAGAGGGTACAATGACAAAACTGGACCTGAACTTTAACTGCAGCATGAAACAGCCTGGAACAAACTGCCCAGATGTGCCATTTCCTTTGGCACTTGCACATTAAGTCATCAGGAAGTCAAATGGGATTGATAGTGACTGTTTCTGCCAAAAGGATTCAAGGCATAAAGAATATATGTGAGTGGATGAAGGAAATTATTTTGAAATAAAAATACCCATGCAATTCTGCTGTTGTGTGATTCAGCTAACACCAGGCACATTCCAGCTGTCACTGCAAAGCACCAATTAAATAAAACTATTATTACAGCTTGTGCACAAACATCAGCCAAGAAATAGTGAAGTGCTGGCCAAGCGCTGAACATCACACAAAAGAAACCTGCTAGAACATGCTGTGCTGATGATCACAGAGGGTTTTATTCCTAATAGATAGGAGAGAGTTAATCAGAATGCATAGTTGGAAATAAAAACTGACTCGCTGAATTTTGCCCTACGGATTAGTTTGTCCCAACAAACTCTGGCTTCCAAAAGAATGATAAAACATCAAACACTTAGTTGGATCTGTTCCATACAAGGTATAAATATAATAGAGACATACTACTTTAATGATGAAATGTGAAATGAGAGCTAGCTATTGAAAAATTGCACCAGCTGCCAAGAGCGTATCACTTGCTGGTTTTCTAATTGCTATGGCCAAAGAAAGATAATGTGATCCTTGAAGTTACTAGATGGCAGCATAAACAGCAATGCAGAGAAATTAAGCACATATTTAAAGGAGAAATATTTTGCGTTATTACTTGGAATCTTCACTAACATATGAGGAGAAAAATCTTTCTACAGGGAAAGAAAGTGAAGTTTTATTGGGAAATGAAAATATGGGAGAATCAAGGTCATTTCAGGAGCAGTGGCCTATCTGTTTCTGAATAGAAAGGAGTATCCCAAGGGACTGAGGTGAATTGAGGTAAAGGCAATCTGAGGAATGTAGGATTGGACCCTTTACTTCAGAATTGTAATAGATAAAGCAAACATATTTCCATGGCATTATTTAAGAGCTTACTAGTAGCGAAGTACATGTGTGACTGATTCCGGGAAAATCATGGATGTCTTAGCTAGCAGAGCAGTGTGAAGCAAGATTTATAAAAGAGCCTCCTGAGGCCAGGTTCTAACTTCCACTATAAATGCAGTTACCTTGGATGCCTAAGAAGGAAGTGCCTGATTCAGACTCTGAAGATGATACTGATCTGTGCCAAATACATATTAACAAGGCATATTGAGAATGCTCAGTTTCATCAGTCCATTAACACAGACGGGCATGGTATAATTCAACCATTTCAGGACCAGAACCATGATGCATTTAAAAATACAGCCATGAAACAAACAAAAAAACCAAAACCAAAAAAAATCACAAACAAACAAAAAATTGGTAGTATTTATGAAGGCAAAGGCTTACAAGGGTAAACTTGATGAGTCAGGACAGCCCTTCTATTACCGTGGTGTTATGTTTCAGGAAATCTTACATTTTGTGAAAAATTATCTACATTTCTTTTAAGTATAGATCTTTCCTTCAGTTCAGCTTATCCAAATACGTTCCTTCTTTGCTTCTAAAGAGAAAACAACGCTCTCCCCCATGTTCACAGGCCCTTACATACCTCCAGTCAGGTGGTCACAGCTAGCCAGCTGCCCATTATTATTACAGTTACATTTCTGACAGTAGCCTCCATATTGTTGAGGGTTTCCAAAATATCCTGGAGCACAGCTAGATAAAGAGATACAAGTAATTTTTATTAAATATTTGAAGATACTTTTGTTAAACGTACTTCCCCCTTGAGAAAAAAAGCCAGTCATTCCCCTGAATAAACATTGAAGAACTTTTGATTTCACATCTTGACTTAAACAGAAAGGATATATTTTTGGTGTGCAGTAGCCTCTGTACTACGCTAAAAATACCTTTGCAACTGCTGCAGAATTTTTTTCTAAAAATAAAAACTCCCACAATGCTGTTATAGGAACAATTCACTTAAACTGAAAAAATACAATGCACACAGATACATACAAGGAATTGACAAGGCTCAACCCAGCAAACCATACCATTCTCGTCTGTGATCCCATCGGAAAACATGTATTAAGGAGGATCACAATACATGCACAGCTGAGGATTCAAACAGCAATGGCACTGAATGAAATCATCACCCTTCTGGCTGGGTGATACCTTCTCTTGCCACCTATCAGCAAAGCAGGCTATATGAGTGATCTCTAAATGTTTTCTAGGTAAAATATATTGTCCAGACAGGCTAGCTAATATTCACAGAAGTCACTCTGTTTTATGACCTATAAGGGTGGCAATTTGGGATCAAAGGGTCATGATGAGCAGCTGAGGTATAGCTATATCTAGAAGAGAAAGTCTCTATAACCTGTAGATTAGATGTCAAAGTAACAACCTCAAAGCACAAGACAGTGTCCTCTTGAGGTCCTGTTTTCAGATAAGACATCATCAATTATTGGCCTCAAGCTTCTAAAGCAGACAACACCACTCCATTACACTTAAGTTTTCCCTGGATTTGAAACTCAGTGAAATTGGTTCATCTGCCTGCCTCAAACTGCCATGCTGTTCCTTTTTGGCAGCCAAGTTGTTGCAATGTTCCAGCAAAGAGATGGTTTCAGCCTGGTGTGTGTATGCTCCAGCCGTGGAGCACATCAGAATGATTTGGGATGAAGGGTGTGGTGCTACATGTTACGTGGTCGCTGCTGGATAATTAAGATCAATGAAGCACCATCATGTACACCGGTGGAAAGGGAAGACGTTTTTAACTTGAAAAGGGATGAAATAAGTAGGAGTCATTATTACCAGAGTGCAGCATAAGGCAAGCCATAAGGGCACTTAAGCAAAGAGACTGACACTTCTCTTTTAGTAAAAATTGTGTAGTCACTAGTCTGTGGAGCATTTTTTTACATGTCTTGAAGGAGTGTTGGGTTTATTACTGGAGTTATACTAGAGCACCACTCTTTAGCAGTTATTCATATAAATATACAAGCTATATATGCAATATATAAATATATAAGCTACTCCTCAGGCTTGTGCATACTATGTCCATATATATTACCCAGTACAGACACATATTACCAAATATTACCATATGTCCATATATATTACCCAATACAGACACACTTCCTTTTACAGTGCCTCTCAAAAACCTTGGGTTTGAGAAACAAGTCACTCACCGTTCACAACGAACTCCAGTATAACCTTCTTTGCAGAGACACTGAATTTCTTCACCATTTGCCACACAGCCAGTTGCAAATCTTTGAGAAGAA
This sequence comes from Formicarius rufipectus, assembly GCA_013399695.1. Taxonomy (NCBI): domain Eukaryota; kingdom Metazoa; phylum Chordata; class Aves; order Passeriformes; family Formicariidae; genus Formicarius; species Formicarius rufipectus. The sequence continues at coordinate 210,996 of VXAU01002548.1, forward strand.
AATATTACTGTGAGCACATCATCAAATAGGTTTTACACTCTTGAGGTTCAGTTTAATGACTTTCAGATTAAAAAGTATTTATACCACCAAATTACTTCTCAGCCAATTTAATTGCCTCTAGATAATCTGTGACTGATTCTTTGAAGCTTCATAATTTTTTGTGTAAATTATTTCTGTTGACTAAAAAATAATCCTTTACTGACCCTGTGGACTGAGCATTAATAGTTCACTACCCAAATGAATGCCTAAAATAAACCTTAATAGCAATGTTGTAATACAAAGTCTGGGTAGCTATTTTATCTTACTAGGCAAGAATCAATAGCCTGTGCTAGGCAACATTTCCTCCTGTTTTGTATAGCTTTTCTTCCTTTTTAATGGAATAGAGGATATTTTTAGGTAGCTAACATTGTTTAGGGTATTTTTAACCAAAACTGAGTGGAGTTGTGTACCACTTTTTGAATCTCTAGGGTATATCTGGTTAACACAATGAACATTTTTCTCTGCTCTTTCTAGTAGACTTGCCTAGATTCAAACTTCACTTGGAGAGAAACCATTTTTTTAACCCATGTTTAGGTGAAGCGTGGTGGGCCATGTTTGCTATTTTCATTTTCTAATCTATGAACACTTGGATAAAGCAAGTCTGTGTATCAAAGACAAATGTCTGCACAAAGAATTACCTATAATTTGACCAGATGGCAAACTGTCAACTCCAATAAAGCCAAGTGGGGTGCAATTCCTACATCAGGAATGCTATTCACCATGCAATAATGTGCAACTATGAAACTGCACAGGTTTATGGTCTCCTAGGTATTACACCACTCTTAAAGCAAATGATGACTGAAAACATGTTTAGTCAACCTCAGGCAAGCACCTGCAAAAGAGGCTGTCATAACTAGATCTATCAGAGAGTTCTCTCATAAATTAACAAGCTGTCTACTGTCTGATAGTGTAAATCTCTTATTTAAGGTTACTTGGTATTTGCTAATGCACGTGGCAAATACTGTGTGGTGCCTTTAGTAATTTATAGCTTAATTTTTAAAAAAAAAATACTTGGTTTTATTTAACACATATCAAAACTGACCAGTGATGACAAGGTGCCTAAACATATAATGCATTTAAAATGCAATATACTGCCCAATTTCAAAAGCCTGACAACCTTAGCAGATCCAAGAAAGTTTCACTTCTTTAGCTTAGTATGCTTGCATTTCCAACAAAGCTTCCATGTGAAGAGCAACACTCTTTCAGAGCTCTAAATATACACTGAAGAGTTTGAATTTTTTTTATTTTTTTTTTTGCATCTTACTAATTTTTCTGAATTCATATAAAAGGCTTATTTCACTGTTGCTGCTTATGTCCTAGCCAGAGTAATGATGTTAAACATCTAGAATTTCAGTAAAGAAGAAAGATCCTGGATATGCCCAATAAGGGGAAAGACTTCCTACCTACATTTCTCATTATGAAGATGTTACTGGTGGTTTTGTACATAAGCCCACTACAACTGCCTGGGGCTCCCCTAGACTGCGAGCAAGGTGCCTTTGAAGCTCAGAGCAGACTGATGCAATGTTCCACAGAGCTCATAAAGTGAAAGTTCGGGGTCTGAGTGAGAATTAGAATACTCAGCATGTCAAAAGAGGCAATGCTGTGAAACAGACCATCAGGTTACTGCTGGTGGAATGCGTCTCAAGTGGGTCTGGTCCCACACTATGTTGGGCAATCTCAGAACACAGATGATTATCATCTGCCTACGGCAGCAGAGTTTGAGCTTAGGTTTTTGGGTTCCCCCCCCCGCTATCCTGCTTGACTTCTTATAGGCTTTTACTGTACCTGTTTGTATAGGGGCAAGGGCACATCCGGCAGGAACCTTGAGTGGCGTCTCCAAAATAACCATTTTTACAGCGCTCACATTTCTCCCCAGCAGTATTATATTCACAGTTCTTGAAAAGGAAACAAGCAAGACAGTTAGCAGTGCTTTACCACTCAGTATGGCTTCACTATTATTTAAAAAAAATACAGCTAATCTACTCAGAGGATACTTTCTTTCCCTTCCACACAATCAAGCATTTATTGCTTAAACTGTCTTCACAGCCAAGACAGAACAGTTTTCAGTCAATTTTCTAACTGTAGAAAGCACAATTTCCACCCTATTGTGGAAAAGCAACAGACAAATAAGCCAAATTAAACATATTTTTAAAGAAATTCAATCAGCTGCATAATTAGTTAAGGGACATTCCATTAATGCACTCTCTATGCCTTGATATTCCAATTAAAAATCACTATGTTTAAATTTTGCATCTTAACACTAATTAGAAGGCAGATATAATGTAAAAGCATGCAATTAATTGAGCTCAAATACATTCTTTAAAAAATCCCATTAATTTAATACAAAAATTGTTTCTCTCAGAAGATTCGGATCAGAATTGAGTTTCATGTAGTTTCTCCAGTGCATGTGTTACTTGTATTTATCTGGGGTAACTGGAGTAATGGAAAGCAAAGGCTAGGAATACAATCAAAACTGATGCACCTGAGCTACTTTTTCCATTACAAAACTGTTGGGGATTACATCTTGTTTTAGAAACATTCTTGATTCTAGTGCTGTCTAATTGTCACACATTTATACTTTGTTAGGACAGAATGAGCAAGTTGCTTTTGCATTACCTTAAACAATGCTAATTTAAAATAGAAGTTTTTCAAACACAAAAGCAGCATAAAAATACATAAGCAGCCACAAAAATTCGAAGTGACCAACACTCAAGAGGCATTCACACCCCCAAGTTCTACAGCTCCTTGTCTTCAGTGTGCAACAGACTGATCCAATGTCCCACAGAGCTGAGGGTGTACTAATAAAGTAAAAGGCAGAAAAAAGAAAGGGGGAAATTGGCCGGAAACAGTTACTGAGCAAACTACGCTTCCATTTCAGGGACCTTGATGGTTCAGGGCTTTAAGATCCTACTACCAAGATTGGCAATAGAGGGGCATTTTTCCCCACAAATGAAAAATGTTCTCTCTCTTCCATCTCCTCTTACACTCCATTCTCCTTCACATTTCTTCATACACAGATTCCCTTAACCACACCAACAACCCTTCCCTCAGCCTGGGTAGTAACCTCTAATTTGCTTTCATTTTGGTTAAAGAACTAAATTTGTGGCTCACTTATGAGAGGTTCTGGGAAGGAAAGGAAAAGCTCCAGTACACATATGAGACATTTAACATGAAATTAAACAATGAGTAACAATAAGACACTATGCTTGCAAAAGAACCATTTTAAAATGTAGGCTCTATAAAAGTGGTGCATATATTCTTGCAAAAACCCAATGGAAAATTCAGACTGTTTCTGAATAATTACTGTAATTTTTATAATCATGAAGAGTAAATTAAACTGCAAAAACAGTAGAAGGGATGAATTTAAAAATACATGTGTTGGTTTCAACTTGGAGCAACCTCCTCCCACCCCCTGAAGTTTATCTCCTGGCTTTTTGTTTGTCTCACTCTCTCTACAGAAACTGAGGCAATTTCATAACTGCAAAGAAAAATTAAGCTATTTCACATATAAGCCACTAACTGTGCCATGCTGCTCTTTTAGCTAGGTGGTCTCTAAGTGCTGGAGGTCCCAGGGCACAGTGGAATGAAGTCAGTCCAGCAACTTCCTCGTGGGTCTTCCTTCAAGTTTCACGGGGCCAGAGACAGCCCTGGAGTCACAGCATCTTCAAACCAACAAATACTGCAAACCTTGAAAGGAAAACTCCCAAAACTCCCATATGGTATAAAGAAGTCAGAAGCAGAGCGTGTCAGGGCCACAACAGAAACACTAAGGTTCCAGGAAACACATGGGGTTGCATGACATAAAGCAGCACGTCACGGGACGAGCAAGTCTTAGCACCATGGTGCTGTGAGGGAACACACCTTCCAGGAGAAAGGACAGGGTCCATGAGGGCACAAAGCCTGATTAATGGCAGAGGGCTGGCTTTTCCCCACACATAAGAACCTGCTCCTCAGTCTTCTCCACCTCCTCCTGCCCTCCATTCTCCTGTTTTCAGCAGCACAGCAACACACACCTCTCCTTCCACTGGCATGCAGCAGTGGGATACCGATTCCCTGAGCAAGGAAGGGCACTGCTGCCACAGGGGAAGCAGCCAGCCTGGGCTCAGCCTCTCCAACAAAGCCTTCTCTGGAGAATGTTCCTAGAAAGATGCTGACATATGTAGGTATCGGGGCTTGGTGCTGCAGGGGAGGAGGGGGAAGCCAAGTGAACAAGCTTTGCATTTAGGATGTGACACTTGACAGCTCCACAGTGGGAACCCTCCTTGCCTTCTCTGCACCACATCAGGTCTTTGTCCCATGGCTCTTCTACAGGGAGACGAAACTTGCTCTTAGTTAGGCAGAGACTCATGATGGAAAAACAGGCCCTCAGGGCTCTCATTTTTCACCGCATTATTCTGGATAACTTTGCTTGCCCTAAATCTTGTCCCAGGGCCAAGGGTTGATTTAGCTCTAAGTTGATCCAGCTGTGAGAATGAAGGGATAAAGAGAAACCTAAATCACATACTTCATGAGGTGAAAATAGAATTTGCCTTTATAACTCTAATCTGAAGTGAAACTTCCTTATCTTTCTTGCCGTGCTGCAGCACTTTCCTGTCACAGCCTGCCCTCCAAAGCAGCAGCCTGTAAGTCATCCCCCAGAATGTGCTGAATTGGTTTATAATTTCCATTAAAGCAACATAGTTGGTTGAGATGAAGTCAGAGGGAACAACATAATGCACAGGAATGCACCGCAGGCAGAATGGATGCAGTGTGAACAAGGAAGGAGTAACAGAAAAGACAGACCATGAAAGATGTTGGCACAGTTCTTGTTTACACAGTAAATGAAAAATCAGTGAAAAGTTTTTAAGCGGGAATTTTGTCAGAACAAACTATTCAAAGAAGCATCATGGACATAAACTGGAGAAGCACAGTCAGCCAAATGTCACACTTCCATTGCTACAAGGGTTGATCTGCTCCCAAAAGGCTGCTTAGGGTTTAATACAGAGTGATACAGAGCAAAATCTGCCCCTCTGCATCTTCTGTAACACCTGAAAAACTCTAATTAATCTAACTTTTCTTACTTTTATCTCATCTTATTTAGCTCAGTATTTTTTTACCCTTCTAGCTGTAGATAACAGTTTGAGGAGATACACTGAAGCTGACTAAAAACAGACTGCGAAGACTATGCTATGTATGAATGTGCTGTTTGTCAGCATTGGCAAACCCTACTATATTTGTATAAAACTAAGGACTGCATATGCCAGGGTAAGACCCGTGTTTAGTATAAATAACTACAAACACTTCCATACGTACTAATTTGGTGACTTTTTGTACCAGGAGCTAACAAAAATTACAGGGGGAAAAGAAAAGAAAACCTGAAAAGAAGGACACAAATTACTCCAATCACCCACAGTTATGTTAAATGTACATTTAAGTGTGTGCGTCTTAGGCTCATTAACAGTACAAAATTTAGAGAATGAGGTATACAAGGATTATTTTTAGTTGCTTGGAAATTAGTAATCCTGTATAGTCTATATCGCAGTAAGACAAATGTTTTTTCTCCCTTTCTTCCCATTTCTTGGATTTTAGAAACTACTTACAAAACATTTTCCAGTACCATCTTGACATCTGTTTGAATTTCCATTGCAGTTGCAGGGCACACAGCGTCCAGCAAGTAATCCTTTATTCTCACGATAAAATCCAAGGCCACATTCCTAGACAACAAGCAGGGAGAAAAAAATTAGTGAGCGCTGGTGGAAAGGAAGTTTTACACTTTATGGGAAGTGTATTTTGAAAATGTTTGTCATTTCCAAGGAGTAGTGAAGGTACGCATTTTCTTGCAAGCTCTTCTAAGCTCATATTGTTGTTTAAGTTATAACTATTCTAATGTAGTAAATAGCAATGAATGGTGATGAAGTTTCATCTGAACACTGTGCTTTACACATTTTGATAATGATGATTTAATCATTTTGACTAACCTCTGACCAAAACATGTTTCATGTGGCTATGTACGAAGGTGTTGGATATGATTTTTAAACCACAGAAAAATATTTGAATAGGGGAACATTGTACTGTGAATCTTAAGAAGAACATATGGAAATCTCACATACTAGCTAGTGGTTAAATGAAATCTTGATATTAATATCACTATGGTGTATACCCTGGAAATAATTCTAGGTATCTTTTACATACATTCATCACAATTTTCACAGTAAGTCTACCAAGAGAGACACAAAGCCATGCCTAGACACAGCTAGGTGATGTAACAAAACATACAGTGATCCAATTTTTCAGTACAGGCTTGCCCTGGAGACTGGGGAAGCATGAGAAGAATGTGTAGCTATTGAGGGCACAGGAGCACAGCCTGTCAGATTGCAGTTGGATTTTAACAGAGAGCTGAAACAGAGAGGCATTAGGAATGAAGCAAGAGACATCACGTTTGTTAGCCTACACCAGGAAGGTAGTAACTCATATGTTAAAACAAGGTTCTTGCTTGACATGGGCAGGGAAAGCATAAGGAGTTCCTCCTCTGAGCATGAAGCCCTCCTGTACACAGACTAACACAAAAATTCATGCCCATGTTCTCTGCTTAGTATATCATCCTGGCACACCAACCACACCAAAAATGACGAGAACATGTCTTTCCCTTCTATGCCCTAGCTCTATTTCACTAGGAACTAAGCCGGTGTAGTGCAGTGAAGATCAGAGGCTGTATGGAAGTGGGGAGAAAGTTGTGCTACCCACGAAGCCAGCACCTCCCGGTTTCCTGCCTCCAGCAATGTACTTCTGTGCTGTACCTATACCTCACCTCTATCTCACAGCTGGGGCTGGCCCCAACAACATGAAGAAAACAAGCAACAGTTGAACCTTAAAGCCATAAATCTTTTCTCATAGTAATTGCACCACCAAGACTGATGGGACTAATCTGAAGAACAAAAGGTTCATGGGATGGTGTCACAAATCCAGTTCCAGTGGTTCGAGGTTTAAGTATTTATGCAGAGGTAGGATTAACCAATGAATTTACCAACGACAGAACTACTAGAGGAAAAAACCCATTCACCTCTCACAAAGCAGATCCCAAAAGAAATATTGACTTACTGCTGTTTAAGCAGTTGCTACTGGCACCTAGGGTAAACGGGAAAAAAAAAAAAAGGTATGCAGAATACTAATACCATCAATAGCTTTAAATACTGACTTCAGTGTGAGTAAGGACTAAATATAGAATAGACATTTGAAATTTTTCAGATGTATTTTTAAAAGGGTGAATATGTTCCCTGAACAACAGGGAGCCAATATACACAGCTTCTGAAGAAACCAGTGCCTTAAATACATTAAACAGCATGACTAAGTAAAATGTAGGCTCTAATGCATACACATTTTATTTACTTACAGTCTTTTTCTGGAGAGCAAAATGAATCACACCATTTAAAAACACATCCAAATGCATTCGGAAAAATATCTGTGCAGCCTTTTGTTTTTATATTTATGCTGTCTTTGAAACGACACATTTGGAGTACGTGGGCACTTTGTTTTTGAAGCAGCATTTGTGATTTCCCCACAGACGATAAACTGATTCCACACAAAGATAAAGCTCTAGACAGTTTCAATTGCTTACGTGTTTAGGATCATTGTTTTCAACTAAACAGCAATTTACAAGAAACTCTTGCACACACTTTTGTTAGTGAAGTACTTTGAGATGTAAGATTAGCCTTCTCATTACTTTTATATTAAGTAATGCATAAGTTATTGCCAAATGAGCTCATTTAAAAACAAAGTAAAAGAAGGAAGCAGGCGAGGAAGAGAAAATGAGCAAATTACCTGTCTCGGGTAAAAATCCGTTTGAACTTGTTGCTGCTGATTCCTCTCCTGAAGGTGGGGATAGGATAGCCTCTGTTGCATATCTTGTGCTAAACAACGCCCCAGGGACACTAATGTGACAACCAGCCATCCTACATTTCTTGGTCCCCATGCTTGGGCCATGATTTTACTTTGGCTCCACTGCGAATATACGCTTCTATCCTTTCGGTGCTCACCCGTTCCTTCTCTTATACGCCCCCTTCTTCTCCAGCTTCTGACTCAGATTAATGAGGCTCTGTGCTGTGATGGGCCCCACCTTTAAACTTTATACGTGAGTCAAGTCGTACAGCACACATCACTGTTACTGAGGTTAACAAGTAACCTCGGAGTTCCTGGAGCTCAATATATAGCTAAGTCGGGGTGTGGCAGGCATCACCTCCTCCCCACCTAAGGCAGCCAGACAGAGCTGGGTGATTAGAGCCGTAAATCACGGACTGAGTAATGCTGTATAAACATACGGGGCTCACCAGCTACCCAGGTGAGTGTCTTGATCATTTCCTTTGACTTGTATTTCAACCAGGTTACACCAGAAACCCCCAAAAGCTTGGTTTACCAAGGCAGTATGTTGAAAGCAGTGCACTGGCACTAGGAATTGCAGTCAATGCTCATCGATTTGTGTGTGCCACAGAACATCAAATGTGTGGGAAACATAAAAAGTATTTCCAAAAATGTATTCAACAGATAATGAATAGCTGCCCTGAGCAGTAGATGCACATATGAAAAGTAAGCCAGCCACACATATTTTTGTTCAATCTCTGCAACTGCTCCAGTCTAGATATTACTCATTCATTAATTCTCATTTCAAAAAACTTCTGCAAGGTTACTACAGCAATTGCTGCTTTATAATAACCCCCGGCCATTTTCTGAGAGTAATTCCTCGTATTTTGTGCACTTTTCACACTGCTTATCTCTCCAGTGCTTTATTCTGCTGCACGGGGTGCTTACACATGGCAACAGTCAAGCTCTAAGCTAAGCAAAGTGACATCCAAAAGAATTAGAGCATCAGGGATAGGATATACAGCTGTGGTTAGGATTTCATCAGCCTTCAGGTAACATTATTATTACTTTCCAATGTTTCACTGTCTTTCATAAAAATATCTCCAAATATTTTTTGCAAATATGTTAATTTCGGATTTCAAACACTTCTCTGTAAAAATAAGGAACATCAGGAATCTTCTCCACTTTATGGTCTCACAGACTTTGATCCAATTCTGACCTTCACTCCATTAAGGTAAGTATTGACTGAGATTATTCAGCCTCTCAGGGGGCATCACAGAAGAATCCCTCATTAGAGTGCCTTACACATGTAAAACGACATTCACAGCTCCACAAAAGCAATCACGAGTTGAATAACCCTACAGTGCTTCTTAGACAGTGAAAGCACTCGAGCCTTTGGAAGTGCACAGACTTACAAGAAGAACGTTTAATTACTTTAACAACTAGCCTATTCCTCTAAGTAACCCAGTATGTATAGCTGTAGGCAAGACAGAAGATAATGGTACAGTACTGTGGGAAATGTTTCCTACCTGACATGAGTCACCAGCGTACTCAGGAGGGCAGGAGCATGTCTCTACACTGTATGCAACGCTGCCGCTTCCTGTGCTGGTGGCTTCCTCCAGCCCAACCTCACCAAGTGTTAATCGCTGAGTCTCCGTGAAGTAAAGGCCTCTGATGTGTAAGCCATCCAGTCTGGACAGGATTATCATCAGGTCTTCTCTGGAAACAGGGTTATTGCTGCTGACATGCCTGAAGCTTCCCTGTGCGTTATAAGAGTACAAAATGAGCACAGACCTGCAGCTCTTAAAAGGAGTGTCTGCAAAGAAGACTGGAGTACAGGAAAAGGGAGAAAAGACCCATGGAGTCTGAGAAGTCTGAGAAGTGGGGAAGCCTGTAGGTTCTTTTTGTCATCCAAATTTCTTTGAGATATCACCCACTGAACCATAAAGGGATGGAGGAAAATGCTTTTATTTCTAAGAGTCCTAGAAATCCAATCTTTCAGGGATGCCTTCACATGTTTTCTTGCTGCTAATAGACACAGCTGAAAATGGAATCTGGCCTGAAGAAACATCTTTTCTGTGTGCATGAGGCAGAAATAAATTACCCAGTTTGACTTTCTGAGCACAGATTTAAGGTAGGAATAAACCCAGCTAAATTCACCTACCTGAATATGCTGGACACCCATTCTAAACTAGGTACCTAGACACCAAGGAAAACAGGTAACAGTTCATTCCATCCTCATTAAATACAGTCTGGGGCTGCAATGAATCATCTTCCATTGATGACTGATTCAGTATTCCTCCACTGTCCCTGGAGGGAGTGCTAAGGGCTAGACTGGACAAGATGCCTAGCTCAGAGGTGCTACATTTATGTGGCATGAACCAGAACCCAAGTTCAATGTGGCAGTAAAAAGAGAAAAAAAACGTTCACATTTAAGGTCTACAGTATTTAAGTTTATATTTGTTACCATTATCAAGTATTTGGTATTTCAGCACATATTTTTTTATGTGTCACTGGGGAAAAAAGAAAAGGCTATTCCTTTTTTAGTTCTTACCTCAACCAGCTGCACACGGCCGTAATACTGACGATCAGGCAATGGGTTGTTGGGATCCATATAAACAACTTCCATTTGATGGCCCTATGTGATGAGGATGGAACACTGTTGTTTCACTACTTGTTATGGTTAAAGTGTTCAGATGCAATAAAATTTGGTGAAGCACACTAACCCGTTCTTTGGGGGGGTAAAAATTCAGTAATACTAGGAAAACTGTACATCATATTGTCAGCAAAGTGGTACAGTGGGCACTGTGTTCTGGTGTTAGTAAGGTTTTCACTGCTTTGTCTTATTAATAGCGTTGCTTTCAAGTAAAACATAAAGAGAATCGAACTAATGCTTATCAGTTTTCATAGGAATTAGATAGTACTTTTGAGTAAAAATGTTTTTTCATTTTCAAACACTATCCTTTGCATCCTGGTGCACAAGCAGCTAATGGATCTTACTGTAGTACTTTATGAGGCATGTTTCCCAAGAAGAATCCTGAAATACTGAATTACTATTTCTGATGGTCAGAGGAAACAAAACTACCCCATCGAGAATTCCAACAAATAGTCAATGATTTCAATTTTGGCCAAAAAGTGGTTAAATTAAAAAACTGTTAACCTAAAATGCATTTTTATTTCAGTCCCTTGAAGCCTTATAATTATACTTAATTTTATGCTGAAGAAAATTCTCACAGAAAATGAGATTAATTACACAGGGAATCCAGGGCATCTTTTGCAGAGATGAGGCCATACTTGTTGACAAGTGTACAAGGCATTAATTAAATTTTTTTACCACAGGTGCATTTTACAGAGAAAATCCTATTTTATCTTTTTATTTGTTCTCAAATAAATTATGCTTAATAACACGTTACTTCGGCAACAGAGGCAGATGTGTTAATGGCTTTGAGCAAAATGTGGTAAAATCACTTTTATAGAAAAATAGCGAATTACTATTAAAGTTAAGCACACTACACGAGCAAAATTTGCCATAGTTGTCAAGTAGCATAAAAATCATGGTATTGGAGTTGCTTGAAAAGAAAAATGGTATTTCAAAACTTACTGTTAGTCGTATATCAGGTCTCTTATCCAGAAGATCCATGCCTTCACTAGGTAAGCCAAAAGATTTCACTTGGTAACTTAGGAAGCCACCATATGATGAAAGCTGTAGCAAAATGCACAAGAACAGAGATACTTTACAAAACTGTTGCTTGATATTAATGTAACTTTGTAGTTTAGTATCGTAAATCAAATATTTACTCTTTTTTTTCTTTAGAAAAAATATGAAAACAGTGTTGCTTGGAAGAAATTACTTTCTGTTTGGTTACTGTGTGTATCTGATGTAACTTTTTGAGCAGATACTATTCTCTGAAAGACTGCCTGCATCATGAGGCTCTTCTTCATACCTGGGTTCACACCATGTGTGTCATGAAGAATCACACATTCACATCAACATTGTTCTTCCCCTGACCACAAAAATCAGGACTTATACTGATACCAGCTCTGTTGTAAGCAGGCCAGTGCTGTAGGCTGAGCTGAAACCACACTTCTTTTGGCTCAGTTACAGGTGACCAGAGGCATCTCAAACCCAACCAAACCCATAGACTGCTGCCCAGAACAGACACAGGCAAGTATGTTTGAATCATCTGACAAACAGCTTCCCTGGGTGGTGTATGAGTGACTCAGTACAGAACATACTGAAAGGAAAGGAAGCTCCAGGCACAGCCTAGATAGTTTTTGTTCCAAGAAAGCCTAGAAAGAAAGTCTGTGGGTAACCAGGGGAACTCAGACGTTTTGGCATGGATATACTATTTTGTTTTGTACCCCTTGTCAATTGCCCTTATGTCTTATGTTCGGTTTTGACATGGAGGGAAGAACTGCTTTGTCAGGTTTTGCTGTTCTGCAGGTAAGCACCAGCCTTCAATCTACCCCTTTCCAAATATCCTGACGAATTACAAACAAAATACTAGCATCTCAATACTAAATTTGTTCTTTGGATCACAGGGACGTAATTAACGTCAACTGCACTTTCAAAAGCATCACCTGGAACATTGGCCATATTTTGGCAACACAATCAAAGCACCCTGTGTAAATACTTTTTTAGGAGGAAAAAAAAAAAAGAAATTTCAAAATATGCAAAATCGTTCCTCAATGATTTTTTTTTAATGGGAAAGTATTGGTCTTGTAACCACTCTCGGTATTCCAGATGCATAGTATCCATTTTCTAACATTAAAAACTGTCTATTAAATAGAATGTTAAAATACAGAAGAGCAGAAAATGGGGACAATGTGATCTGAATTTCTCAATGACTATTAGTTACTGCACTGCTGTAGACTTAACATGTGATTCCCTTTTAACTTTGTAAACAAAAGACAGAGATAGGAAAGAAAATGTACTCTGCTAAATATAAATGTTTCAGTGGAACTAATTAAAAGGTTTAAGATAATGGAAAGCAGTATTTATACCCTCTTCATACTGAAAAATATCTGACATGCTCTTGTTCACATTTTCTGAAAGAGATGTTATCACCAGAAGCAGACCAAAACCTGGTATTTTCGAAATACAGCAACTTGAATAACTGGTAAATTTATGAGCTTATAAACTAATGGGTAGATAGCATCTTGTGGGGGGACTTTCATTACTGTAGTATTGCTTGTGCTCAAATACACACTAACACACTGTGTAGCGCAAAAGCAGGACCCAAATTAGAACTATTTTATTTACAGTGCTGTCATTGAAAATGAAAGAGAGTCATGACAGGCCTAGAAAGATACTGTGGAATGCAACATAAAACTCATAGCACTGATCTTAACAGCTCTGTGTAAAAAGGGTTATTGCCTGCTTTATATCTAGTTATGTGAACAGAAGTCCTTTTGGTTCAACACTGTAGGTGATAATGTATGCTTTAACATGAAACTCCTTTCAAAAATAATTTGTAGGCATTGAAACAAGAACCTCCATAACATTAACAAAAAGCACCCTAAATAAACATGCTGTTCAGCTGCTCAGCACAGGAGAGCAGCATGAAAAATACTGCTCTAGCTTTTAAAATGAAGACCAAGAGGAACTTCAAAACTGCACCATCTTTAATGCTCTGATGTCTATCCCATTTGTGTTCTCCTGTATACTAGCAGGATTGCACCTGAAAAGCTTGTGTGTCCTGCAACTGGCTAACAATTTTTGACATTGTCAAAGTTCCAAATGGGAAGAACCTGGGCCTCCAGGTCTCCAAGTCACCATTAGAAAAGTCCCCCTTGTCACTGTGATCTTTGGGCTGAGATGCTGCTGGTATTATTCATGCGAAAAAGATTGCTCCTATGGATGAGTTGACAGAGTAGAAAGCAGTTCAAAGAACACAAAGGTTAGAAAACCAGTTGTTGCTCTTCCCAAGCAACATATCAAATGCAAAAGGTTGGGGGTTTTTTTGTGTGCCACTGAGCACATAATCACCTTTTATTCTGTTGGAAATCTGCCCAGGACAGAATCTAAAGTATCTAAGGGATTGGCAAGCCTGCCTCTTCTGGGTTTCAGAACAATGTAGGCATACTGGCAAGCTCCATGTGTTCTGGATTTCTGAAAAGCAGCTGAAGGTACCAGTTCCCTGAGCCACAGCTTCTGACCATACTGTTCACATAAAGACCTCTCCGGTACCAAGCAACATGACTGATTTTGTGTAATTGGTTTTAACACTGTACTCAGATGTAAAATGTTGTGGTTCCTGGTATGACAGGTAAGAGAGACAAGAATCGTGTGAGGGAAGAGAGAGAAACATATCTAAGAAAAACAGACTTTTTATCAACAATGCTGGCAAAAAATTAATTCCTGTTATTAAAATAGATGATTTAAGTGGTATTTACCTTCTCTCCCAGGTAAGATGGTGGTGCTTTCCAATACAAACTATGCACAGAAGCAGGCAATTCTTGAACATCAGCCACTACACTATTACTGACTGGATTGAAAGTGACTGGAATGTCAGTATTTTCATCCACTGCCTCCAAGCGCCAGTTTCTCATGTCAACAAACTAATGAAAAACACATAAAGGAAATAAGTTTGTCTCATCCCTTATTAAAGCTGACCAACACCAAGTAATGAGAAGAAAATGTTTAGCCTCTATAATTCTCCTGCCATGAAATCCAGCCACTTCAGAGTCAGCCTAAAGTCTTTGTGCAGTGGATATTGCATGGACCTCAAAAGAGAGAATAATGGCACAGCTGTGCCAAAGCTACTTGGGATGCAGGCATTTGGTTTGTTATCTGCTAGGGAAATTCTGTCTTCATTCTCATAAAGAATACCCTTTTGGAGGTGACTAGGAAGTGTATACATAAACCCAAGGATGTAATTTGGAGGTGTTTTTTAAAGTCCACTCCAAAATCAAATCTGGGACACTAACCTAAAAGACAGAATCTGGAGAGATGAGACATGGCATTGTATTTTGGAGATGCAGGCAATGTAACTTTATATTTTTGCTCTTTAATGCACATTTGGTGTTTACAGCTGTTTGTTTCATGAAAGACCACGCATCCTTTATTTATCATTGTACTGGGAGAAAGAATGCATAATGAATATGTACCAGAACAGTCCTGTGGTATGTTGCCCTTAGCTGGCCAGAGCAATAGAACAAAAAGACAAACATGTTTCCAGAAATAATTTTTGGTGAAGACAAATAATCACTAGAGGAAATTTCCCTAGAGCAAATGGAAGTTTGCTACTGACTTTACTGAGGCTACATTTTCAGTCTTTGCTTGTAAACAGTAAACAACCACAATCTGGATTGCATCTAATCTATGTCTAAACCTTCACTAAACTCCTCATCCAATGACTATAGCTCTGCTTCTCTCTTTTTCTTTCTCTTGCATTGTTTCAAGCAGTTGTTGCTCTTTTCCAGTCTTACTTCACTTGTGCTACTAAAAATCTACCTTCATTTCTCACATGATGTCATGGGTCTTTTACAGGAAGGAACGCAAGACAATTTTTACAATCTCTGTAGAATCTGTCACACATTTTAAGTTTAAAATGTATCTATGATATAGACATGTAAAATGACACATGCTTATCAAAGCATCTTGAAGGAGATCATTCACTTTAATGATGACTCAAAGTTTGAAGACAAAGTAAGGAAGATAAAGGCCAGCTCAACTTCATTCCAACTAGTGATTCATAAGCAAACAGGTAAAAAGTACCATTTCTACTAAAAATTTGAACTATTGCTTGGAGAATAAATAAACCTCTTGGGCGCACCTTGGTTCTACGATGATTTGTGCTGCGACAGTTGCTGGTCACCCCAAAACAAAAGCAAGAGGTGCATCCCCTCGGATTAGAGGGGTCCAGATAAAAGGATCCTGGTCGGCAAGTATCACATGCTGCACCCTCAACATTCTCCTGTTAAGGCATAGTTAAAAGAAATCTCAGTGCTTTCCTTTTGGTTTTGGTGAGGTATTTATTTAAATGTATGAAAATATGAATGAAATGGTGTGATTTTCTAAACACACCGTATTCCAAATGCAAGTAAAACTGTCTTGGAGACTATCTTATGAGCTGTGTTTTGAGGTTATAAAGTGAACCACTGAGTAAGAAATATTAGTCAGAGACAGCTGGCAACTTCTCTGCCAAAACCCCCCACGCTGGCTTTAGCAAGCCTACAAAATAAAAGGTCACCTGTGAAAGTTCACATTTATCACATTTAATTACGCAGATCAGAACAAAAGAAGATTTCCTGGCTATAATGATGTGGTAAAATGTCAACTGCCATAGTATGGCTAAAAAAATCATGGGACCTGGTTCACATCCAAAAGTCAAGATGCAGAGGGATAAAGCAGATCTGCACAGGGTACAGATTGCCTCAGTGAATCAACGGGCATCTACTCTGCAGCTCTTCAACATCCTGCAAAACCTAAAACCACCCATACAACTGACAGATATCAAAGTCATTAAAAAAATTGCATCTGTGCACATACTACAAGGTGTGATAGTTTTGTACAGCTGCATTTAATTTATGCTGAAAACTTAATGATAAGCTCACTTCATTCAGCCCATTAAATATGAAATAGTTACTAATTTGCAAACGATGCTTGTGAACACAGAAGTAATTTGATTTATCTGACCTTGCAAAGGCAAATTCCTGTCTGGGGATCACAAACATCTGGTTCTGTTCCACCTCTGTTACAGTGACATGGCACACAGTTAGGGAAACCATAAGTTCCAGGAGCACACTGATCACACCGACGTCCTTTTATTCCTGGTTTGCATCTTTATCCACGAACACAGGGAAGAGGAGGGAGTCAACAGGGGAGGCAGGAATGGAGCAAGGAACAGAAGATTAAAATAAAAGTCAGGTAGATCTTTGAAGTGATGGTACAGCTATGACACAAGTTTATGATTTCCACAGAGAAAAACCAGCAGGTTAGTGCTGCTCTCAGATTTGAATAGTGTGACATTTTAAATAGCCCTGGAACTATGAATGCATTTGATTTTGAAGGATAAAAATGCTCACAACAGAACTAGACTTCTACAGCTATGCAGTGCTTGCACTGCAGAACGTCTCTCTCTCTCTCTCTGTACACCAAGGAGTAAAACAGGGATGCTGAACATAGGTAAGCAGAGCTGGAAGATTAATGGCATTACTCAAGGCATGCACCTGCTAACAAAAAGAACTGTGGGCATAAGATTAATTTCAGAGACTTCAACCTTCCACAAAGCTGGGGTTAGTTTACAATTCTTCACAATGGATAAAATCCACTGTCAACACAGTGAAGGCTGAACGTATTGAATTGCCCATACCCCCTCCAAACACCTGAAAAGAACAGTGAAGAAAATCACTGGTGTCCTGTTTATAATTGCATATAATCCAAACTTACTTGCATTGCCCATTAGTTTTTTCACATTCTGGGTTTGACATATCAATGATTCCTCTTTGGGAACAGTTGCAGTTCTCGCAGCCAGCAAGGGGGTGGTAGTTGAAATGATGTTTCTCGCACACTTCACATTTTGGTTTCACGGTTCGTGGAGGGCAAATGCATTTACCAGTTTTCTCATTGCAAAGACGCGGCCCGCAGTTGCATACTAGGTGAAAGAAAATGTTCTACAAATCAATCACATCTCATCTTACAATGATCAATTCTTATTGAACTTGCATATGAAACAAACACACAGAAATTTTATGTACAGAGGTTCAGGGTCATAGAAACCAACTATGTGACTGCAACAGCAGTTTCAAAAACCAGGTTTAGTGCTTGGCTCTCTTCCACAGATAGGCTGCTTAACTTCACCAGAGGCACTGTTAATCACTTGCCAAAACTTACAAGGATTAAAAGACAAGTAGTTTTTGTGTTGATGGGACTGCTTTTATGAAGCACTGTTTATAAACATCAAGTATAGTATCTGTGAAGGCAGCTGAGGACTGTTGGTGTAATCTGTAGATCTGTTGATGTTGTTAATATCAGAATATGAGGAATTAGGAATGCTGTGTCTCTGATTATCTATGGAAAAATGTGAAGGTACAAAATGGGATTAAACAACAATAACTTGGAAATTATTTAGCAGTCAGGGTAGAAAACATCCATTTCACTGAAATAGTGACAATATGGATTTTAACCGGTTTAGCTATAAGCCTACTACACCTGATAAGACAACACACGCAAAACCACACTTCACTGTGAATTAGGTGTGCTTTAAGGGAACGGGCTTACTTCTGCCTTAAACTGAAAGCTACACTATGGTAAAGCTAAGATGGCTCAACCAGCCTCTCACAGGATCAAACCCTACAAAAAAAATCGAGGCCATGGCACATCTGCAGTAAATTCAGAGGATTAAATAAAAAGCCGTGTCAGGTGCTGAACAAACCCGAGCGTCTACTTACACTTGCAAAATGGGAATCCATAGTAGCCAGTCTGGCATCGGCTGCACTGCCGACCGATGACATTAGGTCTGCAAATACATTGTCCTCCCAGGGGGCTGCACGTAGGGCTCATGGCACCTGCACTATGGCAATTACATGGCAGGGCTCCATTGTTATAGAAAGCCACCAGTGACTTTACAGAGTCCTTACAGAAGGCCGATGATCCTTGTGGGCTATTTGAATTGAAATATAAATCATGTAAGTACTGGCACTTGGGAATTGTTATGAAAGTGCTTTACAGCGGTCTAGTAAAAATTAGTAAAATGTCTTTCAAGCAGTTTGACAAAAGGACAGCATCAGTACATGTGCAAGGAAATATTTTAATCAAATTAGTGTTGAATGGTTTTCAACATGAAAGGAAAACATTTTTTTCAAAGCAAGTGCATGTATTAGTTATATCAGTTCAGACATGTCAAGTAAAATACCAAACACCAAAGATGGAAATACCAGAGACAGAAAGATGACACAGATTTTCCTCTTTTGTACTGTGAGCAATAAAGCTCTACCTTTACATCAAGTTTACAGTAGAAAGTCATGGAAAATGACTCATGGAAATTTAATGGGTAAGCATGTCATGAAAAGGATTTTAATGTAGCACATTCATAGGGATTTTATGCAACTATTTAATACAGAGTAAAAGTAGTATTATTCCCAGCTTGTTGTCAAAGTTCAGGTTTTTAGAAAGTGATGCTTACTCAATATAAAAACTGTTTCCTCCACATTGGCTGATAAAATCAAATGACTTGTCCACTGTCTTTCTGTCAAGCATTTTATAACTGTAGATGTCTGCTGGAACAACTAAGATATTTTCCTTAAAACAACAAGAAAGCTAAATTGTACATTTCAGAGAAAAATATAAAGACAAAAGCTAAAACATTGATATATTTAAATGTTGTTTCATTATACATTCTGGATTTTCTCAAAACCTATAGTATTTTAACAAAAAAAAAAAAAGGAAAATACATTTCCTACATTCCCCTCAGAGTTTTGATGCTACAAGCATTGTACAATAAAAACAGTATATAGTATCTTAAAAATTAAAAATAAAATCAAAGCACTGCAAAAGATCCTAAAAATCTGAAACACAACATTAAAAAAAAATTACTCTTTTTGGCTTTCATCTTTGCATCTATCTCTAAATGAATGGTGAAACTGGGACTAGCATTTCCAAGTACATTAATGTAATAAACATACCAGAACTAGCATTCTTCCATCTGGTATCATCACTGTAACAGAGACCTTGGGTTCAGAAATGTCAAGCTCAATCTGGTTTTCTGCAATCACTTGTTCCCGACAGCCAGACATATGAGGGCAGAATGAAGCACTGAAGGTACCTTCAAGAAAAAAAAAGTACTGGGTTAGTGTGGAAAGGTTTCGGTTGCAGGGTCTCCTGGGGTGGGCTCTATGAAAACCTGACAGAAGCTTCCCCTGTATCTGACAGCCAACACCAGTCGGCTCCAAGACAGACCCACCACTGGCCAAGTCCAAGGCTGACCATGGTAGCACCTCTGGGATAATATATATAAAAAAGGGGAAAATAAACTGGTACATTGGCAACCACAGCCAGAGAGTGCAGTGGGAGCATGTGAGAGAAACAATGCTGTAGACATCAAGGTCAGTGAAGAAGGGGGAGGTGCTTCAGGTGCTGGAGCAGAGATTCCCTTGCAGCCCATGGTGAAGACAGGGAGCCTGCAGCCCATGGAGACAGGGCTCCCTGCAGCCCATGGAGGTTCACGCTGGAGCAGAGATCCACTGGTAGCCCATGGAGGAACCCACACAGGAGCAGGTGGATGCACAAGGGGAGGCTGTAACCCTGTGGGAAGCCTGCAGCGGAGCAAGATCCTGGCAGACCTTGTGAACCCATGCCAAGAGACCCATGCTGGCATAGTTAGTGAAGAACTGCAGCCTATGGGAATGGCTTGTATTGGAGAAGTTGGTGGACTGTCTCCCCTGGGAGGGACCTCACACTGAAGCATGGGAAGAGTGTAAGCAGTCCTCCCCTGAGGAGGAAGGAACAGCACAGGCAATGTGTGAGGAATTGACTGCAGCCCCCATTCCCTGTCCCTCTGCACTGCCTGGAGGGAGAAGTTAGAGAAAACTGGGAGTAAAGTTGAGCCTGGGAAGAAGAGAGGGGTGGGGGGAAGGTGTTTGAAGATTTGGGTTTATTTCTCATTGGTCTGCTCTGATTTGCTCGGTAATAAATTAAGCTAATTTCCCCAAGTGGAGTCTGTTTTACCGATGATAGTAACTGGTGAGTGATCTCTTCCTGTCTTTATTTCCACTCACAAGCCTTTAGTTATATTTACTCTCCCCTGTCCATCTGAGAAGGGGTGTGACAGAGTGGCTTTTGGTGTCCAGCCAGGGTCAACCCAACGCAGCTTCATATGTCAAAATGCAGAGAAAAGAAAGGGGTTAGATCAAATTCAGATGCATACCCGACCACACACGTCCTGCATCCACATGGACTCGCACAGGGAACACCAGGTGTGCCGGCTGATAAAAATGTACCACAAATATATAGCTGCCCAAGCGGGGCACTCTGCCACTCAAGGTAATCTGGTTCTGGGGAAATAAGAACAGCTCTGATATTATATTTCCTTTGTGAAATATTCTTGTGTTTATCAGCTGAGCTCAGTGAAAGAGATGGAGTTTAGCATCTCTCAGCAAGTTAAGTATCTTGAAAGAACATGGCATGCTTTGTTTGCCTGCCAAGCACATCTAACATTCTTTAGTAGTCTGTGAGACTATTGCATAGTTTAGAAAGGAGATTACTTTTTTTTTTCTTTCTTTATATTGTCTCTGTGGCTTATTCAGCCTGCAACATTTTGATGATATACATCATTCAGTTTTGATTCTTACAGCGTTTCATCTACTTAACTTTACAAGAACATACTTTGTGACTTATAAAACAAAGCTTTCAGAATATGAGATACCTGTGTTGGTGTCAAGGTGACTCCCTTTACTGAATCAGCAGGTAACGGGGCACTGAGTGGATCATAGAGCACATTCTTCTGCACTTCTGAAATTTTCCCATCTTTGAATGCATCCAAAACCAGAGCTGCTGGTGGAGTTTCATAAACTGAGGGAATGCATGTTGCACTAAACACAGAATTACAGCAATTATTCTTGAGGTCAGGAGAATTTCTTAAGCATCATAACAGGAAGAACTGTTGGCTCAGAAAAGTCAATACATCAGACTGTCTTATAATTAATAATGAAATAATAATTCCTGTTCCTATTTGGATTCTAGGTAAATGATCAAAAAGTAACTGAAAACAAGAAATAGAGATTTAACTTATAAAAGGGAAAGTGCACATTAACTCATTCACTCAAAATTCCCCTAACTTTAAGTCTCAACGGAAAGATTTAAGGAGGAGGAAACTTAAGGGAACCAAAAGTGTTAAAAATTAAATATATTTCAGTTAATCCAGTTAGTTCCATTCACCAGAATCTGCACTAATACTGAATTCTCAGTTCTACAAATATTTACATAGGTGTATCATTTAAATATGCAAGTTTTCCCACTGAAGTCAATGGGACTACTTAAATACTTAGAAGTTAAGTATGCACTCAAATATTTATAGATAGGAGCCAAAATAAACAACAGTACTCCTTGAAAGCATCCTTACTAATTGACTGCTGTATTTAAATATTTCTTCCTTAGCATATTTAATTCTGAATAACTTGATTGCAACAAGTTTCCAAGGGATAAAATGTTTTTGGGGGTTTCCTGATAGTATTTGTTCACTTTTCTTAAGTACTCAACAGACAGTGATAAATCCTTGCTCAAGACAGGCCCAGAACCGGAATGGAAAGTATGTTTCAGGGCCAGAACTGAGTTGTATTTGCCAGGCCTGTGTGGGAAATCGTGTGCAGCATTCACTTACAATACTGTTAAACTGAGACAAGACTCCACCTCTTTCAACTTGGTGAACTTACAACACTTTCAGGAAAGCAAAAATGTGTGCCAGATAACAACAATAACAGAACAAAAACATACAGTATACCATGTAAATACAATGAAATAAAAAACTAACAACAAAAAAAACCCAAACAACCAAAAATAAAACAACAAAAAACCTAAGTAAAAGGTACAAGTTTCTACATAATGAGTTTATTTTAAATTGTGTTTTTCACCTAGCCTCTTTCCTCTGTTTTAGTCAGAATAAAAATGCCTGGATTTACAAAATACCCCTGGCACCCTTAGAAAGCTGTTCTCAGTGATAACACTCTGAACAGAAGAACGACAGCTGCAATTCAATGCTATGCATGCTTGGAAGCCAAGTACAGTCACATGCTTTTATCCAATTTACTATCCAGATTTTTCTGCTTTCTATTTCAATTCAACTGTTATATTAGAAGCTAGCATCTGGAAAACTATTAGACTTAATCACAACTCTTTCCACCTCTTAAGTCCTGTAAATGACATTTTTACTCTGAGGCCCTTCCCATTGCCAGATCAGCAGGAAGAAAGCCTTAAGAGTAGCATCACGAGGGACATCCTAGGGAGCACAACAGCCACTGAGATGTGGAACTCCTTAATTTAGAAGCTGCAGTGACAGTTCCACTCTGTCCAAAAGAATAAAAGATGGAGAGGGGAAGAGCTTCAACAGGACACAGTAAATGTTCTGGGGAACTCAAACCTGACCACTTGGAAAGCGCGTGTTCAGGTTCAGATCTTCACAACAAGAGAAGAGCCATCTGCCTGGGTCAACCAAGCAGTATACGAGTCCTCTAATTACTGGTTCCATAAGGTATAATGGAGAAGAAGGATCACCTAGCATTGCTGTGTGGGGTCAATGATGAGGGCACATCCACCATAAGGGTCCCATGATGAGATGGACAAGGGAATGGCTTGTTTGTGAAGGGGGGGTTTACATGTTGAATAATTTCATGCTGCCAAGTTAAGCTGGTGGATTTATGCCTGAAAGGGCAGGCACATCCCCTACTTAGTGACAAATTAAAGCCATTTTGGACAGCTGAAGCAGTAAGGTGCAGAAAAAAACTCCATATGGAACAGAAAGCATTTGAGGCCACAAAAGCAGCAATGTTTCTCCTGCTCTGACAACTATCATACTGGATGGCATGTGAAAGGTGCGTATTTTCTAACACATCAGCACTTGTTATTTCAGATAGGCTAAGAAGAGGCTGGCATTAAGAAAATGCTGTGCAAAGACTGTCCAGGCTAACACTAACACTTCAGCTTTTTTACAAATTCCACTTTGCAAAAGTGGCCTAAAAATCACTTGTGAGTTGCTAAGCAAAGGAATTAAAATACCAATTACTCTGCCCTTCAAGGTCATCTTCAGCTAATAGGAAGAGTAAAACCAAGCAAGTTACCTTCCATCATGGGTACTCCTGTAAGCAGCTATGCACTGCACTTCAGGATCTACATACTCTGGAGAAAATTCTTCAGCTGATATAATACAAATCTTGTGCTGAAAAACAAGCACAAAGTACAGTTAAGAATTAATATCATAAATAACAGAGCTGAGCCTGAACGGGAAAGATGAAGCCTAATTTTAGCATGGGGACATCTGAGCCCAAAGCCATGTTCTGTCATGGACCTCCCACAAGATTCTGGATTCCTTTATCTCCATGCACCTCAGTGCCTCAGGGTTAAATAGCATTCTTCTGTCTTTCTCAAGGAAGGCTCTTCAGAAGTTCAGCAACTAAAATATGTGTGTGGCAATGGGAAAGCCACAAGACCAACTGGTGAGAAGCTAGACAAGGAACGTTACAGAGGTGGGAGGGAAAAGCCCACCCTTTTGGTGTTAAAAGACTTTTGGACCCTGGGGGAATTCCGAGACTTTCTCAAATGCAGGCACAAACACTTCCTCGCACAAAGTCCATAGGCGTGAGTTTCAATGACACCAGGATTTCTCCAAATAGATTCAGAACTCATTTCAAAAGAAACGAGACTTCATTTATTTTTTTTTCAAACTTAAAGTAGACATGAACAAATGAATCTGTGGTAGTGCTGCTGTAGCTATGGTGGTAAGGACATAAGGGAAGGCTTGTGAGCAGACACAGCAGTGCGCACTAATATAACAAAATATAAATGCACAAGTTACAGAATTTGTGCATGAACTACTTGAAAAGGAGATAATGTCTGATAAGCAGTGAGACAGTCTGCACCAAGTACTAATGAAAATAAAAACTGCATAGAGGAAATTCATTAATATGTGATCAGTTTGGAAGCAGGGCCTAAGAGAGCTCAGCCTGCGCTTTAGCAATAGTGAGCAGTGACTAGAAACCCTCTATAAGCAAAAGTGCTAAAAATCCCTTTTCCTGGGCAGCAAATACCTTTCCTGACCTGCATGCAACAACCCACAGGGCTCCAGACTGAAACCTTGAATGGTGCTTTATGACTTACCAAAAAGTTAGTACAAAATGTGGTCTGAGTTTAGGCAGCTTGTCTGCTCCAATGAGAGATAAAGATTACCAACTTGACAAATGATCTCAAGAACCCAATTTCCTCCTTATTTAGACCAGGGTGGTTCCCCTTTGCCTCTCTGGGCTATATTACATGGGATCACACAAGGGTCTTTTAACTTCAATAGTGCCAACATGGACTTCATGATTAGTGTCTAAGCACCACAAGTTCTTCTCATCCCCTTCCTATCTTTTACTAATTTCAGTCTCTATAGTTAACATAGGTAATTATTCCATGTATCTCAGGAATGCATTGAATTTTATCTTGTAGCAAGTTATTTAGAGAATTAAAACTGAACTCATAAATAAAAATAGAGATTCTTAGCACAAGAGACTTCCACATGCAGGCTAAAAACGTCAGTGCCTTTTGGACATGGATCTTCTTAACACAGCAATTGCTGCAGAGAGCTAACAATCTGAATGGTATTTGTTCACACTGAACACTCTTTCACATAATGAAGAAAGCATGTATCAGCTGCTAGTCCTAACAGTTCCACAAAACTACTCTCTGTTATTAGCTGGGTTTGAACTCCAGCTTTTAACAAACCTTATGTTTCTAAAATGAAAGACAGAAACAATACAGAAAAAAATTCGGTGTTTAGAAAAGTGTGTTCCTGGTGTGGCCAAAAGAGGTCAGTGAAGGCTTTTAATTCAAAGTATCTAAAAGCCATATGATTAATGAAGGCATTTATTACCTGAAATGAATAGATTATTAACTGAATTTTGTAAGAGACAAAGGAAACTTCTAGAAGGGTTTTGAGGATTTAGAAAAAGTTAAAGATAAGGAAAGAAAATGAAAGATTAAATACAAAAGCTATCAGAGTATTTTTCATTTAAAGTTTTTTTGTGGAAGAGAAAGAGGAACTGAAATAAATCACAAGAGAGTTGGAAAAACCTTGCCAGTAAAGGCAAAGTTCTGTTTACCTTTGAAACTGATAAGTTTGGCTCATGATATATACTCTGGGTATATACAAAGCATATCTATTCGAGTATCTAATATACATAATTTCAAACATTACCTTACAGAATGTGAATATAGGGAGAAAAGTATCTCTCTTTACTCACTCAGGCCACAAATATTACAAAAAGGAAAATAAAATGGCAACTTACCAAAAGAAAATTAATTGATGATGCCTTAAGATGTATCTTTGTGTCTGCTAAAAGGTCATAGGCTGCAATGCGATTCCTGTCATCAACTACGACGCTGCGACAAAGGAAACTAAGACAGAAAGGAGGATTAAGGATGAGCCTGCTGGCATTGCCACGTTGTTTAGGCTGCCACTTAGCTTCACTGCCTGGGTTTTGGCTAGCTACACTAGTGGTACCTAGCCATCCTGCTGGATCATAACTAACTTACCTTAGACCACTGGGGACCATACAGGATCCTTGTTAGTGAGACAAAGGATTTGCCATGTACAAAACATTGTCCAACCTCTCTCTGGGTTGTTCTATCCAGAGCTGGAGCTTCCAGACTTCAGCTCAGATAACCATTTGAGCTACTGGTTTAAGTAGGATGCAGACAGACAGATAAGCATAAATGCTATCTGCAGAGGTTCCAATGCATGGTGTGTGACTAACATTCTGTGCCCTGGACCATGTTCCTTGAGGTCTCAGTACTCACCAGCTGCTGCCTTCCACTACTGTCATGTGCCACTGACGTTGTGGACCAGCAGCTCTTGCCCACACAGTGGCAGCTGGGCAAGTCCTGATTTTAGGAAGGTACACTACACTGAGATACAACTTAATACGAGTGAAAACATGTAGGTTTGCCCCTACTTGATTACCTTCAATTGGCTGCATATCTTTGGTGAAGACAAATACATACTAAGAGGAAGAGTCTTGCAAAAGCTTTTGAACTCCACCTTGTTCAGGGAGCATGATCTCTGCAACTTGCCAAAAGCTCTCTTTTGCTAAAGAGAAGTCTTATAAGGCTCTGACTTCTTTTCTTTCTTCTGCACTTCTACTCAGGAAGCATGCCATGGGTGAGAAGCTGTAATCACCCTATAACTGCTTCTCTATTTCGCCTCTAAAGGAGGATGTGGAAGTCTCACTCATTTCAAGCACAGATTAGAAATAAGGGTAGTTCAGGGCAAAGGGCATTTAATAGCAGAAAAATATAGATCCCTTAAATGTGATTTGCTGGAAGCTTGCAATGTTTTCTTCTCCTGCAATGTTTTATTGGCAATAATCAAGCTCATAAGAAGGCCTGGCACAATGTATTCCAGATTCTACAAGTTACGCTTATCTGCATCACTATGTCATTCTTGATTTATTTTTTATCAGAAGAGACTTGTACTGCTTAAGAGAGATGACACAGCACCTTACTTGCAATGTGACCATTCACTTCACGCAGGACGGCTACAGAAGGGATCTGCTGCATTGCTGCGTTAAAGTAGTAAGGGCTTCCTCTGCATTTTAATGAGCAAGTTCTTAATGTATCATATGAACAAACAAGTATGTTCAAAATTAGCCCATAAAATGAGTTTGAAAAAAAAAAATCAAACAATACAATGAAAGATTCATAGTATGCAGTTTGGGGATCAAAGTCTTACATAGCAGGCTAAAATAAATAAACAAAGCTTTCCACAGCAATAACCTGACAAAGTCACTGCTTTACACAGCTCTGCTCTGTGTCACAAATGTACTGAAGAAAATGAGTTTTCTTACTGAGCAATTTCATCCTGAATATCCCTGCACCTCCATTCTGCCAAACACATGGCTCATGGGAAAAACAGATGCATGTCCATAGTCCCCTGGCAAGGGGCAAGCTCTCCCAAGGGCTCAAAACTGACAATCTCACTCAGGACAGGCAAAATCTCTTGTGCAGAAACATCTGCAGTAATCTCATCAGTCAAGGATAAAGAAGCATTTGGCTCAAGACCTTGCATACAGCCTAACAGCCAGAGCATGGCTACACTCAGAGACCTTTATACTTCTGCTTCAGTAAATCTCCTTAGAAATGGTGGGAATACTTTTGTAAAACTGGCTGTTACATTTTTAATAGCCAAAGTCCTATAACTAAAGACAGTGCCTGCCACTGCAGCCAAGAGTGATGCTCTTCCACTGGAGTCAGAGATTAATACTTTATAAGGATTTATGAATGTATATAAAAAAGTAACCCTTTGCATAGGAAAACAGCTCACTGAAGCAACAGAAATATCTAATGAGATGATTGCACAAAGAGAATTAAAAATCCATCCAAAATCCACAGAATCGCATACTTGCTTTTAAATCACCCTATAATTAGAACAATCCACATGTTAAAATGGATTCCAATATATAGAAAGTACAATTATATCCCAAAAATTTGTTTAAACATTTAGCAACTACTTCAGATATTCTTACCTGTATTTACAACTATATATTCTCACTCTGCCCTCAGTGACAGGTCCAGGGTTATGTATTATGACCTCTGGAGTGTATAACTGATCCTCTTCATTGGCATACTCAAAAACCAGAACATAGCGACCAACTTGAGGAACATTTATGGTCATCTCTAAATTGACCTGCGTTAACATAATTGAAAAACAAAAATGCTGTTAAATTTTTCAACCCCTTATCTTACACGAAGCTCGCATTTCTTGCTCTCTGAGCCAACTGGTCAGCTTTAGTCTAGGGCCAATCCTGTAATGTCTCACCAGGAAACACCCAGCAGAATGCAAGCAATGCTTATAAATATCACTTTGTCCACACATAAGAGTCAAAGAAATTCAAGAAGCAGCTGCCACTATAACAGTTCTAGAAAGGTTGTAAAACAATACTGGGAAATGAGCATATTAGTATTCCTCCTCTCCTCAGCAGAAAGGGAGGAAAACATTAATGATGCTAAAAAATTGCTACCATTACCTCTAAGCTATTTTTAACAACATATAAAAACCGAGTTTACTTCTCCACTGAAAAAAATATTTCCAGGAACACAAAATTCCTGCTACAGCAGCGCTGTATACTGATTCCCTACAATGAGTGAATGCATCTTCTCCAGCAAACAGACAAGGACACTTTCTGAAGCATCAAGATTTTCTTTTAGGTTACTTGCACGAAGTGATTAACACAATATTTGATGCAAAATACTTCTACATAGGTGAATGGAAAGTGCTACGGTTACAAAGGTTTTTGCTTCAATTGACTATATAATTCCTTTCAAATTTAAACTGTTTTTGTTGTTTGGTTTTGTTTTTTTCTCAGTATTTCCTTAGGCTACAAACACATACACACGTAAATAATTCTGTCAACAAATCCCTTAACTTCACTGCAGTTATTCATACCAGAAATTCTGCAGATGCATCAGTGATTAAGTACCAGAGCCTGTGGCCTGTGAGTATTCCTGCGGCACTTGATATTTTTAAAAGCAATATCTAAGCACAGTAATAGAGGGCATAATTATTTTACATGTCACTATCAGGTACTTGATAAAATATTTTATTTTTGCCAAACACACTTCCAGTAAAACTTTTCATTACATAGAACATATGTTTCTCTTCCAAAGGACCTACAGCAGTGGTACAATTGCATCTGCTTGGTTTTTAGGAAGGAAAATATTTTACATAAGTATAGCTATTTAAGAGGAAAAAAAAAAAAAAAAAGATTAATTTAGAGTGATGCATGTACTCAATTTCTGCTGACAAATCGTTATGTCATTTCTTCTGAACAAGCCAGTATGTCTAAAGCAGAAGGACTGTTATTGAATCAAATACTGCTACCAGAGTGGAATGTCCACTCTGGTTACAGTTATAAATCTGCCTACACTGATTATTTTACACAATTCTGTATAAAATGCAGACCTTGGCACAGTGTCTCTTTTTTAGGGACATGTTACAGATTTGCAAACCCCAAGCTATGGATCTGCAACTATTTCAGTCTGGTAGGTTTACAGTCAACAGCACAGACGGGACTGCAATTAGCACGCAGGAATCTGACCTCTCTTCCACTGATATGGGCCATCATTGGTTGATTAAGAGTTGGCTGTCTCACAGGTATTCTTCTGTATTCTCCCCCATGTCTGAAATACGCTGCCTCTGAACCAAGGACACAGGAAAATCTGCCCAGAGGCAAATGCTGATAGAGCACGCAGCTTATACAAAAAACAACAAACAAAACACAGGATTATTATTGTTTTCAAGTGCAGCAGGATAGTAAGAAAATAAACCAAGGCACTGGTTTATGCTGTTCGGTAGCATATATACTGACTGTTCTGTTGAAGCAGGTCCCAAATATGTGCAAGGCTCTGTAACTTGTATCTGCAAGATGGATGCTTCATAGTAATCACTAGGTAACAGCACCAGATAATCCTAAAAACAAAGAATACAACATTCAGAAAATGATAAAAGAAACATCTCCACAGTCACACAACAGTGTACAAAACCAACCACATAAATAATTTTTACAGAGGATATATGCAAGGTGTGGTTTTTGTTGGTTTTTTATGTTTGTTTGTTGTTGTTATTACACAGGCCAATAACATCAGAATGTATCTCCCTAAATCTATTCCTTCAGAAAGACAACGAAGAGATGAAGACAGCTGCCCTGTGAGCAGGGAATCTCTAAAGCCACTCTCTCATCATGTCTTTTACAAGACAGTGCTCAGAAAGGAGACTCCTTTCAGCTCAGAAACACACAGCCAGATGCCTGTAGTTTTACTCTGGGGAGATTCATGGATCACACATGACTTAGTAAAATTATTCCATGTAATCTATTAAGATATACTTCAAAAGCCAGCATATTTTTGTTTTTCTTTGCCTATAGAAATTAATGTATTAGAGTTTATCTATAAAAACTGTTAATGTGAGAACATGACAGGCTAAGATCATTAATAAAGTCCTTTTCAAAGGTATTAGTAAAAAAACACAATATAATAAGTACTGTCAGTTCCAGCAAGAAATAGTTTACAAGCTCTTTACTAACACTTTAAGTTATATTCCATAAATTTAATACAGCACCAGGTTTAATGACCAGAGATATTGGCTACTTGTTAACTGTACAATGTACGTAAGACTTTCAGTATACATAAGAAATTCAGCCTTTGTGATCATCCATGTTTAAGGTTTTTCATAAAAGATCATCTCAAATAGTTTCTCTTTTACTACAAATTTCTTAGAACTGCTGCTGGAAAATTTTTCAGTTTTTCAGTGAGTGAAAGAAGAGCAAGGAGGATAAAAGCATTCAGAAAATGACCAGCTCATTATGCAGCCCATCTTACAATATTCTTATCAAGATTCTTTGTCAAGAAACCAAGGCCTTGGCTGAGCTAAGCTCTAGATGTAATATCTGATACATAAGAATTACTAATTTCTGTGAGCATTTATGCTCATCCAATTGTGCTGTATGTTAATATTACTTCATCCTTTGGAGGTACAGATTGCAGATAGAGTTTGTAAGCACAAGAAAAATCAGAGCAGGGGAAAATCAGAGAAGAAAAAAACATAATGAAGAGGCAGATCTGTAAATTTTTGTAATTGTATTCTCCTGTTTATACTCTTTTCACTAGTGCTGAATTTCACTTTCTTGCAGGGTTCTTCCCACAAATAACTCCAGAGCAGTACTATCATGAAAACCTTCAAGCACTTGTTTTCCTCGACTGTTTTCTTACCAAGAGGACTTCCTCTGCCATTATACTGATAGTCCACATTCCTGGAACCAGTGAGAAAGGCTCTGTGGAGCTTTTTCCTGGGATTGTGACAAAAGCTGGCTCCTTACTGGGTGGGAAGACAAACTCTTTGCTCTGAGCAGCCCCTGCCAGCAAAAAGAAAAAAAAAACAAAACAAACAAAACAAAACTAAACCTCAAGTAAAAAAAATAGGGGACTGTATAAAATGTCTGTACTTGCTCAGTGAGCTGGACTGATGATCTGATCCATTAAACTTAGTCTAACAGGAGCTGATCGATGCTTTTCTGTCCATATATATTAACAGTGCACCTGACCACACAGGGAACCATGGAGTGGTTGCTGTTTTCATTCCTACTGGTCTTGAGATTCTGAGAACTGATTCTGAGAAGCAGAGCTCTGACCCTGTAAATGACTAGTTTTGCAATATTCTAAAATGGTCATTTTTTTCAGTTTCCCCTTCTATTATTTTGCATTCAACCTGTCTCTGCACTGACTCACAATATGTTCAGCTGACACAAGGTCCGTTCTCATGCAACTTCTGCCAAATAGTTCAGGTATTGGAGGTTCTCAGCACCACCTAAAATGCTTAATTACAGATAGAAACTGAAGATAACTTCTGGGCAGAAATGATAGGCCAGCTGTGGATGCCACATGCCTGGAGGTGCTCAAGGCCAGGTTGGATAGGGCTCTGAGCAACCTGGTCTAGTTGGAGGTGCCCTTGCCCACAGCAGGGGGGTTGGACCAAGATAATATTTAAGGTCCCTTCCAACCCAGACTATTCTATGATTCTATGCACCACAGAAACAGCTGCAGTACACTGTATCAAGGAGAAGTGGTGAGGATCAATTGTTATGAATATTAAAGGTTTCTTCTTTGAAGCCCCTGGACACACACAGGAGCAGGTTCCCTGCCTCCCAGTCAATATAAGCCAGTGATGACCACAAACTGCTCCCACTCTGCTGAACCCTGTCTGTGAACTCTTCAGTTTTGGTTTCTTTGAATTACTAAAAGGATCTACAGCCCAACTCCATTGGCTCCTATAAGTATACTGAGGTTAGCTAAGGTAAGACATAAGTCTGCATCTAGACTTGGTATGCCCCCACTACTCATAGGATATGAATTACTTATCTTTTATCAGGGCCAAAAAAGGCATCATATACTTCTGAAGTCTGTAATCAGAACTAAACCTGGTAGACTGGATTCATCATTACACAATTGCTACTCATAGAATTAAGTTAGAAGCCACATTTAAGCTGAAATATTAAAAGCAAGTAAACCAAAATAAGTGCAGTTACCTTTTCTTTAAAAGCTTCATAAGGCCTACAGTTCAGACCTTCCAGGTACAGGACTGAAAATACTGAGTTTGGCAAACACTTGATAAAACAAATGTTGATTACTGTTGTAAGCACTGGTTTCATGCAAACACGGCCACATCAATTATATGGCAGAAATATATTAGGGGAAGCACAAAAGCACTGACGCTATTAGAGGTGATGCATTTCAAGCAACATTAAAGATCTGATTGAGGTGCACCTTGAAAAGCCTCCTGTGACCAAACATTCATGTGATCTGCTGTGCTGCTGGGTTACACCTACCTGCTTCAGGTCGAGATTGACAAGCAGATATGCGACCAGGTAATGTTTCACCTCCAGGGTTAATATACCTCAGAATAATGCGAAATAAGTAGAGGTTTGATTTTCCCACATTCAAAGTTATCCTCACTTCATTCTGAAAAATGGAAGTTAATAAACAAAAACAGCCATAAAGTGCTCAATAGAGGAACAGTTAGAAGCCATGCAAGCACCAGACTAAAGTCCTACAAGACAAACACACATGCAGAAAAGTATACACTGGAATGGTAATGCTGGTGCATGACAGAGGAAGACAGGTAAGCCTAGTGAGAAAATTAATTCACTTACAAGTATAATTAGTGCCAAAATGTTTTCCCTCAGCAACTGAGATCTTCCCTTTAGAGTTTTTTGAGCCCAGGCTGACATAGCGGAGGACTAGGTGGAAGAGCTTAGGGGAAGCCACAGTGATAGGCACAACCACCTCTGGCTGGGAAAAATAAAAAGAAAGGGAAAAAGGAGGAATGGAAAGTATATTATTTGTTACCAGCACCCAGAGAAAGAAAAACCATTTGGCAAAGACAAAAGGCTCGGGCAGCTTACAAAAGAACACGGAATAAAATCTTCTGTGAAGTAAAAATTCTTGTTGAGTAACAGCATATCCAGAACGACCAAGAATGGATGAATTAATGTGTGTTGATTCCGCACTTGACACACAGACTTTTATTCTCCACACTCATGCCATAAAAGAGGCATATGGTACCAAGGGCTGTCCATATTCCTGGCTTCCCAAAGAACAGGCCAGAATCATTGATCCTAGTCTGAGATCACACACAACACTCCACAGCATGCAGATTATCACTGCAACTTCTGCTGCTCTACCAGATCCTGTAGTTTCTTAGAGATGCAATACCACGAATGCTCTCTTTGCCCTGAGGCTGAACTGATACTACTAGAGCCATAAAATTCTTGAGTCTACAGGAGGCTGCATTCACACTGCCCCATTAGTTTGCAGAGCAACAGAGACATGTTAAAGGTTGGTGGAGGGCTAGGAAAAGCAGGATTGGTGTAATCTCATGGATTTGGCTTTCTTCTTTTCTTCCCAAATCCTAAAGCTTCCCTCATTATTCAGCTCCCACCAGTTTGCTCATTACAATCCACCAGCTGTCCCTTTCCAAGATGCTTGTGGTACAGTTATCTCCCCACCACTGTGGTCCATTCTACTTCCCCAAATGCACAAAGGGCTTGTTTGTTTCACATATTCAGGAACAGAACATGAAGCCTCATTTTCTCTTACTCCTGAAAGTTAAAATAACCCCAAGATCACCAGTTCCCATATCCTGTTGTGAATGGATATTCCTCAATTTTGCCATCATCACCTCAGAGACCTCCATATTCTTAATACAAATGCAAAGCAGAAAGCAAAGCTAGACACACAGCAAGTGGCAGGTCTGAGAGATCTACAGAGACTGGGTAACTAACAGGTGATTGTAGATGAGCAGTGGACGAACACGGAAAATACAGACAAGTAGAGGAAGTGTCAAGTGTCATCTTAAATGGAGAATAGTGACTTCTGAAGGATACTACATGGATAAGACAAATACTGGGGGAACCCCTGAAAAACAGATACAAATGAAATAGGAAAGACAAAAGAAATAATGAAATACAGTTCAGAAAATTCATCAAAATTCATCCAAAGCTTTTATGGAAAATCCAGAAGACTGTGAAAGGAGAGAAAGAAGAAATATGTGAGGAATGAAGGAGAAAGAGATGTCAGTCCTTGGCTTCAGGTAAAGCCAGGGAATGGATAGACATTGTTCTTTAGGCTCTTGTCACAAACTCAGGCAACTCTCATCAGTACTTTAAAAACTGAGTTTAACTGTCAGCTTCTCAGTCTAAAATGAAACACCCATGTCAACAGCATGACAGGGCACCAGTGACTTCCACTGAGATCACACACAGCTTATCTATTTCACCCCAAATTTTTAAAATCGTATTTAAATAGTTTTATTTTCACAAAAAGTCATTACATTAGCCTTATGTGTGGTTGATATGGTAACCCTCTTTGTCTTCTGCAAAATAAATATCATTACTTCAGGATCCTACAGGACCAAGAAACAGTATGTCAAAATTAGAAAAGTTCCTTGAAATTAAGAACTGATACTATCTCATTTATGCAAGGATCTAGATAAGGATGGCCTGGACCTGCCAATTAATTACATGAGTAAAAAGATTTATGCAGGTACGCAAAATAATACAGACTTTTAGTAAGATTAGAGGCTAAGCCCTTTCATCACCTCTGTAAAAAATGCCTCTGGATAAGAAACGCAAAAAGCAGATGAGTTAGAAAGCAGACATTAAGAAATCACAGCTACTTGAGAGTTGCCTTCATTTATAAATGTGGAATAATTCTGAAAATCCAAAACCAGGAGCTCTGGGATGAAAACAAATAATCAGAAAGACAAAACAAAAACTAAGAGAAACTACAAAATTAAGAACGTAAGGAAATCATTGTGCCAGTCTATAGTGATTCATTAGTCCATGAACAAATGGAGGTTGGCTACAACTATACCTAAGAACTGATTTTAAGACAAGTGAACAAATTCCTTTTTGTACTCAAATCTACTTCTTTTGAAATCCCAGTTCACTTGCTCAGCAGTTTGATTTAAAGGCAGATAGGTCCCTTCTCACTCAAATTATGGTGGTTTTCTTCCTGTGATTTACTTATTCCCTCAGCTATTGTTTAGTTTATTTGTAGTCCTCCATGAGATTAAAATAAATGTTGCCAATATGCTCCTGTGATCTACTGAATCACACATTTTCCTGTTTGCTGTAATGTGAAGGTACCATTCATAATAGAAGTTGGCACCTTTCTCTTCCTTACACAATATAAGTTGCAAGTGCAAGATGACTTCAGTGACAGCACAAATTTGCACAAGTAGTGACCTGACAATAATACCAACACTTACTAATCCACATAGCAATACAGTGCCAAAGGGTTTGGATTAGTGAGCTCCTGTCTTTTTTTCTGTTTTCCCATGACCTTGTACACACATAGCAGAAATATAAAGACGTATGTACCATACACTTAACGTTCACCCCAAAGCCTTGAGTGAAATACCAGCTTACTTGTATAGAGGACATCCGGGCATATCCTCTCCAACTGAAGCTGGGAAATTCCCGAGGATCATAGCCAAAACGAATTTCCCCTCCCTTAACAGTAGTACCATCTTCGATCTCAAACTTCATGTGATGCAGATCAGGAAAGTAAAAGTTTTTCTCAGGCCTTTCAAGGAGAAAAAACCCCAACAAATCAACAAAGCATAACAAGTCACAGTATACACCCAAGAGCAAAAAGCAGTGGGAGGGAGGTGACCTACTGATGACTGAGGAATCCTGACAGCAGCTAATAAATTCAAGACAGCTGGTAAGACGGATGCAATGAGAATTCTCTTTCCAGAAGCTTTTACAGCTTATATACATTTTCCTACATAACCAATATACAGATATATATGCAATACTACTGCAAAATAGGCACTGATTATTTAAGGAACCAGGTTAAAAAAATCTAATTAAAATAACAGAGACAACACTGCCCAGGGAAATTAGTATCAACAAGCAGTATAATTCACCAACTTAATTATCAACAAATCCAGAATCTCACATGAAAATTTATCAAGAGAATTATGGGCAGTTTCAAAAGAACTGTGCAGGAGCACGAGCTATCAGGAGCTACAGCTGGACTTACTCCTGGCAGGTTGTCCCCACAACATGCGCCCTGCACTGGCAGCTACCCAAGGGCTCAGAACATGCTGGGCTGAGGGATCCTCCAACGTCACACTGGCAGCCTGTCAGGAGAAGAACAGAAGCCAAAGATCCCATCAGAAAGAGAGTGATAAAAGTTATCTGAAAACAGACTTCGCTTCAGCTAACCAAACACCATTGATGACTTGCTTCCTCTTTCCAGAGTCCTTCAGGCTGTTTCAAACCCACGTTAATACACATGCATAAGCTGCAATTATTTTGAGCTTCCGATGTTTGTTTATTTATTTCTCTTTGGAATGTGACAAAAGCCACTTTTTTAAAAAAACAAAACAAACCACAAATAATACACCATGCCACACTGCCACATTACTAAATGCAGGGCTACAGTTCTGCAGAAGAGCCATTCAAATGTTTTGCTAGTAAGTCAGAATTTCTACAGCAATATCACAAGGAATAATTATTAAAAATTTCCCCAAACATCCAAATCCAAAACCTAACTACAAAAATCATAAGATGATAATTTTTCAGAGTCTGGTACCCAATATTTAATTTATCTTACAAAAATTGCAATATATGTATTCATATAATAGCACTTGTGTATTTCTAACTGACACTGGACAACAATATTAAATGACTTTTTACAGGAGACAGGACTTGTGGCACAAAATAAAGGATGACTCAAGTAACAAAGTATGATATATTGTACTAAGGAACATGTATGCAAAGGCTAAAAATTCCAAGCTTAATCGAATGTCCCTAAACACATATTTACATCACAGTGTAAAAGCATCTTGTTTTCTAAGATACTTTAAGTACCTGTAACTAATCAATGATAAAAAGGCAAAGAGGGAGTTACACATGTAACAAGCAAGTACCATCAGTAGTTCAAAATGCTGGGCACAGAAATAAACCAAACACCCCCATTTTAAAAATACAACTCAGGGAATTCCAAGGATTTTTGTGCTAAGTGCAAATGTTCTACTAGACATGTCCTTTATTCATTTTACCTCGGCAGCCAAAGTAATTCTTGTTTTCAACAGCGTAATAACCAGCTTCACAAGTGTTACAAGAATCTCCACAAACATTAGCTTTGCAGTAACAATGCCCGTTTTCCTGTGAAGAAAACAATTCCATAAAAAAATGTTTCAGTAGCTTTTCAGAATTTTATCTTTCAATATTCTGGATTCCCTCTAATTCTTAAGAAGGGGAACTTTTTAATCTCAACAGAAAATACTATCTGGACATAATTTATGTCATTTATCATGTTCAATAAACAGACTAGAAAATATATAAACTCAAAAAGATGAAAAATTTTCAAAACTTTATACATCCCTGGGATGTATAAACCTGATACTTTGCTGTATAAAATTATCCACTTTATGTGCAAAAGCAAAAATCAGTACTAAGATCTCTATCTTACCAAATGTTACAATTTAGCTTTACAATAACCAATTTAATTAATTAATCTTCTTTTAGTTTCATTTTACCTGCTGACATTCTCCGACTCCACTTAGTGTTCCACTCACATCACATTGGCACTCTGTATAAAAGCAAAAAAACAACAAAAAGAGGACAACCTGCATTTTATCTTTTCATGATACTTTGCAGGGAAAAAAAGCACACCATTTTGGGTCATTGTGCCACAATGTGGATTTTACTCTGGAAGGTTCAGAACGGCCAACAGATAATGGTATAAAGTGAGAAGAAAATACAAAGGAGAAAGAATGAGGACTTCCAATTATGTGCGATTTACTGGTGTGTTTTTAAGTGATCTAAATTGTATTTGAAAAAAAAAAAAAGTATTAAGTTTGCATTTACAATAAGCTTTTTTTCTTAGAAACAGACAACTGCTACAAAATAGTGTCTTTCAGCCTGACATGCTCTATTCTGCAGTGCTACTTTGAGACTAGTTCAACTCTCCGTATGAAACAGAAGTAGAGCAAATATTGCAGAAAGGTGCTATGCTGACCTGTAAGTTTGGTGAAACACTGTTTTGACTCTGTGGCTGAAGTCAGAGACAAATTACGTGAAAGGTGTAGAACCTAATATTTGAGAAGTTGTTTAGTAGAGATCTAGAGTCACAGATGTAATCATACCAGTATCATCTCTAAAACTACTCATTCTATCTAAGGCTATTGTGGTGAAACCTATTGGAAAGGAGAGAATCTTTAAAAAGATTTTTGTCTTTATCCTTTTTAATCTTTGTAATTCTTTTTAATCTTTATAATTACTATTATCTGAGAAACACACACTTGCTGTTAAAAAACATTGAGAAACCATAGATTACTAAAAAGACATAAACCATAACAGATTTGTCACACCTTGAGGCCACCGAAAGGCTTTACATTTCTTTGCAAGCTAGAAGACAATCTAAATTGAAAAAGCACCTTTTTTCTCAAAACAGTGAGCCAAATTCTGATTTCAGGATTACAGGCAGAAATTTCATCTCACTCAAGGAATTTGCCATAGGGCCATATGAAGTACACATTACTGTAACTTACAGCACACCTTGGTTCAGGACCAGGCTAACACTCAGTACATTATGCTCTACTTTCTGAAAGTAACTGCTGGTATCACAGGTAATTTGATGTTACAACTAAGTAGCATGAGAAACATGATGTTAATATGAGCTGTGAAAGTCACTGAGCAGCAGAGATGATGTCAGTGAATACAGGTGACTTTTAGAAGAATTTAACACATTTCATAAGCCAATGAAGTATGTCATGAAGCTGTACCTGTACATCCCTCGGGGTTTTCTCTAGCTAGGTTCCAGTACAATGGTTTGCATTTACTACAGGTAGGACCTTCAACATGCTGAAGACATTGGCAATAGCCCTAATGACAGAAATACATTAATATGGATTCATCTCTTTCATTAAAAAAATAGTCTTCTTCAGTATTAAGAAAATCCCAATCTTAATAACAGCTGAGGCAGTTTACTGACTTTTACAGATGCATGAAAACTAATGCAGATTCAGAATTCTCAGATTCTTCTGTCTCATGCTATCAGCACAGGATTGTTCCACCCTCCATATTCTTATGTATCTGAGGTATTCTAAAGGTCCCAGGGGAACTACTTTACAATTCTTTTATAGCCTTATAATAACTACTCTGATAACTGCTTTGCAAAAAGCATAAAAACCAAATTTCCCTAAAAACAATAATTAATTTTCCTATTTACTCTTTCCTTTATTGGTGGAAGACACACATAGCTGTATATAGGAGCCTACATAGATAGCGCTTCCATCCATCACACTTGCCCTCTGGATTGCCTTTGCTACACATTTAGCAATGACTGTGATTTCTGGTAAGATGCTACTACTACTAACCATCATTGCATTAATAACAATAATATGGGAATAGCAACAGTTACAAAGACATAATTATTTCAAGAATAATTTGATGCTGAAAGGGCCTGTTGCAACTCAGAACCAGGTCTTTGAAACATGCATAGGCTTATAGCTGCATTAGTGTTACAGCATACTGAGAAGACATTAAGAATATGCATATTCTATATATAAAAGATAAACCCCCCTCCCATCCCTTGACAGTAA
Organism: Formicarius rufipectus; assembly: GCA_013399695.1. Taxonomy (NCBI): domain Eukaryota; kingdom Metazoa; phylum Chordata; class Aves; order Passeriformes; family Formicariidae; genus Formicarius; species Formicarius rufipectus. The sequence continues at coordinate 251,228 of VXAU01002548.1, forward strand.
ATTGCACTGGTTTGATCAAAATAAAAAACACCAAGTTTATTTCCACTCTTATTCTGCAAATAAGCTCAGGCAACTATTTTAGAGTCTAAGAACAGGCTTGAGGGCTTGAGCAAAGGCATGTGAATGATTAACACATACTGTTAGTTGCAATGGTAGAATACTCACAGAGTGAGAGCCAATGCTACCTGAAGGATCACATTCAGGGTTGACACCTTTATAAAGCAAACACATAGAAAGATCTTTTGAAAACAGAGTTGTGGAGTGCAGAAGTGCAATGTAGCATGTTGGGCTTTTTAATACGGATACTTTGGAGGGACTCAAATACTTTAAACTTCAAGATCATGAGGGGCCTTAAATATTTTTCAGCTATGTATTTAGCCTGATTTAGACGCATTGGGTTTTGTATGCAAAGCAGTTACCTGGAAAAACAGAGCACTAATGTACAGATGTTTTCTTAAAGTTCCTGTGCTATCATCTAAAACCAGATTTTAATACTACAGTTCACTTAATGAAATAATGTAGAGAATGACAAATATGGTGATTTAATACATGCTTCTGGTGGGTCCCTCCCTCCTCAGCCTTCAGGGGTTTTCTATAAAACCTTGCATGCAAGAGACCACCCTGGAGAACCCTGTGATAAAAACAGGGGCAACCTGAGTCGGAATGCAGGATTTCTCCTCAGAAGCATTTACCTTCGCAGTCAGGGAAACTGTTGGCAGCAAAAAGGCACCTGTCACACCATCGCCCTGTGACGCCTGTCCGACAGGCACACTGCCCCGATCCAGGCTCACACGTGCCGTGCTGGGAGCCCTTTGGAGAGCACTGACAAGCTACACAACAGCAAACAGTCAGTGGTGGGAGCGTTTACCCCGTAGGCACCAAGCAACAACATCCCAGAACTTTGGTACTGTAGAGGTTTTGAATACTATTTGTCTATAGTGTTCTTCAGCTCACAGGATCCTCCTGTAACTCCCAGAGTACTCAGCCCTGCCAGGAAACTACGAGTTTGAGGTGGACATGGTTTTTTCCCCTCTGTTCTTGCCAGAAAGAAATAAGATTATCTAGAACCAGAATGAAACTCTCTTCCTCAACTTCTCTGTCCCATGCCAAGAGCAGGCTTGGGTTTGACATTTTCCTTTCTTGATTTTTTTGTGGTTACAGAAAGCACAGGGAAAATTCTGTAACTAGACCTGCAGCTAAAAATATGGTGGCATCCCCTGACCAGAGAGGTCAGAAGTAGATGACCTTTCAGGTTCCTTCCAGCTCAAACCATTCTATGAAGTATAAAATCTCAAACTGTATGCCCGTCACAACTTCAGATCTGAGAGCAGATGGGGCCAGAGGCAACCTCTGAAACACACCATGCAATAGTCATGTTTCAGATTCCTATGTATGGTCTCAGTTGTGCAATGATTTACATACACAGGGCAAATAAGAATAAAGCCACAAAAAAGCACAGTGCTGCCACAGTCCAGGGGACTAACGTTTGCTAGATAGAGTCTAAGGGTTAAATGGTTAATGACACTTATTCTTGTAAAGTAGTAGCCAGTCTCCCAAAGAGAGGCAAAAAACCCTGTCAGATTGGGTTTTGCTGTGGTTATGGCGATTAGCAACAGCAGATTTGTGAGGGTATGGTCCCTCTTTAGCATTGATACTACTTTGATTTCTAGAAAAAAGCAGTCCTGTTCATAATGAACAAATAGCTTGATGACATTAATGACAGAGCCTGCAGACTTCTTGTCCACGTGATGTGAAAAAACCATATACACATTCTGGGCTTGATCAACTGATTCACATGGGCAGGAAAAACTGTTCATACAATAGAAAATTTGTAAAGTCAAGCCTATCAAGAATAGGACTTATGGTGCACTGTTGGCACATGTGAAGAGCACATACTAATGCACTTACTTTAAAGTTTGCATGGCAGCATGTCAAATATTAGAAGCCCATACGAGTTGAAACACAGCTTATATTCTGCAAGGTGAATGAGCCAAAACTCATAAAGGTAATACCCATTGCCCATAGCTTTAGATTTCATATTGTAAAAGAGACACACATTTGCCCCACGGGCAAACATTGCCATGCTCACGTTAATCCAATAAGCACAGGAACAGCAATGATGTGTCAGGAAAGACTATCAGAGCATGTGCCAGTCAGGAAGACTGGCCACTGCCTGGATCCTCAGTGTTGTTGATGCCAGCTTTGGATGGAACAAAACTATAATGGTTAGATGGGTAGTTTTAGATGGAAATATATTTGACAAAATTTACTTTCTTCTGCATTGTAAAAACAAGAAGGAAAACCCCAATAAAAGGTGGAAAGACTTTCACTCACGCAAGCAGCTGGGATAGCTGTAATATCCTGGAGAGCACCGGTCACATCTAAGTCCAGCAAAGTTACTGTGGCACAGACACTGACCTCTAGGATCACATGTATTCGTCATTGAGCCGACACTATCACAGTTACATTCTGCACAGAGAAAAAAAAAAAAAAATAACTATCCTGACAGATACATGCCTAAATCAGTTCCAGCACCCCTAGGTAAAAGCAGAAGTGTTGTAGCTAATCCCTTGAATTTCATGACTGACAGAAATGGCTGACTGACAGAAATATGAAACAGTCTTTCTGTGACATGTTCATGTTTCTGGTTCCTTCTTTAGGTTCCTCTTTCTGCTGCAGTCAAAGACATCTGAGTTTACTCTGCTTACTTTAAAGATGCCTGGAAAGATGCAGTGCTTGCTAGAAAGTTAGCACAAATGAAAAAGAAATACGGAAGCTTCCAAAACCATCACTTACATTAGAGTCCACCCCTAGCTGAATATTATATTTGCATCCTCTCCTAATTTTAATACTACTGTTTTGTGTAAAGGCTTTATTTTAATATCACTCCATTTGAATAAAGCTTCTATTGAGTTCAACAAGGCCAAATCAGCAAGATTAGTTATAGTTACAGGAACCCAAAAGTTACAGATCTATCTCCCTCTTGAAGATGACAACTCCAAAGAGTGACAGCAGGCTGGGCTGCTCACTTTCCACCACAGCTTGCAGCATAGTGCGCTAATTTAAGTTTAAACTCATGGCAGCTTGAACTGAACAAACTGTGAACTGCAGCAGTTCTGAGCAATCCCACTGACTTTGTTTTCGTCTATTTTTATCCGTCTTTTACAATTTGTTTTTGCATGCTCTTTTAAGCTCTTACGTCTCTTTTCAGCTTTTGTTGTTAAAAGATCAAACATATTCAATATGGGTTTGATTTAAGATTGTTACTTCTGTTCTAAGAAATAAAAAATGGTTATTTTAAAACCACTGAACAGTGTGTACCAACACAGAACCCTCATTTTATGTTTTTCATTAAAAAATGTTAGTCTACTCCAGATAAAACCACAGTCATGTGGTATTTCTTTATTCCACTCATTGTGTTTGGCAACTCAACACATTACATCTTTGCAAGGTGCTGTAGTTTAACCCCACCTGGCAACTAGGTACATGCAGCCATTCACATCCCACCCATGGGATGGGGAGAAGAATTGGAATAACAGGTAAAACATGGCACTGTGCACAGTGCTAAGAAGAAAATTAACTCTATTCCAACTGAAATCAGGACATAAGGGCATAATTATGCTGTTCATTCATAGGAGACAATCAAGTGTATAAGCTCAAAGGAAGCAGTCTGACATAGCCAACAACAAAAAATAACAAGTTGGAGGAAGCAAATCACAATGCTCTACATAAATCTTGTTATTCTGAACAAGAAAGTATATACCACAACCCAGCAATACTCAATATTCTTTCTCAATGTAAAATTCACTAAGGATTAAGGGCCCTTCTGCCATCCACTGCAAAGGCAGACAATACCCAGGGGACAAGTAGGACTTGATGGAGTCCTCACACGCATACAAGACTGTTACGTTATACTCCAAAAGCATATATCAAAAGTTAAACTCCATTGATTTCCCTCTCTTGGAAAAAAGAAGGATAGTGCTTGGTGGCACATATGCGGGGGAAACCCCATGGAGATCTTTCATGCTTCATGATTACATGTATGGAGGTTGGCTCAGTGCCCAGTCAGATGATCTTAAAATGAGTGAGAAATCACTGTGAAGGGCAAAATGGGAGCTTCAAATTTTCAGGTCACACATTTTACAAGGTACCAAAGACTCTCTGCAAAAGTAGATCAGTGCTTCACAGCTCTGCTATGCCAGTTCCTTAGCAGTCAATTGTGCCCAGTTGCTGTGGGCCTCCATCTGAGAAAATATCATAGATATGAATAAGACAGCTGTGCTGACTGAATGTACATCAAACAGTCTGATCATACAGGAAACAGAAACAATCCTGTGAGTAAACAGACCGTATCATTTTTCTCTACTCTGGAAATGCCTGGAATTGGAGAATTAGAATATATGAGGATTTCAATGTAAAGCACAAGAGCACCTTGCTGATTTACTGCCATGAACACTGCTTTGGCCACTGCAAAAACAGTACCCAAAGAGCACTCCAGTCTGCCTTTTCAGGGGCTTGTTTGATGCTGCCAGTGCAACGAGTAGCCTTACCTTGACAGGCAGGGAAGGAGTGGTGGCCAGGCAGGCAGCTGTCACACTGAAGTCCAGTGACCCCTGAGCGACAAAGACACCTCCCAAGAATGTCACAGACTTCGGGCTGGGTACCGGCTGAGTTACATTCACACACTGCAAATGAGAAAAGATATTTCAGAGGCAATCACTGCACAGGCTCTCTTATATTTCCTGAAATAAAAATACACAAAATAATAAGGTAAAAGCAACTAACTCCCTGAGGCTCAGCAGGACCAAAATTTTCCCATCAGATTTATTTTGATTCATAACAGCTTTTATTGATTGCTCATATCAGTAAGAATTCATCATCAAGGGAAACAATGAAAGAGCAAAAGATGCTGCCTTAAAGTACTGAGTTCATACCAGTGTCAAAGAACAACACTTGGCCTGTTTCCACTGAGAGTCTGATTTATCAAACCCATGTGGTATGCCAACTACTGAAGACAGTTCCATTCCTTTTGGGACTGACATGAAATAATTTATGGTTTGGATTTACCATCTCAGGTGGGAGTGGTTAATAAAATGACTAAAAAGACAGTACAGAGATGGCTATTAAAGTTCAAAAACAGTCAGTTTTCTAGTATCGATTAGAAAGAGCAGCTCAGTGCATCAAAGTAATGTTGCAAACTCAAATTAAACACAATTTAAAAAAAAACAAAACAAAACAAACCACAAACAAAACCAAACAAAACAAACAGGGGCAAGTAACAGAAATGTTCCCAAAGGTATTCTAAATTCCATGAATGTTACAAAATCAAACTCCAAACTGGAGTCTGGCAGCTGCATCACATAGCAGACAGCAACCAATGTAATGGAGAAAATTGTAGATTGAAATCTCCATCACATTTTTCTTCTTTGACTTTGTGAGTTTTGGGAGACCCCTTTATGAACACATATTCATGGCAAAAGGACTTCATTCTTTAGTCTAAAACCTGGGTCTGTGATTTGGATATGCTTGCCAAAGGGCAGTGTTTGGCTTACCCTGGCAGAAGGGGTACTGAAAATACCCAGCTGCACAAGTGTCACAGGCAACACCCCCAAATCCAGTTCGACATCTGCACTGCCCAGTATTTCCATCGCAGTCACTGCCCACCACTCCTGCGCCGTGGCACTGGCACGCTGGAGAGCACATTTGTAAAGAAAACATTTGCAGCATTATGATCTTAAAGTTCTTATTTTCCTTGGAAGCCAGAGGTTGGCATTTACTCTGGAGCACAAGCTCTGAGTGTCAAAGAAACTATGGCACTTACGCAGACACTGGGGGCCAAAATACCCTGGTTTGCAGTCACCTTCTAGTTACAAGAGGAAAGAAAAAGAAAGGAACAAAGTTAGTGCATAAAAATCACACAATTCTTTGTCATTTTGCATAGAAAAACAGATCAGTGCTTAGTAATTATTACTCTTGAACCGAGAAAACTATTTGTATGAGCCTTACACACAAATCTCATTTAAAAAAAAAAACACTTATCTGTAATTGTGCTTAGACTGCCAGCACAGATTTATACCTTCTATACAGAAGCTTTCATTTAGAGGCAACTGCCTTTCTTGAGCCTTCAGATACTGCTCATTGAAAATGTAAATAGCTAAAGATTTGTTTTCTCCTATTATATTTATTCATTTCCCTTTGGAGTTTTCTTTCTTCTTCTTCTTCCTTTTAAGAATTTGTGAGAGAAATGGATATGCAAACAGAACATATCCAGAGGCCTACCAGGGCAATTATTTTGGTTGCCATACAAAGGACATAAGTGGTACAAGAGACTGAGGCACTGTGATTTGTGATGGCATCTGCAGATACATTCACAGAAACAAATGGGACTTGTATATACGTACGTAGATTTGTACTGTCTACTTATATCTGTCTGCTACATACAGAGAAGAAAACACTTTTTCATTCACCAACATAAATTCCAGTTTTATTAAAGCTAATTAAAGGATCAAAGGTAAGAATGTTGATTTTGGGATATGAAAAAGGTTATGAGGGTTTTTAAAATCACTAATCCTGACGTGCATTACAAGTACATAAGTGATTAAGTGCTAGCTGTGATGTTGTCCCTGTTCTGCAGTACAATAATATATACTAAAAAATATAAGCCCCCCAAAGGAATCATCGTATGGATTTCAGGCAGTTTTTCAGCTGGTTAGATAAGAAATATTTAGTTATCTTAGAAATCAAAGTCCTTCACTGCCAAGGGCAATGTACAATTTGGCAGGTGAAAGAGGATGGTCCTGAGGCAGACGCCAGTTAGCATTAGGAGATTTACACCACAAATCAAGGGTTGTCATGTCAGAAAGTTGTATCTGTCAAAGTCTTGATGGATCTGTTCATAAGAGCAGCAAACAAGATGGTCAGCCCCTCCTGCAGATGTTTGCCAGGGGCTGGTCAAAAGATATTTTGATCCATAACTCTTTCTGGAACTAGCCCACTAAACTGTTTAATACGAACATGACAATATGATGAACTTCTGGCAAGAACAAAGGTTCTCTGAAAGATAAGTACCAACAGTGGCAAAATTACTACATAAATCTCCAGGAAAGACCAACCTAAATGATTCTACAATTTTACAAAAGAGCAGGCATCACTGAAACAGTGAAAAACAGCAACATGAGGAAAAACAGCAAAATGGGGAAAAAAAACACCAAGAACTTACCTATTATGTCACCAGCCACAGCATCACTTGGAATTGGAGAAGTAAAAGGATATACAGGAGCATCTTTAAAACAAAAAACAAAAAAAAGAGATTTATTTGAAAGATATGTTCATTTCACAAACAATTTAGTCATCTCCTGTCAATACAGAAAGAGTGATATTCATGTCAGTTTTCCTTCAGTTAGGAATAAGATAAGAAACATTTTATTTTTGATTTCCAATTCTGATACAAACTTCTCGAAAGAACAGTACGGAAGGCCAGACATCATTTGGAAATGACACCAGTTGCTTTCTGGCTCCTTACACTTTTGTGCAGAAAGTTTTCTTACACCAGACAGTGTTAGGAGAATTATCTAGGGAGCTCCATATTTATTTCACATTTCCTGCTTGCCATTGAAGGTTCGTCTCCTTCTATGTGGCACTACCACTTGCTGCATGAACTCCCAGAATTCATGACGTGTACATGACATGAACACTTTGGGAGCTTTTATTTGAGAATCCTCCAGATTGTTGGAATGTCTTTCCCATTCTTAAACATTCCTGAATTAAGATGGGATCCAAAGGCAATTATTGGGACTTATATCAATGTCTACCTGAGCCAAACTTATTTTAAAATGATGGATTTCAATCAAGAGGATATAAGAGATGTGATAATCTACTATGCATCATACAGATGGGATTTATTCTATCACAGCCATTGAATTCAAACAACATTCAATTTTTACAGGTTTTTTCCTTTGTTTTGTATTGTTTTCCCTCTTCTTGTATTTTTATCATGGTACCTTCATTTTAGTCAGACTTCAAATCCCGCCCCAGAACAACACCTGTTTTATCAGCTGTCAGAAACACACTTCTTTCTCCTGAGGGCACAAAACATTCCACCAATGCATTTTTACTGATTTTTCACTGCTTTTATGCACCAAATACAATCCTGATTTACATTTCCTTTTTGGTTATTTTATATATAATTTTTATGGGCAAAGCATTGTTGATCAGATTTTCAAGTTCCAAATCCTTTGAGTTGTCAAGGAAAACACATACCCATTTTCTCCCCTCTTTCTCACTGCAGTCACATTCTACTTGCCAATCCAAGTGGTCTTTAAACATAAAGACCCTGACAGACATTTAAACAATTTTTTCAGGGCTTTAGGACTGGAGTTCATGATTTACTGAGAAACAGGCTGTAGACTTGATGTCTTAAAGGAGCGCAGAATTGCAAGAATGCAGCACAATCTCTTTGGTTTTCAAATCACTATTGTTTTGTCAAATAAACCCAACTCTCTTCAGTATTATAATAACTGATTTATCAAAACATGTAAACACGTGAAGCTGAAATGCCAGATGCTTTTTAACCAAGTCAAGTGTAATGAAAACTGTTAATTCTTCAATATGCATTTAAAATACAGAAAAAGAGGCATTTTTACTTGTATACTTACAGACACAAAATGGATAACCATAGAATCCATCAGCACAGCGTTCACAGTTTTCTCCCTGGAAATTCTGCTTACAGAAGCAGCGGCCAGACCCCTCTTCACAGCCCTCTGCATGCTCCAAGGTACAACTGCAGGCTTAATAAAAGTATGAGCAATTAGGCAGTCTTTGGAAAATAATCATTTGCTTTTTACAGCAGCACACAATGGCATTGTAACAATAAATCTGCAGTTGTGAATGACTCATTATTTAAATTAAGATTTTGATGCAGGTACATATTTCCAAAGTACTTTATATCACCAATACATCCCTTAGAAGCAAGACCCATGTTGTTTCCTTAGAACAACTAGGGTTTTTTAATCCAAAAGCTGCATATAATTACTCTACAGCACTGCAGCAATTATCTCTACCCTCCACAGTCTAGGCTAAGCACCGCCCTCCATCCACCTTTCCTTACACGTTACATGCAGCGTTATTGCTATGGCTTTGTTGACTTCCCTTTCATTTCAATACCCAAACACAACATAACTACTAATTTCCTCCTACCTGTGACATGGCTCCTTCATCCTATTTGCAATCCAACACTTATCTCTTACCTATACTCAGTTCTTCTTTTTTTTTAATATTCTATTAGCAATTATCCTATAGCACCCCTTATTAGTCAACAGGTTCATCACTGCATAAAATCAAAGTGATCCTTGTGACCTTTTGAGCTACAGAATAAAATTTTCAAGTGACCAAGAGCCACATGTACATTAGAGAGCTAAGAGAAGCAAGATCATGAGAAGGTATGAGAGTTCCAAGACCTAGGAGGACCTAGAGGTCCCAAGGTCCCCCTCACTGTAGGGTCTGTAGCAGCACCCCAGGCTTCTGTGATCTTGTCTCCTCAGTAGTCGTTTCTGGATTACTCCTCCTATTGTCCTGCTGCTGGTCTGAAGACTGATGCTCATACAACAGATAAACTGAGAATAATATAATTTAAAAGGTCTAAGAACACAGAAAGTCATTTGCAGTTGTACTACAACATCTTTTGGCCACTTTTTCACGTTTCCTCCCCAAAAGATGCATCCTATGCCTTTACTGTAGCCAAAAAACCCACAAGACACCACAAAAAGATACCCCAAAGAGAAGGACTCACGTATACAGCCATCAGGAGCTCTCACTGGAACACCATAAGGACGATAGTAACCTTTTGCACACTTCTCACAGTTAATACCAGCTGTGTTATGCTGTGCAAAATAAAACAAATGGGAAATATGAGGTAAAAAGAGGAACTTGGAAGAATTAAGAAACAACAACATCCTTTACACTGTTACTTTATACAATTAAGAAAGGTTCAGCACAGGAAAAAAAGGAATATGACCGCAAAAAAGACCACAATCATCATGCAGCATTCTTTAACTGCCTGCTCTCTACAGGTTTCTGTATCATGACATTCTTGAATAAAGCAGCTGAATTTTATCTTGAAACACTATTAAAAAAAAGGACTATTTAAAAATTCTTTGGGTAAAAACTCCCTTTATATCATGATACCTCTTTTTATGCAGCTTTCTTATCATAGTAAATATATGGTTCAAGCAATGGCATCATGAATTTTTCCTCACACAATATATCAATTTTTTGCATACCCTGTGTCCAAGATCAGCAATATCAAAATAAACCAAAACCTGATCAGTCCAGACAGCACAAACCAGATTTTTTCCATTAGAAAAGCATTAGTCTCTATAAATACGTAATATTTATGTAATTGCCCTGGGAACACAGTCCTGAGTATATTTCAACTTGTGCAGCAGAGCTCTCTCCTGCGTTGGGGCAGCAGGAGTGTGCAGCAGCAATGGCAAGCACCACTTCAGTAAATCATGGCCACAGGGCACCCCGATGAGTTCACAGACATGTGGGCAGGGAACCAGAGCAGGAAGCTTTGCCCTGGAGCAACCAAAGCAGTTTCCCCCAGCTCCTACTTGCAGTTTAGTTCCTCCTTAGGCAGCGCTGCAATTCAGGGTTGAGCATGAACCCAGCACTTACTAGAGGGAGTGGTGAGAAGTTCACAAACAGGGTGCACAGGACATTGCACATTCTTTGGAGACTACTGGCACATCAGAGGCCCCAGCCCAGACAAAGCTTCAGGAGAAGGATGCCACTGGCCAGGTCTGGGGCTGTGGAGAGTGCCCAGGTCTCTCCCTGGAGCTTTGGGTAGGTCATTAACCTGTGCAGAGCTTGAGGGTAAGGATCAGAGGACTGACCAGCACAGCTGATACTGCAGTACATGTCTGCTACGGACCATCAGAACAAGAAGGCAAATGAAACCTTCTATTGGCAACTAGAGAAAGCTTTGCTACGCAGATAACTACAGATAGCTACAGATAACTTTAATCACCTTGGTATCTGCCAGAAGGGCAATTCAGCAAGGTGCAAGCAATCCAGCAATCCAGCAAGCAAACCTCCAATTTTGAAGGTATGAAAGACAGGTTCTGATGAAGAGGTTCATGAACCACTTATGGGAGATGGTCTGTACCAACTGACATCCACTAAGAAGGAAGACCTTGTGAGGTTGAGGGCAATGTTGGCTGCAGTGACCGTAAGACCCTGTATTTTATGATTTCGGGACAAGCAAGCAAGACAAATAGCTGAATTAGAGTTCTGGGCTTCAGAAAAATCAAATTTTGGCTTGTTCAGGTATCTGCTTGGCAAGATCCTGAGTGAAACTGCCCTGGAGGGGAAAGAACAAAAAAAGTTCTTTCCAATGTGGAAGTATGGCAGAAGGCCAGCACACAGAAACACAGAGCTTCTGACTGATCTCAAATTCAAAAACATAGTACATGGAAGAAGGAAGCGAGCACAGGCTATTGGTGACAATACCCAAGACATTGCCCAAAATGCAGGAGTGGAGTTAGGAAACCTAAAGCTTAGCTGGAACTAAAACTATCAAGAAAGGTGAAGTACAAAAAGAAAGGTTTCTAGGAGTACTGCAGCAGGAAAAGAAATGCTAGTGGTAGCCTATTGCTCAGTGGGGAGGAAGATCCAGTGAACAAATCATCTCAGAACACACAAAGGATCGGAAGGTAATGGGATATATTTAACATAGTTTATGTAGGGAAAAATATGCCCCACCAAACTCGTGGATCAATCTGATATGATGACAGATGCTTGGGCAAGGGGTGAGCAGAACCTGAAAAATTGTGAGGAACTGAAGCAGGTGACATCCAGGAAGAGGCTGAGACAGTTTGGTTTCTTCAGTATTAAGACATGAAGCTTGAATTTACTGCTATCTACAACCACCTGATCACACAATACAGAGGGAATGGAGCCAGACTCTTACCAAAGGTGAATAGCAATAGGATAAGAGGCAACAGGCACAGGTTGGAACGTGGAAAATTTCGATTAGATATTGGAGAAAGAATTTATCATGAAGGCAATCCAACACTGAAAGAGGTTGCCATGAGCGGTTGTGCCATTCCAATCCTGGAGGTGTTCAAAGCTTGAATGAACAAGTGCCTGAGCAACCTGCCTACAGACCTGCTCTGAGTAGGGAGCAGGACTATATGATTTCCAGAGTTCCCTTGCTATCAGATTCTAAAGAAACTGAATTTATCTTTTTATGCAACATTTTCATTCTATCACTTCCTACTTCAGGCACCCATTCCTAACACTTTTTTTCCTCCTAACAGAAACAGAAAAAGTAAATTAAAATATATGTGCTTTATCCATTAAAAAAATAAATAAAATCTATAATTAGATTCATGGTAAACTTATTTAATCCAAATTAACTTCCACAAAATTATTTAAAAACAATTCTTCATAGCCATATAACCAGGACTTGTAGATTAGGATGAATTTTGCTCTTTTCTACCCTGGAAGGAATATAAAAGAAATTTTCATTCATGAACAAAGAGCTGACAGAAAGGATAAACATGATAAATCTTACTAGACCACATGAACAAAGTTCTGCACAGAAATGTCAGCTAGAAGACAAAGAACATTTCTTCTACCCATGCTAGTAAAAATATCTCTACTCTCTTCTGACTGCCTTTTGGACAAAAACCAATTATACTGTGGCAGTAATTTCGAAAACATACTCTATATACTGGGTGTTTCCTTTTTTTGTTCCTTAAATATAGCTGTATTTTCAAATGCATAGCATGGTAATACTTAAATCATGAGGCACAGGTTTCACAGGAACATAGACTTGATGACAATTTCCTGTAATGCAACGTTCTGGTCAGCTGCTTGTCACCACACATCATACACCAGATGACTTGACAAGAAAAGGAAGACAGATTTCCAAAGAAGTCTGGATGTATTTAACCATGAGATCACTGAATCAATTAATAACTCAGGTTAAAAGGGACCTCAGGAGGGCAAATAACTCAGTTCCACTCAAAGAAGAGATAAGTCGAAGGTTAGATCAAGTTTATCAGAGCCTTTTATGATCTTTCCTCATAGTAATCAGCCAGAGTAGAACAAAAGTTACTCAGAATGAGAGACATTCTTTCTCTCACCAAGAACATGCTATTCATTTATGACTGACACAGTGCAAAGTCTCTGGCACCTACATCTGAGTTATGGGGCTGGAGCTTGTGACATTCAAGGGGAAACGGAGGGAATGATTTTGGTTGGCTTGAAGAACAGATGTTCAAGGAGAACAGAGGTGCCTAATGACAGTTTTCCTCTTCCTAAGAGGGAGTTACACACATGACAGAACCAACTGCTCTCACACATGCACAGCAGAAGCCCATAAGCCAACTATCCCAAGTTGCAATTAGGGAAATTCCTACTGAACAGTAACAAAAGTCCCATGAGTGTGATTGAGTACTGTAAAAGATTACCCAGAGTCTGTGCAGTGTGCATCCTTAGATAGTTTCAGAACTCAACTGGGTATTTTTCAATGCAACCAGATATAATTTTGCATCTAGCCTTGGTCTGAGTGGAGCACTAGTCTAGATGACTTCCAGAGCTCCCTTCTGTGACTATGGTCTTTTCCTATACCCCCAAGTTTCCATCTTGGAAACTTGTCTATATCCTCCGTTACTTCTGCTGATGAGGGGCAGCCCTCTGTGTTTTGCTAAAGTAAAGGATCAGCCAGTTTGAGCTGGCATTTTATTTGGTTAATTTTACTTTCTTCAGTTAAGCAGGGAAATGCTTTTATAGTTGATTTAAGTGTCACATTGTGTGGTTTTATTTGAATCACACAGGACTGAGTATAAATACAATTTCTATGTGTCTTTTACACATTAACAAGTATTGTTGCACAATGTAAATTATTCTCAAATACCTTTCTCCATGTTTTGAATACAAGTAACACCACCAGAACAATGGGCCTATCTAGTCTGGTCAGCCCCAAAACTATTGATGTGGACATAGCTCCACTCCAGTAGCCCTTCTTCAATTGCCATGTATTTAAACCGATCAAAATGATCTTTTTTACCTGGCAGTTAATGCAGACTCCTCCACCTTCATAATGCCCATGGATGTTTAAGCTTTCTTGATGCTGATCAACTTCAGCATCGTAGTAGCAATCAGTGGCATGTCCATGGCAATTACAGGCTGAAAAAGTAATATTCCAAGTCAGCTTTCTTTATAATGCTGGAATTCAGTAATGTAGCAGAGGTGGAAAAGAAGTTTAGATTTTTTATATGTATACTCAGGCATGTTGGAGTATATTCAAATACATATATTTATTTATCCTACACCAAAGGATGCAGATACATCAGCAAACCTGGCTATACAATTACCCAGCTGCTGCCTTCTGAATGGAGAAGTTTTAAGTATAGATTGATTCTAGTTCCTGAGAATTGTAACAGTAACACCGCCAACAATATTGTTGTTATTATTATTCAGAAAAGGATAGGGACAGCTGACTGGGATAGCCCACTGGGATATTCCCTGGTGTATGGTTGTTTGTAGCCTCAGCTGTGATAAATTACACTGTTTGTGGTTAGCTCCTTTCCTTTCCTTTTCCCTTTTGTTAAGCCAAACAAAGGTAACAGCTGAACTCAGAGTTGCTCTGAATCCCCCTCTACATACATGTTCTGCTATACTCTTAACTCCTTCTAACTGATGTTAATAATGCAGTGCTCAGAAGAGATACCTATGAGGCTTTGCTTGCAGGCACATCAACCTCACACGCGCCTCACCTTAGGATGTTCACCTGTTGAAAACCTCTGATGTATCCACTTTTGGCCCTGTACACACATCAGCTTTCACCATTCTCTTCACATCAAGGTGGGAGACCTCAATCCCAAAAAACTGTGCTCTTTTACCTTTGCCAGAAAGTTCTAGCAACATACATTCCAGGGCCAATCCAGTGTTAGTGCCTTGCTTGCAAAAGAAAATTAATCGAAAAATAGGTGTACACTGAATAGTCCCTGCAAACACAGTTTGAGTAAAGGGTGATTTATCTAATTTCCTACAGATCAGTTCTTTGTATCTCACCTAGTTAACACTAATCCCTTTCTATTGGTGATGTAAAGTTCTGCCTGTCTTCACTGAAATCTTCCAAACTATAACATAACTCAGAGCAATAGACAAAGATAACAACAATCAAGCAGGAAAGAAATCAAAGGGCATGGCCATGGTTTTACCACGAGCTCATTCCATGTCCTCTTTTTTCTCATGGAGAGGAACAATGAGAATTCCCTTGAAAGAACACAGGAAGTAAAAAAGGTTCCCCTAAGCATCTGGGTGCTAGTTGAGCTTTTAATTACATCTGCTTTAATTACAGCACTCCAGAGAACCCTTTCCAAGAAGGAATTTCCAAGAAATTCCTGAAGTTTTGACTTGATAAAGCTATTACTTCATGCTTAGGAAAACCCTCCCTTCACCTGGACCTGGGGACACAATACTCTGGAAGGCAGTGGGTTACAAAAGGGCCCTGGCCATTCTTTCTTCACTATGAGGGAAGCATATGGCAGGTAATTCTTTCAAACACTATTCCAAGCACCTGGCACAAACTGGGAGCACAACTCAGGGACAAGTGAGTCTCAATGCCTTGCTACATGATCATACACACAAGAGAAGGGAAACTGAATAATACTCTGTATCTTCTTTATGTCCTTATATTTGAACAGCTGCGGACAAGGAAATCTTTTCCTAGAAAACAATAACCACACAGTTGAGGTGCTGGCTTGCCATCAGATTCCCTTATGGTCTACTGACAGGAAACTAGACAGCTCAAGACTGGGTTCCCCAGCCAGGTTGTGATGGCCTATAAAGATTTTCGTGGGGTTTTATTCTCATAATTCTTCAAAAAAAAATAAAACATTGCACAGATGAGATGCTGGCTCAAGATATTAAGTCAGAAAAGAAGAAAAAATAAAAAATATGCGTATATATTTACAAAGTAAGTAAGTGCTCCCTTGCCTCTAGGGCCAAACTGTCTGTGAGCTACAGCTCATGTGTCTTCTAACAGCAATGAGAAATTATTTCCTCTGATTATGGTATGCTCTCTTAGAGGGGAACAGAAACCCCTTCTACTTCACCAAGCATGTTTTCACCACTTTGGGCCATTTGCTGTACAGAGAAACTAGTAACAAAATGTTGGGGCTGATTGCCACATGATCCCACGAACCTTTCAATCAGTTGCTCTCAAGGCACCTCAGACTTCTGGAAGATAACAAGGCTGCTTTAATTCACTCACTGGCTGCCAGCAAAAGAGGTCTGCACCTGGTAAATGCTCTCAACAAATCACTTCAAACCGCTAGGAGCAATCCATACTAAAAAGGCTATTTTTTTCAGAGGTAGTCAGAAATGAAATTGTTTTGGCTCAGGATCTTGTAGATAATACCCTGTAAACTCATTCTTTAAAAAACATGACATTATTTATGCTCTTTGTCTATCTCTTTTCTGGCAGAAAATACTTTCCTTTCAAAGAGAGGAACTTGAATGAGGCTTCAAATACTGTTTAAAAATTGTGTCCCAACAAGCCTACCATCAGACATTTTAATCACACACAACCTCCCTTCCCCCTCTCAAGTCTTAGTAGTGAAGTTTCCATTAAATAAGTCATCTCTTTATTCCTCAAACTAATTATATAGGTACATCTCTTTGGCTTTTCAAACTGTTAACAGTTTGTACCCACTGGCTATGCTACTCTCAGGAAAGGCAAACGAAAAAATAAATTCAACCAGACACAAAGGAAATGACCATGTACAGAGATGGCAACACTTTCTGTACCACACTACCTTGTTTCTAGACAAAGCAATGCAAAACACACATGTGTGACAGTACATACCCACCACCAAAAGAGGGTCCCTGCCACCACTTTCCTTAACAAAAGAATGAAAAAGAGGGGAAGTGTGAGAAGGGCAAATGAGTGGGCTTCTCCAGCTTGACTACCCAGTCTGTGGGACTAATGCACTCTGACTCCCATCTGCAAGAATGGGGAGAGGTACAAGAAGTGTGGGATCATCAGGACTCCCCACTAGGAACACCTCTGTGCCCACTAAGAGATGGCCAGTGAGGGGCAATAGTCAGCATGAAAGGGGAGGGCAGCTCAAGCACCTGTAAGCAATGGCAGCCTTGAACAATCTCCCTGCAACCCAAACACCAAGGTGTTTGGGAAGGGTGATGGGAAGGAGAACTCTGAAGTTGTACAAGATGCCTATAGTCCCTGCTCCGCTGGGGGGGCAATACAGCCTGTCAGCAGACAGCTATGACTAGAGAGAGATGTTGACCCAATGTACTACAAGAAGGCTTACACTTTTACTCATGTCACATTCTCACACAAATTAGTATTTTCACTGCTTTTTAAGAAATAAAAATAATCCTCTGTAGAGAAGAAAAGGTGTTAAAACATGCAGCATGCTGGTTATGTTCCATAAGCAAGTGTGCTACAGCTAATTCCCACCTCCTTGTTAACATCCATCTTAACCCTCCACCCTTTTAGCTACTCACGTTCACACATGTTTGTGCTCCCAGCTGTTGCAGGTTGCCATTGTTTCTGATTATATCCAGGGCAGCAGCGATCGCAGGTTTCCCCACACGTGTTATGTTGACAGTCACACTGAAAACTACAGAAAAGAAAGACTCTTAATGAAGCTGAATTTCAAGCATTTTTCTAATTTTTTTTTCTTAATTTACTGCAGTCCAAGATTTACACACACTGTGAAAAGGACAGCATATAAGCTCATATGTAAAAGGAGGTCAACAGTAATACTGGAACATTTTGGAACTTTCATAAAATTCTTCATGATTGATTACTTAATCATGTTTATTATATAACAATCATGTAATAAACACAATTATTTTAATCATGTTTATTGAACGTGTCTATTATTACTTGTAGAGAATAGACTGCATTAGGAAGCTGCTCTAGAATATTAAATCAAGATGATATTTAACAGTTTAAGATGTATCATATTTTAGCTTCATTCCAAGGCTCAAGCTTGTTGGCCTACAATAAATCAAAATATTTAACAGCTTTATATGCACGCTTTCATAATGTTTTCATTATGCTTTGTTTGTAATAATTTAACCAGTCTTTTTAATAAACCAAGATCATAAGGTCATCTCTCTTTTTTTTTTTTAAATAGTCCACAATATTCATGAAGAATTTATTTTTTTTTAATTTAGCTGAATAGCCTACATAAAGAGCAGGCTTAAATTATGGGCTAGGTCTTACTATCATGCATAGCAACTAAATCCCAGGAGGAAAAAAGACTTTGATACTGGAGAGGCTTTTTCCTATATTCCTCTCTTATCTATGTAGTCTAAAAATTAAGGGCAATAAAATTTTCAAATATACCCATCCTATTCCTGTAAAATTTACAACTTCTATACTTTTCTCTAGTGTAGACATCTGGAACAGAGGCATTTCCCACTTACTCTTCATTAAGACACAACTGAAAATATTGCATTGTTCTGATAAAAGATTGTTTCAATGCTGTCACGGATGGGAGCAACACTTGGTTTAAACTAGTTTTTTTAAATATATTTTACACTGCCAGATTATTCAGTCTCTTCCAAATAGGAGGTGAGCCAAGGAGTCTGATGTAACTCATTGTGAAATCAATGTGGAGATCATAAACTTGACAAGAAAAGGGAATACTTAATTCAGTTTGGTTTTATTTTTTCTAATAAATGATTGAAAACCATTGAATCTTGTCTGAGATCAGTTATAATGCTCAATACCTCCATGAAGTTCACTGATTTTGTTCCTGAGTTGGACTTCCTGAAGTAAGAAGGTGATATCAATTAATGTTTTCCTAAAAGAACAAAGGCTTTCTAAGAAATTACTCAATTGCCAAGCTTTTATTTCAATTAAAAAGTCTAAGTAAAGACTTATTATATTTCCCATACAATGGCTCTTGACCTGTTTTCTTGTCAACTGCTAGCAGATTCTATTTTGTTTTTAATGTAATGAAAAAATCCCTGTAAGACTACATAATTCTATATTAAAAAAAGGTCATTTTGAAACACTTATGTTTTGCCTTTCTCAAACCAATGCTATGCTCCATTTACTTACTGGTTTTGGTTTTCAGCACTCTTTGCATTACATTCTTCAGCATGGCCATGGCAAACACATCGACCACCAACACTGATGTCCTTTATACTGTAGTAGTACTGCGGAACAAGCACAAGAAGGATGTATAGGTCTTTCCTTACTTGTATTATGTCAGAAATACCAACATCAGGAGGTTGTTAAATCTTGCTTGTTAGAACTGCAAAGGCACAGCTTTACCAAAAGCCGATTCAGGTAGCCAATAATCAACCTTCCACTGATGGTGATGTCTCACTATGAGACATCTAGCAAATCAAAGACAATGCCTATGGGGTACCTGAATGGAGCAGGATTGTGCAGTTCACAACAAATGCACGTTGCTGAAGCTCTCCACTTCCCAGCACCTACACAGTCACCAGTACCCAAGCCCAAAGCTTCTTTCAAGTCAGCTTGAGGATGGAGATGTAAATTACTATCAAAGCATCAACTTCTGAGACTGTGGTCTGCTCAACAAAAAGAACATGCTGGTATGGGTAGGGTAGTTTCCTCATTCAATCAAACGCTATCACTAAATACTAGAAAAAAACCGAAATTACCAGCTTGGTCAAAATCACTCATGACTCATGATGGATTCCAAGAGATGATCAGAAGCTGAACCACTCTGTATCTCATTCCCATGCCTTGCAGTCATCCAGGCAATAGAAGATAAAGATTTAGATGGTTCAACTCAGTGGACATATTAGTGTACATATGTCAAATTCTGCATATACTATTGTAGCTCAAAATTTGTTTCCTTGCCTCCTTATAGCCAGGCAAAACAGAGCAGGTTGCACATCTTGATGCTACCTCAGAAAAATTAGAGAGGTAGACTTAAAACCACTGATGGACAAAAAGAGTTGCAACACTATGCATTTCCTGTGGTCACTATTCACAATACATCCCCTCTAAGCCTAAACTCTCCCAGTGGTGATCCTTCTCCTCTACTTAGCAATAGTGAGGCCACACCTGGAGTGCTGCAGCCAAATCTGGGCTCCCTAGTACAAGAGAGACATCACTTGCCTTAGAGTGGTGTCGAAGCATGTCGTGAACTGTGTCAGGCACTGACCACTTCCCTGGGGAGCCTGTACCAGTGTCCAACCACTCTCTGGATAAAGAACCTTTTTCTAATATCCAACCTAAACCTCCCCTGATAC
Organism: Formicarius rufipectus; assembly: GCA_013399695.1. NCBI lineage: Eukaryota > Metazoa > Chordata > Aves > Passeriformes > Formicariidae > Formicarius > Formicarius rufipectus. Next base: position 271,508 of record VXAU01002548.1, read on the forward strand.
AACTTCAGGCCACTCCCTTGCATCCTGTCCCTGGTCCCCACAGAGATCAGTGCCTGCCCCTCCTCTTCCCCTCACATGGAAGTTGTAACTGCAGCGAGGTCTCCCCTCAGTCTCCTCTTCTCCATGCTGAACACACCAAGTGCCTGCAGCTGCTCCTCATACGGCTTCCCCTCAAGGCCCATCATCATCTTCATTGCTCTCCTTTGGGCACTCTCTAATGGCTTAATGTCTTTCTTGTACTGCGGCACCCCAAACTGCACATAATATTCCAGGTGAGGTCGCTCCACTGCAGTGCAGAGTGGGACAATCCTCTTCCCCAACCAGCTGGTGATGCTTTGCCTGATGCCTCACAGGACATAGCTGGTCCTCCTGGCTGCCAGGGCACTGCTGACTCATATTCATCTTGCTATTGACCAGGACTCCAAAATCACTTTCCAGCATCTCATTTCCCAGTCTGTCTGTACATCCAGGGTTGTCCCATCCCAGGTGCAGAATCCAGCCTTGCCCTTGTTAAACTTCATACAGCTGATGATTGCCCAGCCCCCTAATTTGTCAAGGTGTCTCTGCAGGGCCTTCCTGCCTTTGAGGTAGTCTACAGCTCCTCTCAATTTTACATCATCAGCAAATTTTCTTAGTATCCCTAAGTTTTCATCTCTTTCTGTAACAAGTTTAACATAAAGATTTTCCTTAAGAATATCAACAATTTCGTAGACATGGAAGGTCTCTACAATAAAGATCTGCACTCTCTTTTAGGAATTTAGTAAGACACTTGACATTTCATTCATCCATCCTATACCCCATGGCTAGGATAACATCACAAGTTCCTTACACTAAAGCTGTACTGCTTGCCAAGTAAATTAAGTACTGCATTTACATCTGCCTGAGAGCAACATCTTAAAAGTTTCCTTAGGACAATAAAGGCACTTAATAAAACTGCTATCAACTAACTGGAATAGTTTCATGTTTTTCAGTTCTGAAACCCTCACATACATTTGTGCTGTGCCTCAGCCCAGGGCTTCCTCCAATTGTTACCAAATCTTCATTTTAAATGAAAAGGTTAAAAATAGCAATACAACTTCAAGTCTGCAATCTCTGTAAGTATATGAATTTCTGCCTGATGCTCCCTTGAGGAAGCTGAATTTCCTTACATTTCCCCACTGAACAGAAGTAGGACTTTGGCCTTGAAGCTCTTGGATAGCCCCAAATCCACAGAAAACACCTAGGCAACTCAAACAATTTGTGGAAGGCTAGTAACTTTCAAGTATATGGCCTTTGATTTCTGTTCCTTCAGAAACTCAGGTACCTTTTTCAGAGTATTTTTCTTTGGATGTTCAAATAACGTTGAAGAGATTTGGTTCCTCAGTTCTGTGTAAGACAGTTCAGAATATTTCTGCTTTGGCTCTTTATGGCTCCCATGATGCACCAAACTTCCTTCCATATTAGGAAGCAGAGAATGGAGATGGTCTGCTAGAAAATCATTAATCATTACCTCCCCTCCCTAAATCTGTGCTGACCCAGTTACCTTCTCACCTCAAATGAACCTGGAGAAAATACAGGGATTTAAAGGTGGATCACTGTAAATTTCATTGTTAGGATGTTGGAAACTTAAAACATTCAGACCATTTTTTGATCTCTAACATGGTTAATACAATTGTTGAATATATAAGTCTCAGTGAAAACAGTACTTACTCTACGAGTTACAGAGGGGTCCCGTTGAGCTTTGGATATCAAGTGTCCAAGAAGAGTATTAGTTCTGAGAAAACGAAGGCGGATGTTTGTTGCTTTTGTGAATTCTTGAAGACTAGGGGAATAAGTGAAGTTTTTTGCTCCTGGACGACCATTTACCAAAGATACTACAATCTAACAAAGAAGTAAGCACATTTCTGTTAAAATAGATCAACTGCAAGTGCCAGTAGTGGCACAGAGCAAAACTAATAAAAGAATCAAAAAACTGACTATTGTTTCTGAACCCACTTGCAGTAACTAGATATTCCACGCTCAAGCCAGGATATGGGGAAAAATAGTATTGTTAATCTTGGACCCTCCAGAATTCTTATTATCCCTATCGCACATCAGAAAGTAATACTTAAAAAAAGTGCCTCTCTTTTGAAAACAGGAGGTATAACACACAAAAAGTACATGTTTAAATAGGAAAAAAAAAAAAAAAAAAAGAATAGTTGCAAAAAGTTATTTTAACAGTTCACAGTGTCAATGGGAGTTTAGCCTGAGTGAAAACATCAGGTTTTGGCTCTTTCCCAAAGCACATTTATTTTTGGGTTAAAGCACAAACATTCCTGGAAAATATTATTGTTACCAGGTCCAGTGCCTGCAGCGCATTAATGGTCTTTTGGAAGAAGGTACACAGTGTTGCTTTAGAAAACCCCCTCACATGAAAGCAGGTTTGTCGGATTTACAAAACAAGGGCTCCAACACTTTTTTAAAGAAACATCTGCCAGCCGCCTAGCAATCATGAATCTCTATTCAATAAACAATCTAGTGTGTGCTTAATAAAAGACTCATTTATTTATAACCATCTAGATAACAGATTTCTATTTTCAAATGGCTCCTGCACTCTAAGGCACAAGAGAATAATGTTTGTTCCAACTGCAGCACAATTCCTTCAGCAACAGTCACAGAGCATATAATAGGAGATTGTACTAACAGTGTTGTTCTGTGGATATTTTCTTTATATCTTACAAGGAAAATTCTACAGACATGTTAACAAGTAAATTCTATTCTAATATGAAAATTGAGATCCAAATGCTCAAAACTCTGTATAACTCTTGAGGAGTTTAGATCTGCATTCTAACCATATCGGGAGTAAAAAGAGAATGCCAGAAGAAGCCATCAGCATAACCAGCAGTTTAACATTGACACAAATAATACAAGCCACAGCTATGCCAAGCAAGGAACAATAGCTAAAAGCAGAGCAATGTTTTCCAAACACATGTATTATAATATAAACATGTAGCATTTTTATACAATATTTTTTAAAATAGTTACTTATTCTTGAATGGTAAATACATGTTTCTACAGCCTTTACTCACATGAGCAAGGGCACTAAGTTCTGTCATGCACATTGGAAGCATGCAGAAAATGCAGTCAACACCTTCAAAACCATATGGCTACAGTGAGACACCTAAATTACGATAAATATCAACACAGGTTGATCTGAGTAGCCCTACCCCCACAGGGAATGGTGAAATTTAGGAGTCAGGTCAACTCTTCCAAAATCTCACCTTGGTTATGGACTTAGTAATGAAGATTCAATCAGTCATAGCTGAAAAACTGCTTCCAGCAAATTTGTGAATGCAATGCTGTTTGCTTCCAGCACGTGACACAGCATTACACGTTACCTTCCCAAAAGCACTTACCTCTCCGTTTTCAAGAGGCAGAATGCGAGAATACTCTGTGGTGCAAAGGACATCGTTGTCCCCCCTCACTGGAAGATTAGCTTCCTTTCCAAAGCGCTCCAAGCAATCTGCTTTCAAGTCTAGTCAAGTGAGAAAGAAAATTAATTTTCTAGGTGAAAATAAACACTATTGTTCTAATTTAATGAACTATCCCCTGTGCTTTCAGGTAAATTCTGCACCATAACAGAGTAACAACAGTGATTGTGTTACTCAGCACAGAAAAACAGAAATTCCTAAAAACAGTAATTTCTCTCCCTAAGCAATTCACTAGTGCCTGACTGGCACAGTGTTTCTACTATCTTCATTTAAAAAAATAAATATATAGGTACTCCAAGATTTTGCATTTGTATTTTCCTTTCATTTTTGCAAGGAACTCCAGGGTCCCATGCCCAAAAACATATCCAAAAAACAAGACAAACAAAACAAAAAATTTGCAAGAGTGAAAAGTAATACTCATGTTTTGAGTTATACTTTCAAATTATCATACTCGTACACTCTTATCACTAATTTATTGTGGCTAACTAAGAAAAGAGAAATGTATTTCATGTTCACTGTTGTCTGTGCAGTTGAAATCTTTAGTGAAAACTACAGTTTGATTTTGCTGCTACTGAGCGAATTATTAAAGAAACCTGTTTCCAAAGGATCGGTGACACAAGGATTGATACTTACAAGCAAAATATTGCCAGGGAGTGTAAGTTTTTCCAAAGTCCACTGATCTTTCTAAGACCCAGAGATCTGGACGAGGAGAATTTGCAAACTTGATAAGGATATATGCAACATGGAAGAGCTGGTAACAATACACATAGATCTTGTCAGAAGATTTTTTGAACTCTACAAAGTACCACAATAACAAAACTAATGCAAATAAACACCTTTTCTTTAGTGTACAGGGAGAAGGTTATTCTTTGCAGTTCCATTCCCATTAAAATAAGAGGCCAGATATTCAGCTGGCCATCTCACCTGGCAACGTGTACATTAATACATCTACGTTAAATGCCATCTCCTACATTTCAGAACAGGTCTGTTGTGCAGATGACTGATTGCTTACGTGTGGTAAGGGTATAGTATTTAACATGGAAAAGTTAGCATCTCAACACATTGTTGAACTAAGATACTTATGCAGTATCCTAATACATCTGTGATGCATTCCAAACACATAACTGTGTTTGTAGTCAAGGAATATCAAAATGATGTAAGGGGAAATGCACACACCCTGAACACCAGGACGCTGTTGGTTGTGTTTGATAGTCATCTCAGACACCTGTTCCTCATTTTAAGACTATTTCCAGATAATTTTGCCCCTTGACAGACTTTCCGAGTAGAAGAAGCAAGTCACATCAGACTTTTGTGGGTATCAACACAGGAAACATTCTTATGACTGGTAGCTTACTCAATGCCTGAAACAGCTCAAAGAGCTTCATCAGCTCAAGGTTCCCAAGGCCAAGAGTTTAATCTGGTTTCTTTAGGTGTTCATTGTGTATCAGATAGTGACAGAAAGCTCCTAAACATTAGAGCAAAACTGTATTTGACAAGATGTCTAACCATAAGCCTCTTGCGACAATCCATATTCATAAAAACCAGAACATGACTAAAAACTACCTCTATACAAAAAGCTGAACACAGATTGATTCCAAAGGCTTTAAAATTTAAACAACTACAACATGGATAGGAGCTGCCATTAAAAGCGAACCACTACTGAGGTACAGTCAATATTCAAGTGAAGCTCCACCAGAATTTCCCACTCAACAACCCCATTTGAGAATCATCTGCTGACAGGAGATTCTCACTTTGATGGGGGAGGTAGAGAGTTACAGTCAACAGTCAAGTACGTGCTGCCAGAGCCCCCACATCAAATACACCCAAGCAGTCCTTCTTTGCTCAAACCTTGTAACTGTCTGAATAATAACCCTGAAGCGAACAGTTCGCAAAGGTTATTAGATTCCAAATCACAAGTGCATAAAAATTCTCAACCACAAACTGGGAACAGCATCTTTGACATGCCTGGCCCACTGAGCTGCTACCTACGAACAGTTTGAGACCACCAAGAGAGATAACAGCCATGCAGACATTACATGTCATCAGGTATGGCTATTCAGTGTAAAGACTGGTATCTTTCCAGGAAAGCATAATACTTCAGAAATTCCTTAGGAACAAAAAAATTTCGTATTCTTGGTTTTCATCAGCTGAATCTCTCAAGGGGCATTTATGTGCTCAAAACAGGTTTGCACTGGGCAGGCAACTGCCTGTCTATCAATAGCCTTTCTTCCCTTATACTTTAAGGTCTTTAGGAGTCCTATCCTTACATGCACATTAGCAATTGTGGATTAACATTCTGTGTGTTGAGTGACACAGATTTAATCCAGACAAATGGTTTAGAAATCTCAAGAGGAAACAAAGGAAGCATATAGACAAACTCCTGTCTTTTCCAGAGCTCTACTGTTTGTAGTCACATTGCAGAATCATCACAACAATGACCTTCTACCTACTATCCAAAGAAACAGATGACATTTGCTTCAGCTTGTCACACAGTCATTATATCCTTCTACTCAGATGCTATTCAAAGTGCTGACGCAGCCATTCTCATCTTGTCTCTCACAACAAGTGATACCTTCTCACAAGTGTGAGCAAAATATCAGCAGTGAATTCCACTTCCACAGGACTTCCACACTGCTGAGGAATATGAGACAAGCTCATTTACACATCAGTGTCACTCTGGACCATAACTTTTCATATATGCATCTAAAGAAAAATGGCCAAAGTGAAGTCACAGTTGAATCAGTATGTGGCACCTGCCAAACACCTGGATACCCTACTGCTATACAATTGTGTAATTTGCTATGACTACTCAATGCATGAAATTGAAATTCTGTTCAATATGAGCATTATACCAGGAACATTGACAATGCTTAAAGAACTGCCTCTCAGCAACACACTTCGCATATCTCCATGCAAATCACAAAATGGAAGAAAAAAAAATTATGGCCCCTTCACATTACCGTTGCATATGAAAACCTTCAACTCATGTGCAGCTTAGACAATATACCCTAGCTAAAGCTCAAAGAGTAACCTTTAAAACATAAGGCCTAGAAAAACAACTATTATAGACAATTTGGAAAACATATTCTAAGCTGGTATGTCATTAATTTACATCTTGATCCTAGGACCTACCCTGTAAAAAATGCCTATTAAAGTCAGAGTATTGTGTTTCTTCAGCCACTCAGTTTTGAGGAAAAAAGAAAGTTAATATCTTGATTTTTGGAAAAAAAAAGTTTATTTGGTTGCTTTTAAACTGAATTTCTTTCATAAAAAAACAACTGTCCTTCAAAAGGAGTATTAAAACTGTAAGTAAGCATTAAAAATAACTGCTTTTTTTGGTGCTACTATATAATAGTGAAAAAAATGTCACAAAAAAAGCCTGAAATATGACTTAATCCAAATTCTTACCATTTTCTTGCATGAATAGAGAATTAAGTTTAAAAGTAGAAACAGCATTTTGTTTCCAGTACTGGAAACAATCCACTCTGGAAATGCATGCTTGAAAGAGGATGTATTACTCTAAGTGTCAAACATCATATCCTGTAATCTAGCAGCACAGGTCAGACCTGATGGATTATCAACAGTTGGAATTTAACTAGTTCCATATTGATGTGACTTTCTCCTGTTCACTTAAGTTTGTTCAGATTTGAACTGTTCTTGCAGTCAGTAGCCTTGAATATAAAAACCCAGATAGAGTTTTTAAAAATCATCCAGTACAATGAGCAAAATATCCTCCTCATCTGAGAATGAAAAAAAAAATTCAGGCTACATATTACCACTATTACCTTATAAAGACAGAAAGATTTCTACAGAAGCTCTCACAGGTGAATTTAAGATTGTATTAAAGGAGCACATTTAAATCAATTGAGAGTTACACTGTACTGTTAATGATACAATACTCATGATCTCTAACAACACGCACACTACTTATTCTAACCCAACAGAAAGGAAACTTCCTGTTACCCACTGCATTCTCATGAGAATTCTAAACATCACAATAATTTAAAATGTTTTCTCAATTTTTTTCCTTAAAAGTTACAAGAACTCTTTATAATGCAGAAATTTCCAGGATTTTTTTGAATCCTAAAATATGTGAGAAAAATGGAAGGATGCTAGATACACGTATATAAAGGTAGAGAAAATATTCCTCCCTTCCTACCACCATAAACTCAAAACAGAACGCTAAAATACTGAAATAGACTGCAAGATGAGTGCTGGACATTAACTAGCACAAAAGAAAGGCACTTTATGTTCCAAACAATCATGACGCTGTATGCTGCACCTGACGGCGAAAATTGTTCTTCCTTTTTGGCTCATGACAAATAAAAAGTCCTGGAGTGTGGTAGTAACAAGAAGCCAACTACATCCAGGTAGACCATCTATCTAAGGCATTCTGTAGACCTCAAGATATGTTGTAAGAGATAGCACAGCAATCCTTCTGCACGTAATCTGAACTATATAAGTATGGAGAACAGCTGTTTGTAGCAGGATGGTATTTCCTAAGACTGCATTATCAGATATATCTACACCACCAAAACTTCCCTCAACATCGTAAGATAGTTCCTCTAGGCATCTGGCATACCTTGAATAATGTGGCTGGCACTGCACATTACTCAGAAGAGACAGAAATCTGATGATCATCTCAGATGTGGCCTGATGAAGGAGTGGGATTTATGGAAGAGTGAAGTGCTTCACATCTGCTCCAGAACACACCTTAGTGCCACTGACTGCATAGGGTTGCCATGTGCATGCCTGTTAGTTTCTTAATGCAATGAAGCCTTAAGGTCTTGAGCACTGTTTCCTCTCAAAGACCAAGCCATAAAAGTATGGTTAAAATTAAAGGCTTTGATTTCTTGAAGTTGCAAACAGGTAAGCACTCCTTTTATTCAAACACCTCAGTAGGACTTGAGGCAGCCTTGAAGATTCTGATATGTATAAAACACTCCTGACAGACAATATTTGGCAACTCTCAACAATTTATTTTGAAGATGAAACTGTAATATAATGAGCTGACCTATCCCTTCTGGCAGTTGCCAGCTACTCCTCTGGGTATGTGGAAGAGCAAAGGTGCAGAGAAAATTGGGTGGTATCTGAGAGGCATTAGATCTCCTGAATGTGTTGCATCCAGTTTAGCTGTGCACACCTACACAGAGCACTGCCTACACTGTGTAAAGGGTGACAGTGGTTGGAGAGGTTCCCACTGCACAGCATGCTGGAGTCATTCCTTGTGTGCCAGTTTCACAGAATGGGATGCAAAAGCCAGCAACAAGAGCACGATTTCCAACGTTGTTCAATTATCTCTGTACATGTATTCACACTGTGTTTTTATTTAACTAGCCACTGATGCTAAAGAGCATAGTTAGTTAGGTAAGTCAGTGGCTGAGAATATGCCTCGTTGGCACACCTGGAGATCTTTTCTCTATTCCAGCTGATGGCAAGACCAGAAGGGAGGTCTCCATACATTTCACAGGCTGTACTCTAGAAGAAAGAACTGCATCCAGAAATGAAAGGGTAGTCCATTCTTCAGGTTCAATCAGTCCTTGGTCTTTTTGCCAAAGCTGCAGGCAAGTACATCAATGACTGTCAGTTACTTTGCTGAAATTTCTCATGTAGCCACTTTGCCATTGGGATTTGGACAAAGACCAACTCATTGCTCATAATTATTTCTTACATATGGCCTATGTCTTCACAGAACACTGAAGTTATTCATACGGGAAAGGATTTGTACAATTCAGCCCTCAGTTGTTCAGAAGATAAATGTCCCCTTATGAGGGCTACAGCCCAAAGTGAAAAGAACACAGTAGTACTGTCAGCACTGGAAGGAAACCTAGGGAATTGTGGAGGGTTGGAGGCTACCTGCAGAGGTTCTGCTTTTACTATATTGTGTTGAGAGTGAGGTATTTAGAACAACGTGTCTCAAAATGAAATAACATGTAAGAATGAGCATGGAAAGAAGGAGGGGAGAAGCAGAAGTACAGACATAGAAAAGAGGAAAGTAAGATCAATGACTGGGAACAAAGATTGTCCCAAAAGAATGATGAGGAAGAATCAGAAGAAGTCAGCATCAGGAAGGCAAAGGAGAGCAAGACTTGCAAGATTTTCTTTTGAAAATAATACCAAATTAGAATAAAACATGCATTTTAAAGCCAATGACACATATCTATTAACCCAAACACAAGGAAAACAAGCTAAGCCATTCAAAAAGCCTTTAATTAAAGCTTGTAGAAATCAGAGCACATTGACTACATTTTGAAGGATAACATATGAGCAAGAAAGACTGTATTTAGGGTATTTCCCTGATTAAGGCTGGTAGCTCAGCTCTGAAAGAGCTGCTTGTAATGGGACTGAGGAATAAATGGAACGTGTGTTACCTGATACAATTTTTAGAAAATTCTATCAGACAGCTGTTACTTGGTCAGCTGAAGTTGTGTTAATCTAGAGTTCACAGCTAGATTCACCTTACTATAGTATGAGCCAAAAATCACAACAAACTTCAATGCATACTGTTTTGTGGCAGGATCCCAAATCACCTTCCTGCACAAACTGAAATATTCACAACAAGAGTTCTCCAGTATGAAGCAACACTTCTGTGCCGTGAGCATCCCCATTTTCGGCTACTGCAGGGACAATATCGTGCCTTTCCCAGACTTAAAAGCCCCTTTTCCTCTCAGTATGAACCACAGAACAGGGGTCAATGGTGCTGTGGATTCAGAGCCATGCAGGGGCTCCAGAGAAAAGGCTTTGGCTCACTGCTGGGACAGTTCTGTAGGACTGCAGAAGCTTCATGCAATGGTTTTCATGCATTAATCTGTAGGACTTCTCAGTGTTATTATAGATGTTACACAATTTCACATTAGATCTGAGTCTAAAAGGCTTCAACAGCCAAGCACAATGAGTGCAGAGACTATTTTTGGAAGCCCAGTTCAATGCAGCTCATGATAAATCTGCCACCACCTTGACAGTTTCTCCCTGCAGGACAAGGGCCTACAGGACACTGTATTTTACAAAACTATAGTTAAATTAACTGTTACTTCAGAAACATTTAAAATTATTATGTCAATCCTTTATAAGTTAAGAACAACTGTTTTTAATGACAACAGGTAGTCAGAGTTAATTATATTCACAACAACAAAGACTGTTTGCAAACCTAGGGACATAAAGGACTGTTATTAAATATAAAAACTAAACTCCTACTATGTAAAAGTAATTCAGAAGATTTAACAAACTGTGAGGTTTTTTTACAAAATGTTTATATGCTTTAACAGAGACATAAAACAAAATCATTAACTCCTCCACAGACCACAGTACTTACCTTAAATTTATGGTTGAGTTTGCCTCCTTCCCTAATAAAAGTACTAATCCTTCCCTAATAAAAGTACTAATTTGGACATTACATTCCACTGTGTGCCTTTAATTTACAACAGTGACTAATAACACTGTTACATAAAAATTTATTCAAGATAATAGTGCACAAGACTTCACCAAGCATGGGTCTTTCAGCACAATATTACTGCCATCACAGCATAGTAAAAAAAAAAATTAAATATGATTAAAAGCAACAATAAAATTTGTGAGCTGTACTTTTTGAACTGTAATGGTTAGACACTTCTTTTTCATCATACGCTATCATGCTATCCTGAAGCTTCATCTTCTTCTGAAGACAAAGTTAAGAAAAATATCTGGGGGAGTGTTACTGTAATATCTGCAGAGCATTAAGCAAGCCAAAGATGAGGGCACACCTGCTAAAATTAGGCTATTCAAAGAGTCGGGGGAAGGGCAATGAACTTCAGCCAGACATTATGGACTCTGAAGTTTAAAATATGGTGAAAAACATTGGAAAAACATGACCAATTAAAGGAATAACTGCGACTTCATTTGATGCAAATATTTTAAACAAGTCAGGAAAAGCCACAGTGTAAGCAGGTATGTTAACAGAATGGAGAGACAGCCTCAGGGATCAACATTATAATTGTTATTCAGAAAGACTGTGATTGATTAGAAATGTAACTGTAGTACACAAAGTCGGAAAGGGAAGGAAAGTAGGGGGTTTGCTTTAAGGTTTCTGCTTTTGCTCATATTACAAAGTACAGCAAAATGAGCATTCTTCCAGCAGAAAGACTTAACATCCTGAAGGGATTTTGACTTTGAAAATCACTCCTAGCCCTTGTGAAACAGAAGCAGCACCAGGTGGGTGTTCTGTTCCAATTCCATTGTAGTGAGCACTAAAACTTTCAGCATGGTGCAACTATTTGATTAAATAATGTCATGAGACCATGGTAAAAGATTCCACTGGGACTCTGCTCTCAATCATAACAATATTAAGGCAAGAATGCAGAAAATTAAAAGCCTTTGACTTCGCACTAAGTCCTGCTTCCTCTAATTGTGGATCCTTGATGACCAGCTTACACTCAGTCATTGCTTCCCTGCACGCATAAGTACCTTACTCATCGTCATGTTCTGGACATGCAAAAACATTTCCGTATTTTGTTTGCCGAAAAAGATGATTTGTAGTTAAAAAAAAAAAAAAACAAAAAACAAAAAACAAAAAACAAAAAACAAACAACAACAACAAAACCAAACACACAAAAAAACCCAAACACAAAAACGAAAACAAAAACAACCAAAGAGGACAAATACTCAGTAAGGAAACTACATCCCTGCCATCTTTTCAATATTACCGCCTGTGATTCTGTAAAGTATTCAGACACACATGTAACTTAAAGATTTATTTTCCCTTAATAACCAAAACCTTCATCTCAGCTCACTCGAGGAAGAACTGCACTCTGAAATATTGTCTCTGTCAATTACTAAGAAAGTCTGCATGACTAATGCACACCAAGCTCTTCATATTCAGGACCCTGCAATAAGATAAGGTGAATTGGGGTGTGAGTGTTTAGCTGTTCGCTTGAATAGACTTACTTTGTCACAGTATTTAATATTCTTATTCATTACTAGTATTGTGTGCTACTACATGAATTTGGGATGTGAGAATACTAAGCAAAATGTCAAAAATGAGTCTCAAGCTCAAAGAAATCCTAAGATTAAAGTTTCATTGGATGAGAACACAGATAGGAGATAAGGCACCTTGAGTTGGGGGCGGGGGGGGGGAAGAAACAAGTCCTACTAAACCCTCATCCAGCAGCTAAAATTCTTTCTTTCTGATCACAAGACCTGAAGAAATTTTCATCTTTGTCTTGAGCCTCCCTTGTTTCCAAGTAAGGGAGTTCAGAGTCATCTTTCCAAGACATACCAAAGTAATAGCACATAGCACGTAGCAACTGGTCTCTAAGGAGTCTCATGAGAAGAGGGCACCCAGTCCATATCCTCCCTCTGAAAGAATGAGGCTTCTCAGAAATTAACTCTGCACATAAATAGTAAGATACCTGTCAGTAGGTTCTCTGAAGAAGGTAACAAGTGCACAGTGGGAACAGAAGTTTTGGATGGAGCAACGTGCTACATAAGTGGGTGGGGATGATGCAGCACAAGTGTTGGTCACAAATACACTGGGTTAAACCACAAGACAAATTACAGCCTGCAACCTAATCCTGTGTCTTGCAGAGACCCTGATGAATACAAGCAGCTCAAAAGGCAAGGTCTGCCTTACTGGGAAAGGATTGCCTTCCCATGCCTAATCATAGCACTCTGCTCTGCATTCAGTCTCCCAGCTTTCCATGTCCCGCCTGAAACACACACTGCCCCACGGTTTGCTGGAAAAGAATGACTGAGCAACTTGCTTCACAAGAGTACAAAGCATTGGTGATGCAACACTCCTCAACTGTACAGCACAACAGAAAAGGCAACACAACTCAGACAGGTCCAGCCACTGTGTGCCAGGCTGACATGGATGCTGTGGCCTCAAAATTCATTAGTTTCTACATAGCTCTCCCTTCTTTCATAGCACAGTGCAGAAAAGCAACCAAGAAAATAAGCATGCTATTAGCATATAGAAATACAAATTCAAAATTCACAGCAGTTTGGTTTAAACTACTGATATTCTCTATCTTAATTTGTTTGGCCTTTCTACACTGCAGTTATACTGGATACAAAAAACACTGAATGAAGATATCTTTAAAATAAGAACCATTCCAGTCATGTAAGTAACACGAGTATTAAAATACTATGTAACAGGAGACATAAAATAAGCTGCACCTGAATCCCCAACAAAATGGGGGCCGAGTCTCAGAGAGAAATATTTTGTTATCCTTGCTTGACTAGATTGAACACCTATTCAAAAAATGGTGCTCTACAGAATCAGGCAATAAACAGTTATTACTGTCCAAAATACATATGCACATATGTACATGTATTATGCAGGTTCACACATGTATTTATAGTTATATATCTTCAGCTGGTGTGAAGCTGCACAGCGTAACTAATTTCACTGGACCAGCGCCCAATGATGGCAGCTGAGAATCCATCCTTGTGACTTAAAATACATACACAGAGGAGAGGCTTCACTCAGCTACCTGCCTATCACTTGCACAGGAAATACAGGTGTTTGTGTTACTGTTTCACTGACAATCAATACTGGTTATACTGGTTTTCCTATCTTTTCCCTTTTAGAACATGTTATCAGTATTTTCCTGTCTATCTTGAAGATCTTGCTGGATGATAGAGAAATCAGAAGGACCCCCAAGGCAAAAACAGACTCCAAACATTATTCTCAAAACGTGTGCATGCATAGAACTCATGGAGTCTCTGCTCATGAAAAATGAGAATATTAAATGCAAGGTAGAGCCTGAGTTTCAACAAAGAGGTTCCCCTGTATATCCTCAGGTTAACAAGTTGCAGTGCCTATGCAGGAAAGCACACAATCATTACATCTGTGGGATGTCAGTGGCAAGAACCTCCATTATCAAAATTCCTAAAGGAAGATAATCACTTCAATATAGGTAACTTGGTAAAAAAATACAGAACTTAAGCCAGACAAAACAGCTGTGATGATGGAAGTTAAAATCATCAGTTCAAAAGTCTCTCCCACTTGCAAAGCACATGTATAAATCCAAGAAATTAATATATCTCATGCAATAGCTCACGCACTTACCTGTCCTAGATCTAAAGTGACATTGACTTCATTGTACTTCAAGCCCATAGAAAGAGGAGGACTTTGCCACCAGCGCTCTGTGCCATCAATTGCATTGGTTACCGGGTGAGCTTTACTGGGATCAGCAGCATTGCAGTAATCGCAAAACTGGCCCTAAAACACAATAAATCAAAAACATGGACTCAGTCAAAATCTTATGCATGGATGACATATGCAGTTGTTAACTGAGATTCTAATGTATTGACTAAAAATGGGGTTAAATCTTGTTTCTTTATGTAGGATAATTTTTAATGCATAAATTATTTCCCAGCAACTAAATTACACATTCATACTCTGAAACACACTTACTTCTATGTTACAAACAAAAATTTCAGAATCTCAATAAGGGAACTACAAATAAATCTTCAGTTATTAACTAATTTATTGACCCTTTGGTGAAATTACCTATATGACATCTACAGTGGTGTCTGCACAAAACTAGTGAAACAAAGATCCCTAGAACTGGTTTAGGGCCAATAAACAAATTATCCTAAATTCTCCTAAGAGACCATGAAATATCTACATATGCGCATAGCCTAATATTAACTATTCAAAATACCCCTCCGTTACCGGCCTATAAGTTTAGTGTTACAATTTTAAAACACTTTTTTTTTTTTTTTTGAATCAGAGGTTTCTGAACAATATACACTCATGGAAAATGCAACAGATTCTATCAACTGTTCCCTTTAAGTTTTCCTTTAAAGAATCCCATTGTACGCTCATTTCCAGAGGTTACTGCCCAATTTCCAGTCCACAACTAAAGCCATGCTCCAGAAATGTCCTTTGAGAGTCTCTAAAGTTCTTTGTACAATAATGATGAATAAACTTAAGGAAACTTAATTGTCTTTTGATTTCACATCTTGGCTTGCCCAACAAGCTATTTTTATCTCCAAGAAAACTCATTTTACACTCTACTAGGATTAGTGTTGAAGCGCTGCAATTAGTTATTACAGAATCTTATCTTTTATTGTCCCATTCATTTCTTATTCCAGACACTGGGTGGAGATATTCAGTGAAAATGCTAATCTGTGCCAGGCACAGATCTTTGTAGAACCCAAACAGAAAAAATGGCATGTCCATTGAAAGGCAGTGTGCCTGTCACGGTTACTTCAGTCAGATCACTGCTGAACCCATCAGCCTGTGAGGTGCTGACACTGTTCGACTTCTGATTAAAGTAAAAAGAATGGGGCAAATGCTATCATATCAAAGAAGTATATTTTCATAAAAAACATGACAAATCTTTTGTTGTTTCCACACTCCACATTGCCTGGCATGAAGCACACTCCTACCTTTTAAGAATTAGCAGAATCCCATACAAGTGCCATTATTTTGTTTGCTGTTGCTGTCATACTAACCAGTGTGAAGTAACCGGAGCAATCATACTTGTCCGCTTTTAATAAGGGAATAACATTAGGACTCTCACATTCTTTCTGGGAACAGTCTTGCAAGCTTGGTGAATTTAAGATGTTTAGTGGAATTTATTTAACATCTACCATAGTTACCAATGGATTGGAAAATACTTCATCATTCACATGTGATACAAATACCCCATCTTTTGTCTGCCAAACACAAAACATAGATGTTCACTGAATATTTCTGCATCAATAACAATAATTTCAGTATCTGCATCAAAAAATAGTTCCATCCTCATCCTCCTCTTCTGAAAAGGCCAGAATATGATGCTGTTTCCAGAGGCCATGGCTACCATTAGCTATTCTGATTCAGTACTGCCAGTGCCAACCTGATTAAGGGTTAACTCTCAAGAATCCAAAGAGTTGTTTAGAGACTTATTAAATACTCATACACACAAGTTGGTTAACTACATCTGGGATAATGTTATAACATGATTCTCCTCCAGCTCTGCTAAAGAAGATGGTTTGATTTTCATACGAACTACAATATGCAAGGACACTGCTCAATTCAGATAGTTTGCTGCAGTAGATACCACATCAGCCTGTGCTAGCCACAGGCAACGTTGCCAGTTTCTGCAGTAACAGCAAAGAACATCGAGTCTCCCCTCTGAAAAATCAATGCTCTGAGAAATCAATCTATGCATCGACTACTGCAGTTGCTACCACATCACAGCATCTTTCCTGACAAATGCATGCTCGAGTTCTGACATATATGTCACAACAGTACAAACTTCCCTAAATAGCTTTATAATGTGCTTGAAACAGTCTTTAGATCTAAATTCATATTCACAATGATCAGGTTGGAAATACACAGGAAAGACTTGCTGCTCCAGCAGTTTCAGCTCTGATCTGGAAACAACCTCAAAGAAAGGCTGAATGAGTAGTAAACAATGGGACATATTAAAAGCAAGCATTTAATTTACATAAACTTATGTGATTTCAGTGTACCAGAGCACTTGATCTGAACTCAAGATATCTTTTTCTTTGAGGGCACATAATTCAAAGAATTTCATTGCAACAGCTGGAGTTTCAGTTATTTCAATTACATTCCAGCAACCCTGCCAACTAGGCAGCAAAACAAAAAATGAAAGAAAAAAAGTTACGGGACGGAGCAGCCTTCCTTCTCACTCACAGTATCTCAGGCACACTGCGTTCAGCCTTTTTGCTACAGGACACGTCTCCATTCCAGGAGGCTGGGACTCGAGACTTGACTTGATTTTGGCTGCAGTTCATCAGGCAGGCAGGTGTGCATTTGCTGCTGACCTTGTTACCCTCCTTTCCCCTGCTTCTCCTGAGTGAAGGAGAAACCTGGAACTGCATGAAAGAGTTTGCTGAAATATGCCAGTGTGGACCTCAGATACCGAGGGATGAAAATGTCTTGCCTGTAAGTTATAGAAAGTGACAACAATGGAGAACTTGTTCATTATTTCATACCTAGCAGTTCTGTGCCCCCTGGCAGGGCAGGACAGGTATGCAGTGAGACTTTAATGTTACACCCGTACACCACCGTGGACAGACTGGCAGGCAAAACCAGGCATGCCATTTATCTATCAGCTGCTGAAATATCTTATACTGTTGTGCATTTATTCACTCAACACTTTTCTTATTAAGTTATTGTCCCACATACTAATGTGCTACATACGGGAAACACGCTGCCTTCCACAGTGTGTGTACAGCATTGCCTTAAGAGTCTTGGTTGAGCTGCCCAGGAAGGGACTGTCCTTCAGATCCTGGTGATCCCTACTGATCACCTTTAAATAATCTTCAAATGCTCTTCTGGATTTGCTGGATATTATAGGCCTCACTAAAAGACACACTGTCAAATGACACGCTGAATGAGAACAAGTAATGGCAGAGCAATGGAAATAAATTTGGGGCTGCTCTTCCTCTCTTTGCCTCATTTTCAGACAGGACTGGCAATAGAGCTGTCTGCTCCCTTTGCCAGAGCGAGGATCACCCTCCACACCTCTTTTCACAGAATGACAGCAAAAATCCAGCCTTTTAGAAGAGACAGAAAGAGAGCGACTCAAGTGTGCACTGTCATTTGAAATTTTAACAGCTCAACACAGTGGGTATTACACCTATCACTTTCTGTAAATCCCACATGACCTTCTCTCAAACTCTTAAGAAACAACATGTGAATACTTCTGCTGATTTTAAATCCTCCCATGCCCAGGTTCTGAAAAGGTTTAATGCACTTCTCTCCAATTATCCATGAAAGAAGACATTCTTTTATTTACAGTGTGCTTGAACTTGTGAGGTGAAGTGTCTTGAGAATATGCACATTGTGCTGTTATCACAATTTCCAGGGCTGGATTTCCCTGGCCTTTTTAAAGACTTTCCAACCCTTCTTGAACCACAACAACCACTGGTAAATCACAGAAATATTCGTGTTATGTATCTCAATGGAGCTTTGTTAAAACTGGAGAGAGACACTGCTGTATCCGTGCTTACACAAGTGCTGTAAGAGGCACAACATGCTTCCTTTTACCAGGGCTGAGCTATTAGTCCTCCTCGGAACTTGAACTGGGCATGAACCATAACAGCTTTCTAACCTGGGACCTTCAAGTCAAATATTTAACAAGAGGAACTCCCCACTTTCTAGCCTCCCCCTTCTGTTACACAGCAAACCCTCATTTCCAGTTGGGTGCTAGTATATAAAGGGAATAATTACAAAAACCATCAACGGCAATGTGCATCATATTGATGTGCTTGATATGTTTAACTGATGTTTATTTTGGCTGATTTTTATTATCCTGTGATTTCTGACATTTCAAGGCATGTCAGTATGAGATTTCACCACAGCAGTGGGCTCCAGTGAACTGCTGAAGTATTTTTGGGTTTGCTATTCATCTGATGGTATGGTTGTTTCAGGCAACTTTAAACATGGGAGTTGCATTCAGTATGGAAACCTGGATGCCTAAACTTCAGAGGTGTGTCAGAAACTGAGAATCAGGCAGTTTCCTGAGTAACCTCAGCTTAAGTATGTAATACCTGAGTCCCAGTTTTCCTATTAGTAAAACTGTGTGTTACTCAGCTTCTAATTATCTCCAAAGCACTTTGAGCTTTTTTTTATGAGCGAGAGAACTATGCAGATATAACGTAAACTAAGTGGTTTAGCAGGGTCCAATGGCAGAGGAAAGCCCAGAGCAAAGCACACTGCTGGCTGTGATTGCCTAATGAGCTGCAAGGGCAGGCAGAGTGATGGTACACGCTCCCTTCTGGCATATGATGAGGAGTATGTATGCTGCACCTTCTTAGCTCTCTCCCTCTCTCTTTTGAGCATCTCTTCTCATAAAGAAATGAGAAAAACAACTCTTATCCACTGCAACCCCTTCTGAAATCAGATATTAAGGGTTATTTCATTATTAAACATGCAAACACCTCATAAGACTTTGAAACACTAGCCCTTCTTCCAAGATGCTAAAAATGTACTTGCATTCTTTCTGTATTGCCTGGAGTCACACAGTGGACCTTAAAGCTTTCAAAATCCCCTTCCAATTGCAGTTTCATTCTCCTCCCACCACGAGAGAATACAAATAAAATAACTTTGGGAGGTCTGAGGCTTCAGGAAAGTCCCCCCTTGTAGCACAGCTCTGATCAAACTGATACAAAGGATCCATAACAACACCATCAGAGTTTGGTGTGTTTGTTGCTCCTTCCTCACTCTCTAACAGGCATGTCAATACAAGTTTCTACCAAAGGAAAAAAATATTTCCATGAATTCCTTGTCAGTTTTGTGCTTCATTGTTATCTTTCTTGAGACTGGCACAAAATGAATGCAATAATCTTGTGCTATGTTAGGAGAGAACAGCATGATCCTCTCACTGCCCTCTGAGCTTGTACTCCCTGTCAGAGTCCCAAGCAGTCTCGAGCTTCCTCCCACAAGCAATGCAAGGCACAGACGATAAGCCTCACATTTAGTGCTTGCAAAGCACCACAAAGCCACAAAATACTTGGCTAAACCCGGACCTCTTCTCCCGTCGGAGCGCTGCCCGCTCTCCAACGAACCGCTGCCACTGCAGCGCCGCCCCATCCATCCCCTCCCAACTCACTGCTTTATCCCCAGAAACATCACGCTGCTCACCGCGGACCATGGGTCACGCGCTGAGGCCATAAAACAACACCCTGGATATTTCCGAAGGCACTTACAGGTGCCCGACGTGTCGAGCAGCTCAAGCATCCCCGGGAGCAGCCGCAGCACCGCGGGCTCCGGGGCCAGAGGGGACGCGGCCGCTCCCCGCGGCGGGGGAGGTGTGTGCGTGTGTCTCCAGAAGGTGCCGGAGCACCTGAGGGCAGATGTGCATGCAGAGCTGCCGCTGCCCGCTTCCATCCCGCCCAGCGCCTCCACGCGTGGGCTCCCCCCGCTCCACGCTCCCTTTCTACGCTCCTAGCGCACGCCCAGGCAGGAAGAAAGGAGACCACGCTATCCCAGGGTAGCGCCAGACCCCCCTCCCAAAAAGACAGGCACGCACCCCGCCGCTCCGCAGCGCCGGGAGGCGGCGCGGGATGCGAAGCAGGTGCGAAGGCAAAGGGGCCCCGGCATCCCCGCTTACCTGGATGGCGCGCCCCAGCGGGGCGGCGGCCGGTCCCCCCACCAGCTTGCAGAAGAGCTCCGGCCGCCCTCCGCCGCCCGGCCCCTCCCCGCAGGTGGCCGTGGCCCAGATGCTGGCGGCTGCTGCCGCCAGGTTGAAGTAGGGCGGGTGGAGGCTGAGCCCCGTCCCGCGGGAGGCGCCGGGCTCCGGCTGTGCCGCGCAGAGGGCGAGCAGCGGCGGCAGCAGCGCCCACAGCAGCGGCGAGCCCGGCGGCGCGGCCATCCTGCGCCCGGCTCTGCCCTCGCAACCCCGGGGCGGCGCTACCGCTGCGGTGGGAGCGCGGTCGGGAGCCCGAGGAGAAGTAGGAGCAGGAGTAGAAGGAGCCAGAGGGGCTCCCTCCGCACCTCCCGCACACCCTGCCGGCGCGGCGCTCTGCGGGATGGGGCGGGACGAGAAGCAGCCCCGGTGCGGGGCGGGACGAGTCCCCCGGGGCGTGCGGGGCGGGACGCGGCGGGGGAAGGGTCTCCGGGCCGGCGGGGTGGCCACAGGTGTGTGCCCAAGCGCTCAGCTCGGCAGGCATGCCCAGAAGTGCCATCCCCCGGCTCAACTGGAGGTCTCTGATCCTCCCCAGTGACATCTCAGAACATCCCACCCTCGTAATGTGTCCACCACGCAGCAAGTTGTGGATGCCCCATTCCTGGAAGTGTTAAAGGCTAGGTTGGGATGGGGCCCTGAGCAATCTGGTCTAGTGGAAGGTGTCCCTGCCCCGGGCAGGGGTGTTGGAACTAGATGACCTTTAAGGTCCCTTCCAACCTAACCATTCTATGATTCTGTGATAACCCTTTACCTGTCATGTCACATACAAGGAGTAAAGTTAAGGTTTCCCAACCTTCTCCATCAGCAGGCATATCCCACACAAGGTATACCCTGCTTCTCAGCAGGTCCTCAAGAAGACATGCTGCGTGACTGCACTGCACAAACTGCAGCTCCTCTTGTCATTTTCAGTGCTCTGAGGTTGCTGGAAACCTTGCAGACTGGGCCACCCTGCTGCAATGCACATCTAATGCTCACGGCTCCTTGTGAAATGAGTGTTCCTGCTCATTATTGTCTAATGAGCCTTCTGTCTTTTTTAAGCTGTTTGTCACAGGCCTGGGATAACACCAGAGCTAGAGGGGAGGTAGAAGGAGGCCTAAGAATCGTGTCCACATCAGCATTTGCACTGCTTAATGGTATTTGCTATCTTAACTTTAATACCTGTTCACATCTCTAACCCCACACATTCAGTGTTCAGTCCTCTTAATAAAATTTCCCGGATTTAGACATAAGATGGTTAGATAAACATACTTACAATATTTTAATAGTGATTCATGTGAGTTGCAGAGTATTTCATAACTTCATGAAAGCTTTGCTACATGCCAGACAGCAATAGCAAGGGAGATCCCTGGTGTACTGTTTCAGGAAGCACCAGCCACAAGCTATTGATTTTACCTACAAGAAAATATTATCACTCTTGTTTGTTTACCTCTAGGGCTTTAGCACATATTTGTGGGTGACAGTTTTTGTGTCCTTCATAGTAGAAGTTTGCTTTCATAAATGTAGCATGCTTTCAATTTCTAGAGCACTTTAAAAATACCCCCTTTTCCAACCGTGACATTGTGGATAGAATTTCTCTTACTGCATGTGTACATCATGTCACTTCATACAATAGATTGTACTTCATAAAAAATATGACAGGTTTGAATATAAACAAATGTTCCATTAAACAAAATGCCACTCTATCAGACAGGATAGCCACCAGTCTTTTCAAACTATTTCTTGAAAACCAGTTAAATCCTAAGTATATATCTTGGAATATACCAGTTTTTACAAATGGAGATCTGATGTGAGTCCAGAGCAAGCAAGTTCTTATAAAGGCCTGCCCAGTTTGTCTGTTTTTCTTTTTTTTGTAGTTCTTCAATTTTCTAAAATCTGTATCTCTTTTTTTAAAAAAATAATCTATTTAAAGCCACAACCAAAGCCAGCAGAAATCCACACTAAAGCACTTACTGACTTCACTGAGTTATTGCTCACCCTATCTAATGTAGAACTTCATCCAGGAGAAAGGTCAATATCAATAATTCATGGGATGATGCTTCATCTTCCCCTCATGTCCTCTTTTGTTGTAATTACAGGCTCTAAAAACATAGGTGAAAATTCATTAGCTGACAGCTCTCAGCAATCAGCACATAACAGTGCAGAAAACCCCTCTGCAGAAAACACTCTTCTCCAGCTATATGCCCTTTTTACCTCACAGCAGAACCTCTCCTCTTTTTTCCTTCAGCCTGCATAAGGTTTACTTTCCTTCTATATTCCTGTCTGCAAGGAATAAACTTTGTTAGTTAACTGATGTCAAGTACTTTACTGAATAAATGTAGGCAATTGAAAATGTTTCTGGGTCTGTTATCATTTTAACAGGAACAGATTATTATGTTAGTATGCATTTACACTACTATAAATATAGATAATTCCTTCTATTCTAAAATATGTTCATTTAAAATTTCAAGTCAAGAATGTTTGTTCAAAATTAGCCTCGCTGATAAAACTTCTCTTTTTCATTCTCTTAGTGATATGTGCACTATAGCACATCTCATCTCATACTGCTCTTTCATGTATATAAAGTTATAAACCTGCAGTGAAAATGAGATCATCAATAGATAGTCTCAGCAAGCAATATTTTTTATTACTCACTGAGTAATTCATGGTACTATTTTTACCTCCTGCTTTACCATCCTACATTGCCACACCAGGTGATATGGGAATTTGCTCTTCCTTTGAGATAATAATGAATCAATATGGTAGCAGGTAGCTGGAAAGTTTCTCAGATTAGGTAGTCCCGAGTCTCTGCTCAGTGGTCACTGAAGATTAAACTGTGCATCTTGTTCCACCATAAAAGTTTCATCTCTGGTATTTATGTTGAAGCCAGTCCTAAAGATTTAGTCTTTGGAAGAGTCTTCCTGCAAAATATTGAACCTCTCTTCAAAATTATAATCAATAGAGCACATCTGTAGCCTGGAGTGCTAACACCCTGCCAGAAGCTTTCAAGCTTAGATTAGGCTCCCTGCTTTTATCAAGGAAATAAGGCATTTATCACATCCTGTCATAAATACCTATGCATGATTAATATTCAGTTTGTGTCTATAAGTAAATTTTCTTTAGTTCAAACAAAAGCTTTTTGCAGTACAACTAGACTAAAATAAGGTCACTTGCAGACACTCTTGTTTAACAGTAAAATATATAGCATAGAGTTATATGCTGGCAAGATCTTCACTGAATGTTATTAAGTAAGATGCATTCTATTAAGATCATTTGGATCTCTGCTTTTCTAATAAAAGTAGCCTTTTCATCTTGAAGAAATTTCTTGTACTACAGTATTTGAGGACTGTACAATGTCCCTTTCAAAAAGATAAATTATCCTCTTTGTAACTGAAATAGAGGCACACAAAAGCTGAGACCAAGGTCTAAAATGAAGTTCTGTCAGCAGAAACACTTTAGATGCCTAGGGTACGTGGGGTAATCCCAAACTCAGGTATTCAGAACTGCACTTTTTTTCCTGTCCTGTGGTTTAATTTCTTTTTTTCTCGTTTCTTTCACCTGTTTCTTTCTCGATGTACATGCTAGGATGATGCCACCCATTTTCATAGACCATATTTTTCTGAATGTCCTTGTACTGTGCCTGCTAGATCTCATTATCCATCCATTTGGAACCTATCCATTGTCTTTCCCATCATTTCACATGATTCAGGTATCTCAGCTCATGCTCTTTCAACTTTTTCATATTTAGTTGTCTGCATAATGTTGCCTTACCATGCAACTGTGTGTGTTGCATGGTGGTTTAGTAACTATCATTTACTCAGCATCCTTCTACAGCCTAATACAAGGTCTGTCTTTTCTTCTACCAGCTGGAAATCTCATGGACAAAGTTTTTGCTGTACATTCTGCTTCCTAAGTTTACTTGACATATTCTCATAATAGAAAACTACTATGAATACTCTGAGTTTCTAAGGTCTCTTAAGGTAAATTGTAACATATTCTCATCATAGCTCTTTTTATGTCTTTTGGTCTTTCTTGAAATGTCCTGGCTACAAAGAGTTTGCTACTGGGTGCTCATGACTTGGTGAGATTGTGGGCAAAAAAACCTTAAAAATATGCATGTGGCTGATGTGCACCTTAGCTTTGGTGTTTCAATCTCTTCCACTGCAGAGAAGTGCTAGGCCAAATGAGGAGGGAAGGTGAGTCTTTGGTACTTTACAACATTTTCCCTGTTCATGAGAAAGCAAATTCCATTTTCAAGGCAAAACTACAAGCTTTTATTGGTAGCCTTTGTGTAGAAGTCATGCCTGTCCCTCCCAGTTTTGATCTTTGCATGCTTACTCACTGAGTGTCCTGGGCTAGGTCAACCCTGGAAGTGAGACACAACTTCTTTGCCACTCAGTTCCAAAGAATAAGTCAAGAGGAACACTTGGGAGTATGTAGCTAAAGGTACAGCTATCCTAAGATTCCCTAAGCAAATTTCACTTGACCATACCTCATGTTGACTATATGTATCTTTTTTTTCTTTTTTTTTTTTTTTAACTTGAAGAAACTTTCTAATGGACAACATTACAATCCATCCACTTTATTGTTTTGCTTCGTAATGGATTTCCTTTTTATTCTTGGCTTCCTGTACTTTTGATAATGTTGCTCATGGACTTAAAGTTCTACAAGAAGAAAACTAGTCTTGGTCATATAATGCCTGATTCTTTGTGAAGAAGCACGTGCTTCCTTTGGTCAGTATCCAATGACTTGTCAGTCAAATATCTGGGGAAAAATGTCTACTCTTGTATTTTTCACATCCTGTTTTTGATTTGCTGACATCAGTGCTATTATTGCTGCTTTGGCCATCATAATAAGGGAAAACAGGTCTGCACAGACTCCCTGCCACAGTACACCAAACAGCCCCTCACGGAAACCACTTCTTTTACTGTACGATGCTCTTCTTAAAGGCTTCTTTAGCCATTGGTTAAATTAGATTGGCATCTGAATATCATAGTTTTCTCTGCCAGAATTTTCTGTCATCTGATCTCAATTAATTAGGCAGTGTTTTTTCTGGGATCTGTTTCCAGGAAGGTTTTTATTCTTTTAGGTACTGTTGCTTTCACAAACTGCCTCAGGTTTACTTCAGTCACAGCTCTAGCCTGACCATAGTTTCATCAAGTTCTTATCTTATATTTTAAATAGAACTTTATGTGTAAATGTAATAGGAAGCCAAACTTTTAGCATTATAAAGAGGAGACTCCAGTCTGTTTATTCCAGCTGAGGATCAGGTAACAAATATAACTAAAAATTCAAACAGATGTAGTGTAGAATTATTTTTTTTTAACTTGGAAAATATAGTAAATTTAAAACAAATCCCTTGTGAAAATGTAGTGGAGATTACTTTTGCTTGTTTTTTTGAAGCACAATTACAAATTTCCATAACACAGATATAATACACTACAAAAATCTCCATGAAGAGAGTTTATAATTATAAAAGTTATAGCTCATATAAATCACTTTCTTTTGTTACTAATAATTGGTTTCAGGTGTATTAATTATCAGGTGCTTCGTTAGGACCTGATAGTGATAGCTTAGCACTGGTGTGGTATTGTTTTGTCATTTGGGTATTTTATCCTACAGTTGTATGCCTATGTCCTTTAGCCAAGCCCTTTCTTTTCAATTAGTGGACTGATTTTCTGACCAGCAGAGCATAAGACAGAGAAAATGGACAGACTGAGCTGTAGCCAACAATTCAAATAAATTTTGTACCTAGCAATGTAAGTAGTTTCCCTCTCATATATAGAGTTGACTGCCATGGAACTTCCTTATGCCCTGTCATCCTTACACCCAGACCAAGCTTCTTAGTCCCATCCTTTGAGGACCCCCACTCTCTCCAGCTGAGGATGAAACCAACCTACCGGATCAGTTTTGCTCAGTGGAGTAGGCTCTAAGCTCCCAGAGAGCCATCTCAGGGAGTCTGGACCCTGAAAGTTGTGCTCTACAATGGCTTCTGTTGTCCTTGCACAAGGCTTTTGGAACAGAGAAGAAATAACCAAACATATAAGCTTTTGCTGTTCAGAAGCCCCTGTGAGAAAGAGCCAGTGAGAATCTTATGATTCCATGCTAAATGCAGGGCAGTTTTGTGATTCCTGTGCAGTGCTAATGAGGTACGTCCCACTTTAACAAACCTGTTTACTTAGGCTTAGGAGGGTAACTAGAATTTGGTTCAATTTCTCACATTGAAGTTTTTTCTGTCTTTTTTTTTTTTTTCCTGTCCCATACACAAAACTCCACTGACAACAATAGAAGTCAATTGTATTCTGTGGGAATCTGCTGGTTTCCTACCAGGAGTAGCATATGGAATATAACATGCTTTGTTCTCATACTCATGTGATACGCATATTTTCAGATCCACAGCACCTCCCACAGTAAAGTTATATAAAATAATATACAAACAATGCCTGAGGAAAAGGGCTGTGACATTATTTTATTTGAATATGCCATTATGTTTAAAGAACTTCACTGCCTGTCAAGTTTAGATTCTGGATGGACTCAGAAAGCCAGTTTCATTATCTGCGCTAGTATCCACCAGCAGTTAAGCACCAGGCATGGAACTAGAAAGCTTGCAAACCCAAAGCACCTGGATGCAGGCTAACAGGCTTCTCTCTGGCTGAGCAGATGGAAAATAGGTAAACAGTTTGCTTCAGACTGAGTCATAAAATCAGCATATACCAAGGATAAGCAGGAAAAACAAAAGGAAATGACAGATGAAGACAACATACAGTCACAACCTGTACATGCTGTCTTAAAGCCAGCAAACTTGAAGTGAGTAAAATGCCTAGACTGAGAGGAGAAGGATAAAAAAATTTTGAATGTCTTGTACCTGTACAGATGCTGACATAGGGATGTTTAATTTGAGCTGTTTGAAGGTTGAAAGGCATTTGCACTTAAGTGAAGATGACATGCTGGTGCTTATACTGATCTAGAAATTAGTCTTACATGGTATTTGCAATCTGTTCATTGACTTCCTTGATCTGTCACTCGATATCTGTGGCAAAAAGCATTCATTTGCTGTGAACAAATGGAAAATAAAAAAGAAAAGAGCCAAGTCATTGAGACACTCAAATGACAAGTTGTGGAAATTGCTCTCTACTACTTTTTTTAATGCAGTGCTAACTTCACTCTGATTCCCAGGTCACTAGCCCAGGCATCACTTCAAATTTTCACATGAAGGAAGTTACTAACACTCTTGTGGTCCTTAGAAGCTACATGTCCTTACACCAGCTTATACCAGCAAAATTGATATGAAATTGGTATCATAGGAGGCCTCAGCAAAAGGACCGTGGAGTGAAAAGACAAATTCAAGGTAAGAGCTCCCTAGAAGGATGAATGCATACAGTTATGAACATGTTGGGTAAACAGTTTCGATTATTAGATAAACTTTTCCATTTTCAGATCCAGTTTTGTAAATTCTCCATTCTATTTTTAAAATGTTTATGGGACTCATAAATATTTGGTACAGTTTTCCTGTACCAAACTCTGCAAGATTTGTTTGCAAAAATAACTTCTACTATTTCTCTTGTTATCATTATTAACTGAGAATACTTCCTTTATATACTAGTTTTTATAAAATAGACCTGTGTTTTTTAATATTATGGATTTAAGGAACAGTCCATGTAGCTGGTTATGCTACAGTTTAGCAAGAAAAAGATTAATGGAAGTGATAGACCAGATGGAAAATCTTTTGCTGTTTTGTCAAAGTTATTGCTGATTATTTAAATACATTTTCTTGAATATGAACAATTTAAAGTAACTGTCAAAAAAATTTAAGATATTTAATGAAAAGTGCAATAGATGACCTGAAGACTATTATGTTCCCAGTAAAATTGATGGTCACTCTATTAGCTTAATTTGCAATATTCCGTCTTCTAGTTAAATCAGGTTCTACAACAAAGCAATCAACAAAACCATGTCAAATTCCTTAAAGAACTACACATAAGTGCTTCCCAAATCCTGAAATCAGTCTCATAAAAGAGGGTGCAAATGTACTGGAAAGACATGACAGCATGGATTAACCTGATACAATTTTATTAATTAATCCTCAGAGTTGCCACTATTTGGTAGGATTTACTGGTTTCAGAGTCTCAAGTATATGTTATTGAAATCTCTGTCCATGGAGTGCTAGCAAGAATAACGTTTTTGCTTTATGTGAGCAGTATCTTTTTTGTTTATAAACAGATTAAGTTGGGGGTTTATATTCCACCTTAGCAGCAAGGCTGTTTGTGTTTCTATGCATTTCCACACTGACAGATAGGTACTGGCACTTTCCTGAATTAAAACTTCATG
The DNA here is from genome assembly GCA_013399695.1 of Formicarius rufipectus. NCBI lineage: Eukaryota > Metazoa > Chordata > Aves > Passeriformes > Formicariidae > Formicarius > Formicarius rufipectus. The sequence continues at coordinate 300,387 of VXAU01002548.1, forward strand.
TATGCACAAGTGAATGCTGGAAGTAAAGCACCAGTTTGCTGATCCTCTCAGGTCTGTCAGTATTCCTCTTCCTAAGAGTAGTCATCTAAACATATATTGAAAGAGGGTTGGAATTACAGTAATATATTGCACCCTAATTAATCTTCACCTCATAATATCCTAGCATTTTGCATGCAAAGGTTAGGTGAGTACATAGGCAATGATCCATCTGAGACATGCAGTTGGTTTTATCCGTGACTGTTCAAGTGCTTCACTATGAGATGAGCAGTGCTATTCTTATTGAAAGAAGCAAGCCCATTTATTCAGCCCTGAGGGCCTGTGAAGGAGCCAAAGGGCATCAGAAGTTACAACCACGAAGCAGCCAAGGATTCCATTTGGTCAGAAGAATACTCCCAGGAGGTACAGCATGCTGGATTAGGAATGATTAATACTCTCAGGCATGGGATGGGCATGCCTAGGCTCTCCAGGGTGTATCACTCTTGTTGGACAGGTACAAGCTGATAACACAAGCTGTCCTCAGTAGATACAGCATGATTGGAAAGTATCACCTTTACTGTGTATCCTATGTGCCGTGAATTTGCCTATGTGTAGTGCAACCTGGAAAGGTCAGGTTCACAATGTCCCTGTAGGGGGTTGATGAAACACACATACATGAAGCCTACAGTAAACTGCAGTGGACAGGTTTAAGATTTCCAGATAGTTTGAGGCTCATTTGTAGGAGCTTCAGGACATCTGGGAAATACTGAGACTTGTCAGGGTCTCACTAGATGAGAGAGCAGACACATGGCAAGGAGAAGGAGCCATGGCACAAGACTTTGGATACTTTTCAGGCAGGAGAGGGGACCAACATGGCTGTACCTGACATCTTATTGTAAGCTATTTTTCTACATCAAAGACTGCATTGGAGTGCAGAGATATATAAATTAACTGTGGTAACAGTAGCACAACACATGCTGTCTACATTTGCAAGCAGTGCAGCCCAACAGGAGTGACTCTGTAGAGCAAACAGTCAGTGCTGAAGACCTGAAGTCTACATTGTACCCATTTGATGGTAGGTTTGTGTGTTTAATTCAGATTAGCTCTCTTTCACTCCCGGGACATGAATGCCTGTTTGAAGCTGCAGTCCACTGAGTCTGCTCCTGGAGAAATTCTTTGAGGTTAGTTCAAAATGGATCCAACTTGCATAGTAAAAGATCCCTTCACAATAAGAAAAGAGTACAGTAAAGGGAGACAATCATGACACTCACTTCAACTATGTATTCCTCATCCAGACCAGCACACTAATGTGGATGTCCCCAGAGTAGTCAGCATGAACTGATTTAGCAATCCAAGCAGTTGGATTTGTTGGTCTGTGCAGACGTCTGTGCTGGCACAGCAGAACCGCTGGTGGTGTCTGAGCTTGCCAGCTCAGTTCACCCCACAGCGCACTGCAGGCTTTAGCCAAGATCAAGAGTGATTTTAGCAACATAGAGAGTCCAAAGGTTAGGAAAGAGAAAAACATTTGAGAGCCGCTCTCTTACTATGTGCTGGTATTGGATCTTCCCGACAAAAAACTGATGTGCAAAAACCTTAGGCTGATGGTTTCAAAAGTAGTCTTTGTCCTGGTGTCAGCATTTTGAGTTATAAGACAAGAGAATGTATGGAAGACAAAGTGAGGAGCTACTTGTGAAGGTTTTGGCACAAAAGACTTGCCCAAGCCCACACAGGAGGTCATAGGCAGAAACATACTACAGTTGTCTAACAGGCAATGATCCAGAATTCTGAAATCATGCAGAGAGAAGTAGAGTAGTAAAGAGGATATATACCTTTAGTAAAATAGAAATAGAATTTGCTGTTTGGGGTAGCCAGGCATATTACTGTTGTCTGTGTAAAACCGGGCTTTAAAATTTGTAGATAAACTTGTGGAACATGGCTCCAGTTTACATTTTAAATTTTAATTTTATTTTTAACCTTTGGATAAAATAGTTTATCAAAAAAAAAAAAACAAACAAAACCTATTTACATTTTTAGAAATATTTAAATAACTAAGTGCTTGTGGAAGCAAATGTCTGAGGAAAGAAGGCAATGTAGCTACATCTGAAATCAACATGATCTCCACCATTTGCAAAACTTCAGGAAAAAAGTAAGTAACAATCAAAGAATAAATGTCACAGGCTCTCATCAATGATCTTTATATAGGTGATATTGAAAGCAAATGCATTGAGACTATTGACATACAGCCATATGGGAAATGAGAAAAGCTAGTGCAGAAACATTTGTCAATGCAGTATCTCCTGAGTTATGCAGATGCAGTTTTGTGACACACTCTACAGTAAAGAGCTCTGGAGTCTAGAATACTACAGTCAAATTTAGTAACAAGTTCTCAAGATGGGGGCAGAATCCCGTGTCAGAGTTTGCTGAAATTACAAAACATATACTGATAATATTTTCTGCTGAAATATATTTATCCATTTCTATATACAGCAAGTAAAATTATGTTGCTCTTCACTCACATTTCTAAATGGGTATTTGTTTGTTGATTGCTATTTTTTTAAAGCAAATAGAAATCAATGTTGTCTTTACGTAAAATCTTGTAGATGTTTGGATCAAGAGCTCCCAATGAGTGTTTTGCCTAATCCAAGATTTGTGCTACTTCTTTTAATGCTCCATATATAGACATGTCTGAACTATTCTGGCTTAGGTGAGGTTTGTCTGTGACTTACACGGAATGGTTGTATCAGCTTTTAAAGGCAATGGTTTAGTTTGTTCCTGCAATTCATCTTAGGTAGCCTTCAGATTTGTACAAGAAAAAAAAAACATGATTCAGGGTATTTGAAATAACCACTGTGATGAAATACTAGGTGATAGGAATGCAGCCTGCTGCCCCACAGATGACTTCTGCCAAATAGGTAACAAATCCCAACAGTTCAAGTATCTTGCAATCTTAAGTATTCTGCCAAGAATCAAAAATAGAGGACATGTGGGTAGCATCACCACGTACCCTAAAATACAGTATTCCCACAGCTAGTAACGGGTACTGAGTCCTCAGGGCTGAGGCTTGTCCTTAAACTTTTCTTGATCTCCCTCAACTTTGTTTTCCAAGGCTTAGCTCTAAGAACAGTTCCTCTAAACAAAATGAGAACTAGTTTGGTTGTAATGGGGAGCAGCAGACCAGTGAAGAAAGAGTCAGATGTAAAAGTCTATTAGCAAAGGTATAAAATGATGTTACACAGATCCTAGAGGGAAGAAGAAAAAGCCATTAACAATAACATCATACACCCTGCAGCAGCCAGTTAACAGCTCACCGTAACATCCCAAAGCACCACCATCAGAATGAAATCACCAACTTTGGGACCCAACAGAGCAGGGGAAAGGTGATGATAGTATGAGGAAAAGGAGTAAAAACTAGAAAGTGTCTAAATTTTAACTGTAGTATTACTGATATTGCATTCTTTTCTGTTTTGACTTTTTTCTTTTTCTGCAATAATTATATCCACTCTTATATTAGACTATTTTCAGTTATAATAATTATAAATTCTTGGGTTTATATATATAAGGTGTGTTTCCTCTTTGGCCATAAAGAAGATTTTGACTGCAACAAGAGACAGAGATCTACATTAAAAAACAGAGTTTCTAAATGCTTTCTGGGATAAACTTTCAAAGGATCACCAAAAATAAAGAACGTACCTTATATATGCCTTTCTGTATCCAACAGTTCTGACAAATGATTGCACCTAAATATAAGAACAGAAAAATCACATGAGACCATGTGCAGCTGAAAATAGGTGCAGTTTCAGAATTTGGGGGTAAATTAAGAAAGGTACTTCAAAATTTTTCCTTTGACATCCAAAATACAACATGTGCTGCTTTAATCTCCTTTTTTTGTTATTCATCCAAAGAATCCTTTGTTTTTTCTTTGGCAAAAAATCTAGTATTTTAGTTGATGAATGTGAAAAATTTGGCATGTTATTCACAAAAGATTGAATAAATACAGGGATTTTCCAAGGGTGAGGTAGGCAGTGTGTACAGATCAGTAATATTTTCCTCTGTCAGTGGGCAAGAAACTCCATGCAATCGGATCAGAGCAAGGACGACTCTTTACTATGCAATCTACTGTTTATTCAGGATTTTTAAGTTTAGGAAAAAATCAGAATGATCTTCCATGTTTGTATGATCTTCTCAGTAATTAAGGTGAGGTTCACACCAGGCCACGCATTCTGAGATGAGCTTATGCTGTTAGCAGCTTTCATCTGCTTGCCTACTGTTTATTTTACTGTATGCACAGATGAATATTGCCTCAGGAAAAAGATCTGCAGAAAATCCTCCACTTGCAGATTTGTAGAATAAACTATTTGGATCTTAGCACAAGTATTTTCTCTCAATGCACGCGCATAATTTTCCTGTGAATGGGATTTATGTGTGCACATCAAAAGAGGAAAATCCCTAAGGGCTCAGTTAAAACCAACAATAACAAAGAAATTCAGGAATCTTCCACCGGAGCATGCCCTGCTTTGCCTACTTTATATCATGCAGACTTTGAATGAAATCTGTGGCAGCCAGGCAAAACAGGACATGTATTGGCTTTATGGTTGTTCATTTTTTTGAGGCTTAAAAATTAAGCTCTTAAGAACTCACTGGCTTCCTAATGAGTGCACATCATCCATGGGAGATAGTGCTGGTGATAGCTGGATGCATGCGAGGTGAAGGAACCCTTCGCCCCACATGCTTGTGTGGCAGCAGCATGGGTGTATCATAACAATACCTCTTACCTGGTTTTTCCTAGGTATGAAGGGAGGAGACTGTGAAATACAAAGGAGGCGCTGTTCGAGGTGGCATTACCTCTGTGATCAGGTTGGGGCTGGGGTAAGGGTGTCCCGGTTTTGGACCATTTCAGTGCTATTTCTGAGCCACAGAGGTCTATAGGTCTGAATCAGAGGCTGAGCAGTGTGAGTCCGCCCACTGTGGGGGCTGGCTTCTCAGGATGCTGCTGCGGGAGCGGGGGAGCGATGACGATGATGATAACAATGGAATACAACTCTACGTAATGATACAAAATTATATGCTAAGAAATAATTATGTTCGACTGTTTTCTAACTTTATATTGTTAAGCATAATATTAATAATAACAAAAATAATAATCCCAAATATTCCACTCCCGCACCAAAAAAAAAAAAAAAAAAAAACGAAACAAAGCAAAACAAAAAAACATTAAAAACAAAAAAAACCTTTAAAGGGGACTAGTAGCCAGAACCCCCTAAGTACAAAGTGATGCGGAGGGAGGCGCCGGCCCCGCCCCGGCCCCGCGCAGCCCGGGCGCGGAGCGGAGCGGTGCGAGCTGCGCGGTGCGGAGCGCGGCGATGTGCAGGATGTCGTTCAAGGTGAGCCGGGCGCCTACGAGAGGGGCGGGGGGATGCGCCTCCGCGTCCCCGCTTTGCGCTTGCCGTGCCGTGAAGTGCGCTCGTGAAGTGCTCCGTCGTGTGCTCCCGCGTATTCATGGATTTGGGGATTGGTTTGGTTTATTTTCCTTTTTTTTTTT